>CM031233.1:17763483-18124408 GCA_018340775.1 Taxus wallichiana var. yunnanensis
ACTTAATAAGTTTAACCTATTAAACTTAACCAAGTTTTCCATAATTGACAACAAATTCAGAATTCCATCTTATTAGACGTCATTTAAACAAGGTCTAATTCTAAATGAATTTATTCATTTATCCTTCTAAACCTTACTTAGTTAAGGTCTTTTTAATCAATAGATATGATTTCCCATATCTTTATTTTCGAATTTAAACATTGAGGCTATTAACGAAGTCCGAATACAAGGTTCTGCGCTCTAAGTTATTTGATATCCCTTAGTTTTCAAACTAATCCCGAATACCTTCCAATTAGGATTTCTTGTTTATCTAATCTTTTAAATGTCAATTCAAAATTCATCTTAACCCAAGTATGAACTAATTACACATTTCAACATAAAAGTTGCATCTGTAAAGAATAGATGTTATTTCCTTTTAAATTCATCCATTAACATTTGAATAATTCCAACTCAAGGAATATTGTTATATTCTCAAACTTATTCAACAATATCAAACTCGATACAATTATTGAAAATATCACACTTTTACTTTTATTCATCCATCAAATTTACAATCAGTACATTTGCATCCAAACGAATGGACTTTTTTATATCAAACAACATTACAACTCATAAAGATGGAAGAATGTAACTTCTTGCTTTCTCATTTCCTCGTGGAGGAATAATAGCTATCAATACTATCCATCTTCGCTTAATCAAAGAAGTATCGGAAACAACCATGTCTTCATTTATACTCAAGTTTCATCTACAAAATTACTTGCACGGTCGGGTTCATTGAACTCAACATATTAAGCACTTGTCTTTAAAATGAGGTGCTTTTAATTAATTGTCTCAATAAAAGAACCCCGATTTTTATGAAACGTTAATATGAACATCATTCAGAATTAAATACCAAAAAGGAAGAACAACATATCAACTTAATCATCTAATTACCATCCCAATCGGTCAAAGGATTACTGTCCTCTTTCCGAATACTTATAACAAGAAGTAATTTCCTTCAAACATTTCCAGATTACAAACATCCGTAAGAACTGAAAATACAATTATGCAACTGTTGTTCTAACATAATGCTATCAATTCCTTTCCCCTACATTAGTTAGAGGAAGATTCACAATTAGATTTTAAATAAAACTTCCAGCAGAACCATTTTCCTTTCCTTTCATACAACTTGTCTAATCTCAAACAATCAAACGCTGAAGAGAAAAGTAAACAGCAATTTAAATACAAATGCTTAACCCAAGCAATACGAAATTTGTTCCATAACAATTATAGATTTCTAACTGTATGAGAGAAAATGATCATTAATTCAATTATCCATTCACACTCTCTTTCCTTTCCTCATAACTGTACTAGAAATTTTAATTCAAACGTGATATCAATCAATGATAATAGTCCAAAGAGAAATGAACAAAAATAAATAATCAAATAAAAGGGAGAAAGATCATATCACCTCTTCTTACTGTCTATCCAAATACCTCTTATTTAGAGCAGACATACTCCAATAGTATAATTCATTCAGAGTAGTATATTCAGTAATTGAAAACTACTATTACCTTTCCAAAAAGTTGACCAGAGTTCATTGCAACTGGTCAATAAACATTAGTACCAAAAGAACCTCTAAACACAATCATTTCCTTTTAAATATTTCACTCTACAGACATTCACGTCAATATATAACATGTAAGAGTGTACACCACAACATATCATGCTTTCATTGTAATAGTGAGAGAATTCACTTTCCAACAGCAAAGGAGAAATCTTTTCATATTTCGTTTCAATGAAAACAATGAAAGGTTTTCAATCCGTAAATTATATATACATATATATATCCTTGAGTTCAACAAGACACAGAGTATGAATTATATGCTCTACCCAGTCTATTCTATAGATTGACTTTTCTATTCCCATTCAAATCAGAACTTCTTTCCAAACAGTCATATATGAATACCAAGAACAAGCATATCCAAGCGTAATACCATATCCATTTAGAACAACGAGGTAAGATGCTACTATGACCTTACTGTCCCAAGGAGGTTTCATACCCCACACACATTATTTTCAGTAATAATGACAAGAGGTTCAGTAAGACAACGCTCATCATTCTTTTTAAACATGAGTCTTGTCAATGACATTTTTATGGCTTTCACTTAACCATTATCACACACAAATCATATTGAGTAAAGAAAAACCAACATTTTCAAACAAATGCATATTTCATTTACCCATTTTTTTTTAAATTTTTTTACCCAAGTTCAAAGAAGGGAAAATGACCCATAATACTTCACAATGAAATCCTATTATCATTATTTAAGGAGATTCATAATTTTTCTTGTGGCTTGAAGAAAAGAGATAACTCATTTCATTAACTCAAAAAAATAACAGCAACAGTTCAACGGGTTTGACAGAACCATGGAAAAAATGCAGAGCAACTAAAAACCCGATTGCACACAATGACAAACAAATTTTTCCTCTATCCTCTTTCCAAGGCGAGCTGGTCACTAAGACCAAGGTCATTGAATGCATTGAATGTAGTGATTTTTCCTCATTCCTCACGCCACCGCCGACTCAGGTTGGCGAGTTTCCTTTTTCAAATTTTGCATGTAATTCCTTTTTAGCCACTTAGCTAGTTGGATGCCTCCAACTTTTTCTTGTTCCCACCAAACTTGGCGCTGAAACTTGTAAGGACATTATTTATTGTCCTAATAAATTTCTTACCTCCCCCCTTATCCTTTCCATCCACATGGGTCTATGCGTCCCCTTCCTTAGGTTAGGATTAGTCTAGTATTTTAATAGTCCATATCTAGGTCATTCGCCTAGTTCATAGGTTAATGGAATTTATACCTATTTTCTCCCTTATGAAATCTAAAATCCATATAGGATAGTAGTTAGGGTATAAGATAAAACTTAGGGGTAGGTTAGGGTTTAATCCCCTAATATTTAATTAACTAGTTTCCATATCAAGTCTTATTAGCAATCACACAAGCAATAGTAACTTTTGTCCCAAGTATCAAGTTACAAAGCAAACAAGGGTCCAGATCAGCAACACATTCCTCTAAGATCAAAAGATGTGTCTTAACATATTTATCTTCATTTCTGTAGTTACAACATCATGAAAGGTAATTACCATGATAACTTACAAAAATCAAGGTGTTACATTCCTCCTTTTTAAAGAATCATCATCCCGATGATCAAGTTAACCAATTCAAGGAGTTTCTAGGACAAAATTCAGTTATTGTCCTTCCATTCATAAGTTCATACCAAAAAATGATTCACTCTTTAAAATAGTGTTTTTAGATAAGCGTAAAATAGACCAATAATTGTCTAAATTTGGGTAGAATTATCGCTTTTTTGAATTTCAATTTCAATCAAACAAGTATGGAAAAGAAGATCTCATTTCTTTGAGATTTTCCCAAGTTGCACTTTCTTCGCTAAACTGGTCCCACTGGACCTTACATTGATTCACTTCGTGATTTCTTAAGCACAATTGGTGAGTTCCCAGCACTCGAATGGGCTTAATCATGATTATTCCTGGGTCTTGGACCTGTAAGGAATTCCAATTCAGCACATGTGATAAATCTGTTATGTATTTCTTAAGCAAAGAAATATGAAAAACATCATGCATTTGTGATAAAGCAGGAGGTAATGCTAGACGATAAGCTATAGGGTTGATTATTTCAACAATTTCAAAAGGTCCCATGTAACGTGGTGACAACTTGGTAGCCTTGCCAAAAGTTATTGAGCTCTTTTTCGGCTTAACCCGAAGAAAGACCTTCTCACCAAGTTTATAATTCCTATCAACCCGCTTTAAGTCTGCATAACTCTTTTGCCTATTGGCAGCCTCCTTTAGATGTTCCCAATCATTTTGATTTGTTGTTCCATTTCCTTGAGGATTTCTGGCCCAATTACTCTCTCTGTCCTCTCTATGCTTCCCTAGCTAACATGGGTTTATATTTTCTTCCATACAATGCTTCAAAGGGCACCATTTTTAAAGAGGCGTGGTATGCATTATTGTAGGCAAATTCAACCAGTGGAATGTATTCCTCCCATTTATACTGCTGGTCCATGCAATACATTCTTAACATGTCCTCTAAAACTTGATTGACTCTCTCGCCTATCCATCCATCTCTCCGGATGATATGCAGAGCTGAAGTTTAATTTAGTTCCCAAGGCCGCATTAAGCATTTTCCAAAACCTTGATGTCATCCTCGGATCTCTGTCCGATATGATCAATTTGGGTATTCCATGCAATCTGAAAATTTCATGTACAAATCTTCTTGCTAATACTGATGCATCATCTTTCAAATTACCAGCAATGAAGTGTGCCACTTTGGTTAATTTTTCGATGACAACTAGGATGATATCATGCTTGTTCCTTGACATAGGCAATCCTTGAATGAAATCCATCGTTATCACTTGCCATTTGTACTGTGGAACGCTGTGGGGATACAATAATCTAGCGGGATGCATATGTTCCGCCTTAACATACATTGACATTCCAAGCAGTGTGTTACAAATTTCACCACATCCTTTTTCATTCCCTTCCAGAAGTATTGCTTCTTAAGATCAGCAAGCATTTTTGTAATGCCAGGGTGTCTAGAAAAAGGTGAATTATGAAATTCAGTTAACAATTTCCTTCTTAAATCATTTGCCAAGGGTATATAGACCCTGTTTTCAAATCTCAGAATTCCTTCGCTATCAAAGTGAAATCCTTTATACTTCACATCCTTTGGATCTGCAGCAAGTGTTGTTTTAACTTGCTGGAAATAAGGATCTGATTCCAAGGCATCTTTCACCTCATCCTTAAACTGAGTTCTTAACGTTATAAGAGCAGAGATGTGCTTCCTTCGACTCAGAGCATCTGCCACTCTATTTTCCTTGCCTTTGATGTAGCTTATATCAAAATCATACTGAGACAGAAATTCTAACCATCTTCACTATCTTGCATTCAAATTTGGCTGAGTAAAAATATACTTCAACCCTGATGGTCAGTTTTTAACTCAAAAGGTTTGCCTAAAAGGTAATGCCTCCACATTTGAAGTGCATGTACAATGGCAGTGAGCTCTAGGTCATGTGGAGCATAATTCTGTTCATGTAACTTAAGCTTTCTGCTTTCATAAGCTATAACATGGTCATTCTGTAACAGAATACCTCCAAGGCCTTCTCCCGATGCATCCGTTACAACCATAAAATTTCCATTTGGATCTGGTACAGTTAAAATAGGTGCTGTAGTTAACTGTTCCTTTAAATTTTTAAAGGTAGATTCACATTTGTCAGTCCAGACAAATTTCTTATCCTTCTTTTGCAGTGAAGTGATTGGGGCAGCAATTTTTGAAAAATCCTTAACAAACTTTCTATAATATCCTGCCAAGCCCATGAAGCTTCTTACTTCATGCACATTCTTAGGCGCAGGCCACTCGGTTATAGCTGTGATCTTTGAAGGGTCTACAGCTATTCCGTTCTTGCTTATAATGTGTCCTAAATAATGCACCTCTGCATCATAAAAGGAACATTTAGACAGTTTACCATACAACTTCCTCTTTCTTAAAACTTCCAGCACTACCCTTAAATGTTCTTGGTGCTCTTCGACATTTTTAGAGTATATAAGAATGTCATCTAAGAATACAAGCACAAACTTGTCTAGGTATTCTTGAAAAATATTGTTCATCAAATTCATGAAGGTGGCAGGTGCATTTGTCAACCCAAAAGGTAACACCGTGAATTCATAATGCCCGTACCTTATTCTAAAAGTTGTTTTATGAATATCTTCTTCCTTTATTCTCAGCTGATGATACCCAGATCGAAGATCTATTTTTGAATAGACTGATGCTCCATGCATCTAGTCGAACAGATCATCAATCCTAGGAAGTGGGTATCGATTCTTAATAGTTGCCTTGTTTAACATTCTATAATCAATGCACAGTCTCAATGTGCCATCCTTTTTCTTTACAAAAATTACCGGCGCTCCCCATGGTGAGACGCTAGGTCTTATCAGCCCCTTAGTCAAAAGTTCCTGTAATTGAGCCTTTAGCTCTACCAACTCGAGGGTGGTCATTCTATAAGGTGCCTTAGATATGGGTTCAGTTCCTGGCTTGATTTCTATTGCAAAGTCAAACTCTCGTTTGGGTGGAAGACCTGGTAATTCCTCCAAAATACATCACTAAAATCCCTTAATAATGGATATCTTTCCATGAAATCATTATCCTCCTCAGCATTTTCTGTCATTTTTATTGCATACAAGGTGCAACCTCTATTTTTAGCCCTTTTTAGTTGCATAGCTGTTAGTTTCCTAACTGCAACTTCACGCTTTACACCTTGAATGATGATCACTTTTGCAGTCGTCAAAACAACAAATTTGTTTTTCATAACAATCGACCTTTGCCTTTATGTTCTACCAACCAGAGTTAACTCCAATAATTATATCATATGATCCTAAATTAGTGACATACAAGTCAACTTTGGTGAGAAACCGGGCAAGTCAAGAATTGACCTCAAAAAGGCACATTTCGATTTGTATGGACAACATTATTCCCATAATGCACTTTCCATGTCTTATCCATTTGTTCAGCCTTTCTTTTTAATTTCATTGCAAGTTTAGTAGAAATAAAGCATTTAGTGGCTCCAGTATCAAAAATTATGACTATAGGTGTATCGAATAACTTACCCAGAACTTCTATAGGCGTAACTTGCTTTTCAACTTATCTATTAGCCACCGCAGCATGTATCCTATGCTGCTAATCGTGATCATCCTTTTCAAAGGACATGACTCACGTAATGGTCCTTTCCATAGTTTGAAGCATCCTCCAAATGGCCCTTTCCTAGGCTCAAATTTGTTACCAGCTTTGAAGTTATCATTTTGCTCCCATAGGACTTTTGTCCATGCCACTAAATTTTTGCAAAGCTGCTCCTCACACCATTTATAGGTTTGTTCATTAGAGATTTCTTGTTGTTATCTACAAAATTTTGTTTTCACACCAAACCTTTCCAAGGCCCCATTTTGGGTGTGAGAGATGAACAAGAATTGGGAATCTTCTTCCTTATCTCTTCCTATGAGCAGAAATTGCTCTCACAATTTCTCATTCTTGTCTTATTGCCTTTTCAACAACTCCTTCCATGGTGTTTTGGACCGTGGACATCCACTTTGCCACCAATGATGGGATTTAGTCCCATTATGAACTTTCGTATTTCAACTTCTCGTCATTTGGTACTATGGACACATACTTAAGGAGTTTAGTAAACCCTTCCCAAGATTCTCACCGTCGGCACCTTCCTTGCAACCAGACTCTGAAATTCAATCATTTTCCTATCAAAATAGAGTTGAGGCAGCCACCATTGCCTAAAGTAACCCTTAAATTGATCCCAAGTTATGTCTGATTCGACAATATTCAACTCAACCTTACGGTTGTCCCACCATGATGATGCTTCATGAGAAAGCTGATATGCTCCCCATATCATTTTGGTCTCCTTAGAGAAGTTTCTTATTGCAAAGTACTTCTCCATTTCACTGAGCCAATTCTCAGCTCCGTCCCCAAGGGTTGTTCCATCAAACTTTGGAGGACTTATTCTCTTTATGTCATTTGTAAGTTCAGCTACTAATCTTGCCCTTTTAGTTCCAGGATGATTAGGAGCATTCACATTACTATTATCAACACCTGGATTCCCTCCATGGGTGTTGTCCACAGGAGGTGGCTGATCATTTATATCAGCTTCTTCTTCCTCCTCTTCATTGCCCATTGACTGCTGTTCCAAAATAGTCAAACGATCTCTCATGTCTAGTAGGGCAGCAAGGATTTCATCCAGCTTTTGAGTAGTAGCTGCTTCTCCACCCGGTAAGAATGGCTTGTTCGCAAACATTTCTTCTTGTTTCACCATTTTCTGCTCAATAAGAAAATGTAAACCTTATTAAATTGTGGACTCATTAGGTCCAAGAGCTGCAACCTTCAGCTCTGATACCAAGATGTAACATCCCCATTTTAAGACACTAGAACAAGGGAATTTTTTTTATGCAACGTTCTCTGTATTGAATTATACAATTCAAACACACGTTCAAGTTTTAATAATTGTTCACTGTCCAATTAATGCAATTTGGATCACACAATTTATTTTTAAAACCAATGTTCTCTATTTGCATATTTTACAATATGGAACACACATTCAGTGCCATTCAATCATATAACAGATACCATATGCTGCTATAAATGACTCGAAGAACTACCGATCTCCCATTTTATGGCTCGGAGTTTCAGCGATCTCTCATTTCATGACTCGGTGACTTACCGATCCTTCATGTTAATTCATGCATTATATAATGAATATACAGGGTTCTCTTACCATTTTGGTTATCAAAGTGATCCATTTAAGAAGCCTATCTGAATATCTGTTACTGATATTCATCTGACATCCTGCATCTTAAACTAGGTGATTAGGACAACGCAACCAACACTTGCGATACTTTGGCCAAAGATTTTCACATGCTTTGCATGATCATATTCCTAGATGTGATACACACCAATGGAATACATCCTTCACCTCACTTCGTCTGTTATCTAGAATGGTCTTTCCTGGTCTCTACCAGTCCTTCCATTTAAGGTCAAGCTCTAACCCCAATTAGCAATATGAACGAGCATAGGAAGTTACTCATGGTAACTAAAGATACGCAGACATACGATGTCATCCCTAGATGACTCCATGTGTCTAGTTACCTTTAGTCCTCCGGAGTCACTTCGTATGTGTGATCACATTCCTATCCCCATCTAAGAACTTAGTATCCAGCTTATGTAAACTTGATGAATTAATTCGGGAGGGCATTGTAATATGTCAGCTATAACATTGTGTCATCATGAAGGCCCCACCTTCATGAAGACACTATATTTTAGTTGGTGTATGTCAATGTCCTACGGAATCCTCTCATCTAGGGTACACATCCAGCTCAATTGTGATTTGGTTATAATCTTAGTATTTAAGATCAACTTTCAGCAGCCATGCTGATCCTTTATCCTTGTTCTTGTTATAGTTGTATGTAGCTAAGAGAGACTTAATCCATCTTCTAGCTTAATACACATCTCCTCCTTCATACCAAAGGGTTGCATATTCACTTCTTGGTTCCTTTCTTAATCTTTGGACTAATCAGTCCATTATCGATAAACTTAATAAGTTTAACCTATTAAACTTAACCAAGTTTTCCACAACTGAAAACAAATTCAGAATTCCATCTTATTAGACATCATTTAAACGAGGTCTAATTCTAAATGAATTTATTCATTTATCCTTCTTAACCTTACTTAGTTAAGGTCTGTTAATCAATAGATATGATTTCCCATATCTTTATTTTCTGAATTTAAACATTCGAGGCTATTAACGGAGTCCGAATACAAGGTTCGGCTGCCTCTAAGTTATTTGATATCCCTTAGTTTTCAAACTAATCCCGAATACCTTCCAATTAGGATTTCATGTTTATCTAATCTTTTTAATGTCAATTCAAAATTCATCTTAACCCAAGTATGAACTAATTGCACATTTCAACGTAAAAGTTGCATTCAGGTAAAGAATAGATGTTATTTCCTTTTAAATTCATCCATTAACATTTGAATAATTCCAAGTCAAGGAATAATGTTATATTCTCAAACTTATTCAACAATATCAAACTGATACAGTTATTGAAAATATCACACTTTTACTTGTATTCATCCATCAGATTTACAATCTATACATTTGCTAGTCCAAACGACTGGACTTTGTTTATATCAAACAACATTACAACTCATAAAGATAGAAGAATGTAACTTCTTCCTTTCTCATTTCCTCGTGGAGGAATAATAGCTATCAATACTATCCATCTTCAGTTAATCAAAGAAGTATTGAAAACAACCATGTCTTCATTTATACTCAAGTTTCATCTACAAAATTACTTGCATGGGTCAGTTCATTGAATTGAGCATATTAAGCACTTGTCTTTAAAATGAGGTGCTTTTAATTAACTGTCTCAATAAAAGAACCTAATTTTTATGAAACGTTAATATGAACATCATTCCAGAATTAAATACCAAAAAGGATGAACAACATATCAACTTAATCATCTAATTACCATCCCAATCGGTCAAAGGATTATTGTCCTCTTTCCGAATACTTATAACAAGAAGTAATTTCCTTCAAACATTTCCAGATTACAAACATCCGTAAGAACTGAAAATACAATTATGCAACTGTTGTTCTAACATAATGCTATCAATTCCTTTCCCCTACATTAGTTAGAGGAAGATTCACAATTAGATTTTAAATAAAACTTCCAGCAGAACCATTTTCCTTTCCTTTCATACAACTTGTCTAATCTCAAACAATCAAACGCTGAAGAGAAAAGTAAACAACAATTTAAATACAAATGCTTAACCCAAGCAGTATGAAATTCATTCTATAACAATTATAGATTTCCAACTGTATGAGAGAAAATGATCATTAATTCATTTATCCATTCACACTCTCTTTCCTTTCCTCATAACTGTACTAGAAATTTTAATTCAAACGTGATATCAATCAATGATAACAGTCCAAAGAGAAATGAATGAAAATCAATAATCGAATAAAAGGGAGAAAGATCATATCACCTCTTCTTACTGTCTATCCAAATACCTCTTATTTAGAGCAGACATACTCCAATAGTATAATTCATTCAGAGTAGTATATTTAGTAATTGAAAACTACTATTACCTTTCCAAAAAGTTGACCTGAGTTCATTGCAACTGGTCAATAAACATTAGTACCAAAAGAACCTCTAAACACAATCATTTCCTTTTAAATATTTCACTCTACAGACATTCACATCAATATATAACATGTAAGAGTGTACAGCAACAACATATCACGCTTTCATTGTAATAGTGAGAGAATTCACTTTCCAACAGAAAGGAGAAATCTTTTCATATTTCGTTTCAATGAAAACAATGAAAGGTTTTCAATCCGTAAATTATATATATATATATATATATCCTTGAGTTCAACAAGACACAGAGTATGAATTATATGCTCTACCCAGTCTATTCTATAGACTGACTTTTCTGTTCCCATTCAGATCAGAACTTCTTTCCAAACAGTCATATATGAATACCAAGAACAAGCAGCAGTAACACCATATCCATTTAGAACAATGAGGTAAGATGCTACTATGACCTTACTATCCCAAGGAGGTTTCATACCCCACACACTGTAATATGACAAGAGGAACAGTTAAACATGAGTCTTGTCAAGCATTTTTACGGCTTTCCTTAACCATTATCGCACACAAATCAAAACAACAATTCACACATTGTTGTTACTACAGCAAGTTCGACCCATAATACACAATGAAATCCTATTATCATTATTTTCAGGATTCATAACAGCAAAAGAGATAACTCGTTTCATTAACTATTTCTGTAAGAAAACACTCATCATTCTTTTTAAAACGCAACAAGTATGCCCAAGTCGTGTTCGTTTTGTAATGACAGCTCAAACCAGAAGGTCCTACCGAATCCTTTTATTCTTCCACTTTTACAAGAGAGCACAAAACTCATAAAATAATACACGCATAGCTAATACATTCAACAACTCAACTCATATTGAGTAAAGAAATGATTACCCAACATTGTCAAACAACTCACACATCAAGAACAAAATTATTTCATTTACCCATTTTTTTTTTTTTTACCCAAGTCGTGTTCAGCAAGGGAAAAACGACTCAACCCAGAAATTACTTCATTCAAATCAACAACATCATTTAACTAAAACACCCATCGTAAAAGTAGGGTTGTTTTAATGAGACGTTTAAACAAAAGCAAATGGTTTAAGGAGAAGGGCTTAACATGCCTGAAATTCTTTTTGTGGTTCGAAGAAAACCACGTCCACAGGAGCTATTTCTCTCCACGGAAGTCCGCAGCAGGGCTTTCCCAATAGTCCACTAACTTCCTCAAGCTCAAAAATAGCCGTGGCTATTCCAACAATAGCAACAATAACCAAAAATAACAGCAGGTTCGACAGAACCATGGAAAAAATGCAGAGCAACTAAAAACCCGATTGCACACAATGACAAACAAATTTTTCCTCTATCCTCTTTCCAAGGCGAGCTGGTCGCTAAGACCAAGGTCATTGAATGCATTGAATGCAGTGATTTTTTCCTCATTCCTCACGCCACCACCGACTCAGGTTGGTGAGTTTCCTTTTTCAAATTTTGCATGTAATTCCTTTTTAGCCACTTAGCTAGTTGGATGCCTCCAACTTTTTCTTGTTCCCGCCAAACTTGGCGCTGAAACTTGTAAGGACATTATTTATTGTCCTAATAAATTTCTTACCTCCCCCTTATCCTTTCCATCCACATGGGTCTATGCATCCCCTTCCTTAGGTTAGGATTAGTCTAGTATTTTAATAGTCCATATCTAGGTCATTCACCTAGTTCATAGGTTAATGGAATTTATACCTATTTTCTCCCTTATGAAATCTAAAATCCATATAGGATAGTAGTTAGGGTATAAGATAAAACTTAGGGGTAGGTTAGGGTTTAATCCCCTAATATTTAATTAACTAGTTTCCATATCAAGTCTTATTAGCAATCACACAAGCAATAGTAACTTCTGTCCCAAGTATCAAGTTACAGCAAACAAGGGTCCAGATCAGCAACACATTCCTCTAAGAGCAAAAGATGTGTCTTAACATATTTATCTTCATTTCTGCAGTTACAAACATCATGAAAGGTAATTACCATGATAACTTACTAAAATCAAGGTGTTACACAATATAACTTGTTACTTGATGACCACGGATCGATGCCATGGGTTATGTCCCTTTGACTTTACATCGCTGCCTCAAATTTGAACACGAGGGACATAATTACACCATCCCTACCGACCCATCACATTTCAATACCTGTAACATGTTATATCAGCCCAATGATGTGCTTGTACCAGTCAATTCATCTTCCACTATCACTACTTCACCTTCACCCACAAGCCCATGCACCAAAACTTCCACTACCTCTGTTGCATCTAACCTTGTTATCCCCATTACAGTTGTAGCCTCTACTATTGATGCACCTGTTTCCCCATCATCTAGTGATCCATCCATCCTCACTACCCACATACCGATTATTGATACCTTAGAAGGTGTTTTTCAACACTTCACTCTGGGGGAATACCTCCTATACAATATCAACACCTTCCTCACCCCACAAGAGTATGGGAATCTGTGTCAACACCAAGCTACGACATCCACATCGGTGATGTTTTCCTTATGGCCATCCCCACCTTCACACACCAGTATAACATATGGGAACTTGATATTTCCACCTATAAACCTGAACCTCCATCACAAGACCAACCATTTTCATCCGACCTACACTCCCTCACTAACCGCCACTTTACTCACACTTTCCTCTACCTGGTGTGTGTGGAAAGAATTTTTCTTCATATTTTATGAACAAGGCCATCATACTATCATTTCTGTACCTCTCATAAACACAATGACTATAGTGGAATTATTTTTAACACTCTACCCTCGAAGAATCTTCACGTTGATCTTATCCAGACGATAAATATTCCCCATCTCAATCACCCACATTACCATCTTCACCCACGGAGTCCATAGATCCCGAATCTATTCCTCCTAAGTTTTTTTCATAAAAACCATTTCCCTCAAATCGCTGACCTATCAATATGATGGCGAGGCTCCCTTTTCTCTCCCATTCATGTATCCTGACATGATTGATGATGATACACCTTCTATTAACATCATTCAATGTCAGGATGATGAGTCCATCCTCACCTACCTTGGTGTGGAAGAATCTTATATTCATTGGTCATTACCCTTTGAGATGCAAACCATGTTGAATGAATCAACCATTGAAATCAACATTAATACTTAGGATGACCCACACATTCTAAAGATTGGCCAATCCTTAGATGCTACTAAACAGAAGCCTTCACCTCTTTCCTTCGGGACCATAGCAACGACTTTTTCTTGGTCCTATGCCGATATGCTTGGTATCAACCCAAAAATCATGGTCCACAATATTATAACCATTCTTGATGCCAAACCCATCAAACAAAAGCTGTGGAAAATGCATCCTCGCATTGCTCTTCTGGTCAAGGAAGAGCTTCAGCGCCTTCTCTCAGTTTCCTTCATCTTATCCATTAACTATCCCTAATGGAATTCTAACGTCGTTCCTGTCACAAAGGCGAGTTGAGAATTCCACATCTGCATGGACTTCTATCACCTAAACCTAGCTTATCCTAAAGAATACATTCCCTACTAGGAATTAACAAACTAGTTGATCTCATTGTTGGCCATGAAATGCTATCGTTCATGGATGGTTTCTCAAAGTTATAATCAAATATTACTTGCTCCGTAAGATCAACACAAGACTACCTTTATCACCCCTTGTGGGAACTTCTGCTATCAAGTCATGCCTTTTGGCCTTAAAAACGTCAGTTGTAGACACCAAAATTGGGTCACACTCCCCTTGGTCCCTTGTCAAATAACCAACTCAAGCATACTCATCTAACCATGGCCCCTTCTACCCCACATTAATATTAATTTAATTAACTTAATTAAATTAATACCCATCCTCACAATATTCATTACTTAATTATTTTAATTGAATTAATTTCCACCTCACCTAAACACCTCATCCAGCCACCTCACTCCTATACCTATTCTTGGCATGTTTCCATAGCCAACAATAACTAAGTCTTACCTCCCTAAATGAGCTAGGATTTGGTTTAACCCTAAAATAAATACTTAAAAACTCTCTAACCACATTCTTGTTCATTAGAAGGGAAGTTTCCATTCTAATCTGTGAAAATAAACTAACTAGGTCGAAGGAATCAAGAAGATCTACCCATTTTAGCAAACCTAGGGAATCTCACCTTAACCAATGCCGGTCACCCCTAAACCGACACCGGTCAACCTGGAACTATCGTCGGTTACCATTTATTCACCCAAACAACCTTATTTTTGGTTGGTAAATTCTAAGAGAAAGGAAAGGAGATTAGAGAGCTAAATGCAAGAGAAAATAACATCCTTTCACACATCCAGGACATCCATAGCCATCACAGAAAAATATTGAAGCATTGCACTCACCGAATCATTCTAGGAACCATTGCTACGATATCCCACACTACACTTCTGATCAACAACCACCTCCATTCAGCCATCAAAATCTACATCACATTAAGTATATATCTACCAGTATTGTCCATTTCAGTATAGTTAACTTTTTTCATTCCTATCATTAGTTTATACTTTGCATGTTCATTCCTCCATTGCTTAATAGCTTGTAATCTCACCATTTCTCTTACCCACACCACCAAATCACCATTCGACCTAATATCCATTTCTAAGTGTACTTGAGATCTCCACAGACCTTCTCATCCACTCTCCCAACCTTATTTGACCTCAGATCAGCCCCTACCATTTGATCTATTTGAGTTTCTTTTACCTTGACCATACCGATGCCAATTATCCACAACCACCATCGGTTCTACCTAAACCGCATCGGTCACACCCAACCAATGTCATTCTCTGTGTTTTATACCTTGACCAAGAACAAACCCAATAATCATCCTACCAATTGACCTAAATAACCTTGAATCGACCGTGACCGGTCCCAAGACTTGACGGACACCTCATCTCTTAGATCCAACTATAACCTAGCCTATTGTGATTGGAATCACTTATTGTAATTGAATTAAATACCTAAATCATATCAATTATAGTAGTAATTTACTTATTTCTCACATTAATTTATTAGTGGATTGAAAACCATCTAGGGAGTATCACACTTCCCGGAACTAGCATACGCTAGGCAGTCCACTGTCATATATCATTTAATTATCCTCTTGTGGTCTTTTTTCTATTACAAGTAGTTCCTCCTAGCCAAAAGGAAGCTCTCACATTCAGCTATGGATCAAGAAGTCAGAATGCATGCAACAACCATCAATCGACCAACATTTAATAGGTATTCCTCCTTGGCCCTTACCCTTATCTGTTTCATCATTTCGAAAAGGTAAAGAAAATTGTGAAACTTTTTGCACGCGCTTTGTGGGACCCATTAGGGGTTATTTTGCATTTATTCATTCCTAGGTGAAATTCATGTGTTTGTTTCCCTTCAAAAATATTCCACATTAATTTTATTCTTTGGAATCATTCTCCTTCTTTCTATTATCTAAAAATAATCATATTTTTGGTACTTTAAAAAGAACACATCTTCCTTTCTTTTGCATTGCATTAGTGAAAGAGAATCCCTCTTCCTATTCATGAATTGCTACATCAAATATCACACTTCGATTTGGATTTAAAACACTTGCATTTCATTTTGATTTGTTGCATTATTAGCTCACATTAAAACTGAGGGCAACCTATATCTTTGGAAGCATTCTAGCTAATGGGTGACATAAAGAATGGTAGAAAGCAAATTCTCTCTCTCTCTCTCTCTCTCTCTCTCTCTGTGTGTGTGTGTCTTACCAAACTTGCAAAAAATCAAAATATACACATATTTCTTAAACAACATCTTACCTGGGAACATCTATAAGTGATCACATGATCCAGTTGGTAGGTACTCCCCAGCTCATTACTACTATTAAGTCATCATCTCAGAGGATGGCTTGCCCTCACCATAACATACTTGAAACCTCTCCTTTTAGATATCCTTCTTCGTAGGATGCCTTCCTAACCAAAAAATTCTGTTTTAAATACACACAGTTAGTCCTAAATGGCATAAGCTTGTTGGTGTGTATTTTCCACATCATTAGGTGAGTCATCTCACTTAGGTGAGATTGTAGGTCCATGTGTCATTTAGGGGTCATTATGAGATTCTCTTACGTGTCAGTGCAAGTCAGCACATTAGTGCGTCATATGCATCATTGGGAGTTACACTTCTATTATGGGAATGTAACTCCCCCTCTCTACTCGAGTTGTCATGATTACAACACTGGGGGTTACTCAACACCTCCTATATGTACACCCCATTTGATCTATGAGATAGAGGAGAGTTTTATGGCTTAACTAGGTTCTTGCTTATGTTTCAAATCTTTGCATGCACATTCGGTTGATGCTCGCTCCTCTCAAGATCTCTTCACATTACCATTCACACATCCGTTGATGTGCACATCATCCCTTGTGATCCTTGCTTGTGGGTTTTAAACCCTCTTTCATGGTATCAAAGTGGATCTTATGGATTAGTACACTCTTCAATGTTGATCATGCATTTTTGGCTTCCGGCATGATATCCAGATCTAGTTGTGTGTGTCATAATGGATATTCTGTTCTTGTGCTTCTTAAAGTGATTCAAGTGTTTATACCTCTATTTTCATTGTTCGTGGGTGTTTTTGGGGTGTTCATGGTTTTACAACTTTTACATGTGGTCTTTAGAGGTTTCTGTGTTGTTTTGTATGGGGTTTGCATTATCCGTTGTTGAGTTCATGATTGCTTCTATTCGTGAGCTCATTTTTTGCTTTGGCATGGACTTTGGTTCATTATTAACTCGTGCATTCCATCCACCTATGCATTGGAGCTCTCACTATCTTGGACTTGGGTTGTTTGCAGTCTAAACGTGGTTTTCTTCATCTCTCTGGCACTATGCACTACATTATCCCCTACACCGTTTCTTGATTCCTTTGAAGCTCATGGTTCTCCTATGCATGAAGGTGTTTTGGGGCATTAGACGTTCCAATCACCTCCTTTTTAGGGTTTTGCTTGCTGGCGGGAGGTAATGAAGGAAAAACCACTCCACGGCGACTCCTCCAACAGCTCCAATAGCTCCCACATATCTGTTCGGGCCTCCTGGTCTTCTCTACTTGATCGGTTCAACCTCAACCTACTCCCACCTACATTTCACTCTAGCGACATGCTCGTGAACACTCTTGTTTTTTACTTGTGGAACCTGGTTTGTGCTACCTATTTGTTGCTCATGGCACCGGTTACTATTTCATGCTACCTATTTTTTGTTGTGACCGTCCTTGGCTTTTGGTTCCTTGTTTGCTACTACCTGTGTGTTCATCCTTTCCCCATGCTACAACCACTCTGCAGCTTCCTCGAGCCATTTCCCATATGTGGCAGATCTTCTGACATCTCCCACTCCAAGCAGCTCGTAACATCTCTAGATCCACGCATACCCATCTCCGTCCACATTTATTTTCTCTATCTAGTGACCTTCACTATCACCACATGGCTTCCAGCTTCCTATAGCACCTCCTAGTTTGGTCAACAACACCACCATCCAACTTGGAAACATTCCAAATGTGGGTCTCCTCCTTCCTCTTTTTTAATGTTTTGAGGTCAAATAAAAAACATTAATTCTCATGGCATTGTAATAATTTTTTAGGACCTATTTTGCTTGTATTTAATTCCTTCCTACGCATGTCGAAGATGGAGGGTGAGTCGGGGTTGGCAAGAGGCTAATCCCCCTCTCAAGCAAAAAAATCCTTGCTAAAATTTGATGTTATTTCCAACGGTACCCACATGACACCCTTCACATCTATTTCGGGCACTTTTTTAATGTGTTTGTAGTGTTTAGTGGCATTTTCCATCAATTGCGGGAATCATTTTAATGCATAACTTTTGACTCGCAGCTCATTTTTTAGCACTTTTTTAGTGAAAGTTGCATGATTTATCACACATTACATGATGAAATTATTAGTTTTCTAAACCCACTACTTTATAAAGTGCCACATTCTAGGGGGTTGACTAATACTCTTAGGATTTCACATACGATGCATTATTGGTTGAGTCTAATGTCTTATTTTTGTGCATCTTGCATTTTACATCATGGAGAGTGCTCTTTCTAGACTTGAGCATCATAGGATCGCTTTACAGCCTTCACCACTTCTCACTGGGAGAGGGAATTATTTAGCATGGCATGCTTCCATGGAACACTACTTTTCCTATGAGGGTATTTCACCCTTCTTACTTGGGCTAGTTCCTACACCCACTAATCATCATCATCTGGGGATTTTCTCGACACTTGTGACCATGTATTTGGTCACATGATGATGCATGTCTCTTTTCTCTTTGGTTTCAGTGGGTAGACTTAGATCCACCTCACCATGTCTAGAGCATTCTTTAGTCCCTCTATAGAGACCTTCACATACTACCACCATTGTTGTTGTTGCTGATTCCGTTGTCTCCTCTATTTCTTCGTGTGATGATAGTTTCACTGACATAGACTTTCTTGATTCTACTTTTGATGACGGGTATTTTACAACCTGGGCTTCGTGTCGATAGAATTACTGAGAGACTTCTCTCCTCTTTCTCTCACTATTCAAACAATGTTGTCACCCCTCCCATCTCATCAAATATCAAGCAGTCTCCTTCTTAGTCTCATATAGTCATCACACCCGCCTCCTTTCCACTTCCAGTGTGTGAGGCCCCTTCCACTCCTCTACCTTCATTCGATGACTCATACCTATCTAACATCATTCTTCTATTTGTCAATCCCCCTCATTGGGATGAGTATCGCTGACCTTTGTCATAATTTCACAGAGTCCACTTGTGATGCACTACAAGTCCTCTTTTATCTATAGGTATTTTAAAGGAGATCATCATCTCTATTGTTGGGAGTGCCCTTCTTGGAATCATGTCACTTCCACATTTCCAAAGACCTTCATTGATCCACCCTTACCTGTGGATCCCTTTTACATTGTGGCGGATGTTTTGTTCCCTTCACATCACTTGGACATCCTTTTTTTGGTGTTCCTCTTTTTACTCGGCGATTCGCATTATGACATTACCTTCAATTACTTTCCACTCACTTTCTAGACCTATGTCACACTTCGTGCACCAAACTCGAGTTCTTCATGTTGCTACCTTTGGTTTCCTTTGTGGAGTGGGAAGACTTCCAAGCACATCATTTCTATCCTTCCTAAGGGTAGGCACATAGTTCGGTGTGGGTGGCTCTTCTTTAGTCTAGAGGCAGAGGATCTCATCATCGACATTATTTTGGGAGACCTCCTAGAGATGCAGAGTTCAGATCCATCCATGGCATCTTCTGCATTCCTCTCGTCTCCCTCTTCTTCTCTCTTCTTCTTCTTTCCGAGAGATTGCCTCTTTGTACATGGGTACCTTTTCAGGCTCGTCTAGAGCTGGGACCCATATTTGGCATCTTTCTTAGATTAGAGAGTGTTTTTTTCTCTTATGGTGGATGTTTTTCTCACTAGGTTTTCCTTCACTACTTGGGACCTTTTACTTGTGTGTGGGTACCTCATCAAGCTTTGTGCTGGGACCCATTTCTCATTTCTGACTTACCACCTCATCCTAAGTTATAATGAAGGGGGGGTGTTGGTGTGTATTTTCCACATTATTAGGTGAGTCTAATAGGTCCATGTGTCATTTAGGTCCATGTGTCATTTAGGGGTCATTATGAGATTATCTTACGCGTTAGTGTGTCAGCACATCAGTGCGTTAGTGCATCATATGCGTCATTGGGAATTACAATTCTATTCTGGGAATGTAACTCCCCTTATCTACTGAGTTGCCATGATTACAGCAGACTTTGGGGTTACTCATCACCTCCTATATGTACACCCCATTTGATCTATGAGATAGAGGAGAGTTTTATGGCTTAACCAAGTTCTGCCTATGTTTCAAATCTTTGCATGCACATTCGGTTGATGCTCGCTCCTCCCGAGATCTCTTCACACTACCATTCACATGTCCATTGATGTGCACATCATCCCTCGTGATCCTCACTTGCGGGTTTTAAACCCTCTTTAAAGCTAAAAAAACATAATAAAATCACTATTAGGATCGTGATTTTTCTTAGCATTCTTCTTGGCTTGTGTTTTGAGGTGTGAGACTATGAATCTCCATTTTTCTTCTTCCTTGCACACTCCACCATCATAGTTGGAGTATTTTGACTTTGTCTAAGTGTGCCAGGCCCCATCTCCTCATTCTCAGGTTTTTGAGTTTGATTCTTCACTTAATTTAATTCACAAAACCAATTTTCTTCATTTCTTTCTAATTTCATAGTCACCGACGTCGGTCCAACAACCATCGTTGGTTCACATCTGACCATCATCAGTTAAACCCTAACTAGTGTTGGCTTCTAGCTTTCTAGTTACTTTACCTAGAATATATTTCATCATTGTTTATGTTTTATTTTTAGCCCTTAGGCATCATCATATTTCTCCCCTATTGATACTTACTATCATACATAGTTTTCATAAGTACACATCCAACATTCTTATTTCATTCTTTGAGACTAGTTTCTTCCACAGTGACTAGTATCAATTTTAGAAACCATCATCGGTGTTCCCCAACCATCACCGGTCAGCCTGACCATCATCATTTTTCCATCAACTGTCATTAGTCAACTTGACCATCATCGGTTGCATGTGTTTGATTTTCAAAATCTAGACATTGACCAGATTCACCTCCCGAACCCCATTATTCTCTATTTCTACTATTTTCTATGTCATCTACAGAATACAGTCTTACTAGGTCAACACTTGTTCACATGGTGTTGAATCACAGCCAAACTAATGCCCTCATATTCCACACTAGTCGTCAACCACTCCCACCTAGTCCCTCACCACCTTTCATCCTATCACCCATGGATCCAACCTTACCTACCACCATTGTTGCATGCAATGAAGATTTTGCACAACTCCTTGATCAAAATCCATAGCCTTATAGTTATACCTTTCCCACTCTTCCACTTGAGACTCCTCAGGTCAGTTGATATACAACATGCATGTATCCATATCTCTTGCCCTTATTCCCGCTGTTGTATCAACCCCTAATAATGTAGTGTTACCCTCACCTACTTCACCCCCGATAGTTTCATAGCTAGGACCCATACCCGCCATGACAGCTCGCATCTCAGCTTCACTCGTTCTGTCGTATTTTTGTCCCCTCATCGACCACCTAGACTATAGCATAGTCTACACCCATTATCTCAAAAATACCCATTATAACAAAACCAACCATGGTGTCTTTAAACCCTACCCCATTCTAGAATCTCATCCTCTCCATCCCGCAAACACTACCCCCAATTACTACTAGAGTCACGAAAACCATCCCACCTACATACACCTACTATCAACAACCCCTATCTCGTCTATCACCCATTATGGATATGTGCCTTCTATGTCAGTTCCTTATTCTCAACCTCCCTATCAGGTTCAATATCCGCCTCCTTATGCCATAAGAGGTGTCCCTCCATCACAACCTACCAATGACCTCATCAAGTTGATGATGGAAAATATGTAGACACTAGAAGCATTAGTTTCTGGCTCATGCAATTCCCTCACCTATGATGAAATTTTTAATGATCCTATTCACCCATCCATTCCCATTCGACCATACCCCATACATTAGGAGATGCCAAAATTCAACTACTTCAATAGCAAAGAAGATCTACAACAACATTTGCGGTCCTTTAAACATGGGTGTTACTTGATTTCCCATGATGACGATTTACTTTTGAGGACTTTCCCAATGTCTCCGACAGACTCGCATTGAACCGGTGGTATAATGGAATTCCAAGACACTCCATTTACTCATCTAATCAAGTAACACAAGCCTTCCTAGATAATTCTCCATCAACTTTGTTAAGAAGGTTACCATGATTAATCTTTATTCCACATGATAATATGATGATGAGTTTATTGGTAACTTCATGCTCATTGGAGCAAACCTCATTAACCAGATCACATTCCATTACTCAAATTGAGATTATAGAACTATTTACTTAGGCATGTGCTAGAAACATCTCACCAACCCTACAGGTCCAAACTTTTCACACTTTCAATGAGGTATTCACCATGGCATGGAAATTGGAAATTTGTGTTATCGAAGAAAATAAGATTCAACTTCGTAACAAGAACATCACGTTTAAATCAAATGATACTTCTTCATCTTCAAAACCCCAAAACAACTATTCAAATCCCAAAGGGTATGCTAATGTTTTAGTTTCCAAAGCCGGTCCACCTCATTAATCAAACCTAGCCAAACCCCCTTATAATCTCTTTCCTATTCAAGCTTTCTAGTTCGGATGAGAATAATTAAAGTACACATTTCTAAGAGAATCTTATTCTTCAATTTTGGAAAATCTTATTAAGGTTGGTGCCATTACCCTTCCACCAATAAAACCACATACTAGTTTTGACCTTGAGTGACCCATTCTGCGTGGTATAAGGAACATGACTTTTGTAACTATCATTGTGTTAAAGGTCACAATGATAATAACTACATCACCTTTAAGAATATTATCGAGAAATGATAGACATCGAGATCTAGTCTTGGATAGCTTGAATGCACCCACTAACCAAAACCTGCATATCTTCAAGAGTCCATTCCCTAATCATGCCCCATCTTCCAAGAAAGTGGGTGATACCTCAAACAATGATAACAATGTCCACGAGGTCCATGCTATTTTAAATGACACGCTAGTTACTTCCCAATTACCTCATGTTCCTTCCATAGATGAAATCTTAGCCCGTGCTCCCCTACCTACACTAGAATCTATTTCAAATACTCCTCTACCCATAGAGGAACCCCCTTCATGTTCCCCTTCACCCATGGAAGATCCTATAATTAGTATGCCACCTTTGACCCCTCAAAATTTTAAGCAATTGTCAGTGGCACCTCTCCTACTCATAGAAGATGTAGGTCCACCACCTACACCAACACAAAGAGATCCTACCTCAATTGGTCCATCCTCTCCTCTACCCATGGAGGATACTATAGAAGTACCACCACTGTAGACAACCATTCACCATCAGACCTTCAAGATCCCGTTGATCTTCTTTCGACTCTCTTACCCACAAAGTCCAAGGCTAGCCATTTCCCTGTATCTCAAACACATTTTATGGGGATTTCCACTCAATCCATCTGCCCCACTTACAATAGTACCATTCTCATACTTGGTTGATCCCTAGACTATGTCAATAGAGCCTTACTTTGGGGGTGTCTTCTACTTCTTGTTTCAACACAAATGTAACTATCACTCACTGACACCTCCACTATCTATCCAAAAGTGTTTTGAGTAACCAAACCAAACACAACCACAACTATTGCAATACCTTCCATGACACCACTCATGGCCCAACTCACACCTCTTCCCATAGCCCAACATGCATCTACACCCAAACCCACACCTATATCATCTCCCTTACCTAAACCTATCACTACCTTAGGGGTCATACCAACAAGCTAGCCTTACTCACCCACCCATCAAATTAGATTTAGCTACATCTTCCAAAACTAACACCAAACTTAACATGGACCCTAAAAATAAGATCCAATCTCCTAGATCTCATACCCCAACCTCGCCAACCACACCCTTATCACCTTCACCCCTTCTATCCATCCTAGAACGTCACCCCTCAAACCTTACCAAGAAATCCTCCACCGGTAAACCAAAAACATGTAACAACCCATTTTCCCATCATAGACCTCTAATATACCCAAGCAACCCACGTAACCTCCCCCTCACCTATAACCTTCTTGCCACCCATACCTACAATACCATCAATAAATTCTTCACTACCCATGATGTTTCCTTCTATTTCACTCACGCCTCTTGCCCAACCCACACCACTTACCTCCATAGCACCTCGATTACCCCCTGTGGGTGACATACCCTCTTTCACCATCTTATTTTCCTTCCACATCTCATGTGCTGTATAACCTATTGGTATCTAAATTTGTTCTCCTTTTTCAATCTGAGTAAAGCACCAAACTATGTCATGGAGCTAAGGATAGATTATACCATGTTGTATGTCATTTGCATCCGGGGATATGGTGTAGCTAGCACTCGAGTTTGTGGATAAATGGATAGCACTCAATAAGACTTGATCTTGTCCTAGTTGTTTTAGGTTGTGCCTTGGAACCAAGGTAAGAGGACCTATTTTGTAACCTTGTAATGGTGAAGGAAATGAAGATGCCATTATCTTTGCTTGAAATTCTATTATGGAGACCTTGATGAAAACATGAACAACACTCTAAATCTAAACTCTCACAAGTTGTCACTTCTCAAAACATGGGTATGTTCTCAAAACAAGGCAAAGGTTACTAGAGACATTGGAAATCCTGATCTGTTATGCATACTTTTGTAAATAGATTTTGATCTTTTGTGGGTATACACATGCAAATCAGGGATAGGATCTTTGTTGTTGGATGATTTTTTGGTAGGAGATTGATAAGACAAATTGGGATAGATCAGATCTTTGACAATCTGTACAATACATGAACAACCATCAAATGAAATGCCTAAAGTAATCAGGTTGTTCTTTCAACTAGAAGAGGCACAAATGGAAGCCCAGGTTGCACTCTTCACACAATCTTTGAGAACTCACTACAAAAGCTTGAAGTAAATAACTCAATTAAACACAAAAATCCATGATCAAATCATGCCTTAGGTACCCCCAAAGGCTTACAAGGAATCTTTGCAGTCAAGGAAGGTAAAGTGATTTTAAATTTGTTTATCTCCTTATCAGATGAAGGATCTTCTAAGTATGAGATTGCAAATACCACTGAACTATCAACTAAAAATGGAGATCCTGTGTGATTTCTAAAGACTTTCAATGCAAGATTGCAACAAGAACACTAAGATTTATCTATAGGCATTTAAAATTGATAACAGACATCATATTGCCCAAAGAAAAACACATATTTAATTCAAATTTTGTTAGATTCAACAATAGGGAGAGTTACATGAACAATCTTAGAGTTGTGTGGTGGCTATACACTTGTAACCAACCCACATTCATGAATTTTCCAACATATGAGACATCAACATGGTTCTTTGGTGGATTTTATAGAAGATGAGCTTTCTCTCAAAATTTTCCCATAATTTTCAACTCTCCACCCTTAAAAATTTCTCCAAAATGCATAATATACCTCATGCCATCATGGAGTCTTCCTTCCCAAGAAAATAATATGCTTATGGGATCAAATTTGTTACAACAACTCCTCATGATTTGCAGAAAGGGACAACAAATAGAAAAATGTTCGATGAATGCCAGGTGTGCCAAAAATTTAAATTATTACACAAATTTGGATCCTTATCCCCCCAAGGTCACGTTTTTACCATTTAGGCATGCAAGCATCTTTTACTAATCATTTTTTACCTTTTCACCTCATCATTTCACCTTTGCAACTTTTGATTTTCATCTTTCACGTTTTTTAATGGGCCTGAGAAAAAAATGTATCAAAAACACCATAGATCACCAAATTAGGTCATGAAAATAGTGCCATTACACTCAGAAGGCTGAGACGATGCAAAATCATATAAGGTTCAAAGAAAATTGATGAAGAAATCATGATTCCAAGCTTCTTGGAGCTCTAATGGCGGCAAGAAGGAAGAATGTACAGTTGCCATCGATTTTGTATCGACGTTAAATGTCCGCCCTCCACATGGCAGATGAGATCCACGAATAAGCTCAAAAAATACCCTTTTTGACTCTAGATAAGGTGGAACACGTGTCAAAACATGATTGGATCAGGTCCCCATCTTTAAAAATGCATTTGCAACCCTTTTGAATTTTGGAAAATTTTGCAAAATTTCCCCACTTGCCTCCTGGGCCTACCACGTGTCCATATGTGGGCCCCTTTGAAATTGTGGGCCAATTCTATCCATTTTGCTCCTTTTTTGAAAAAAGGAAATTTTCTCAAAATTCTCCACGGGCCCGAACACCCACTCTCTTCCTCACCACGTGGCACTCTCCCATTCGTTGCAGGGTCCAGGCCTCCAATTCTTCCTTCAGACCTCCTTGCCAAATTTGTAAAATTTCAAAATTCTCCCCGGGCCCGTGCTCCCATTTCTACCTTTTGGGACACATGTTGGCTCCTCATTGGTCGCGGGACCATCTTTCATTTTTTACCTTGCAAACACAAAGGAAAAAATTCATAAAACTTTCCTTTGGCCCTCTTTTCCACTTTTTGTATTTCTGGACATGTGTCCTTTTCTTATTGGTCCCAGAGCTTCAGCCCAAAATTTGACATTATACCATTTGAAGTTAAAAACTTCAAAATCATCAGAAAACCCGCTGCCCCATTTTGGCTCTCTTGGACACATGTCACCTCATGATTTGTTGCGGAGCTTTGGCTCAAATTTTAACTTTAAAGTTTTGAAGTTAAAAACTTCAAATTCATCAAAACCTCCGCCTCCCATGCTGACTTTTCCTGGACACGTGTCCACCTACTATTGGATGAGGCCTTCGGGTCAAAAATTTCCCTTTAGCCAAAATTTCAAAAATGACAAGTTAGAAAACATTTCCCGACCACCCCGCCAATAGGAACCCGCCACGTTGCAATAATGTTGTGATGATGAATTTGATGGGTAGATGACACCCGTATGACCGTCAAAATGTCAAAAATATAGAGGATGCCCTAGAAATCAAAATTTTTAACAAGGATGGTAGATTTCTTGGTTTTAAATCAATTGAAACATGATTTGATATTGTTTTCGACCTGGGGATTGGGATTTTAATTGTAAACAACTTGGATTCGATCAATTTCAACTTTTTACACGATGGGAAAACGATACAACCCAAAAATATGGAAAAATTAGGGCACAAAAGGGGCAAACTTGTAGAATTGTTTCAAATTAGGGAAAAAAACACATTCTTGGGCACCTTGAAGAATTCAAATGGGAATAATGAATTTCATATCACAAAATCAAATAATAAAACTTTTCGAGAAAAATTGGACATGAAAAATTAGGGCACATTATGAAAACTCAATAATTTGCACTAACATTGGCTCCTGCTTGGGGATGGGCACTCCCAGTGAGTGCCACAAGGACAAAACGTAGACCAAGTGCCAAAAACCATTGGGCAAAGGAGTCAAAATACAAGGCAGCTCAAAAACTAGAATTACCACAAAAATGAACCGAGAAAACCACCCAAAAGTGGTTGCCAAGGACAAAAGGGCAAACCACACACCAACCAACAACAAAAACAAAGCAAAACACAAAGACTATACAAATGTATAATTTTTGCATACCTCAATTTGGGGATTTAATCCAAGAAATGTTTTAAATGTCTATCATTAACAGGAAGCTCCAAAGTAATTCCCCATCTAGATCTTTAAAAAAAAGGTATGTTCACCAATTCTGATGTCAATGGCATAAGGGCCCATCCATAATGCATCAAACTTGCCATGTTTTCCCTTGTCTTCATGCCTACTATCCCACAGCAAAACCAAATCTCCAATATTGAAGGCTCTAGGAGTGACCTTCTTATCAAACAATCTCTTCAATTTCTCTCTAAATCTAACATGCCTTTGATGGGATACTCTTCTCTCTTCATCTAACTCAATGATCTGATTAATCCTTAATTCATATGGGCCATGCTCTTGATCTTCCAATTGTTGGGCAAAATGAAATGAAGATAATTTTAGGTGTAAGGGAAACAAAGCATGAGTTCCATACACCAATTCAAATGGGCTTTTACTAATTGTTCTTTGAGGAGTTATTCTATCAGCCCAAATTGCAAACTTCAATTTTTCTCCCCACTTCTTCTTTTTCACTTCCAAGGTCCTTCTAATGATCTTGAACAAGTTATTATTACTAGACTCAGCTTGTCCATTCCCTTGTGGATTGTAGTTTGAAGAATAAATCAGATTTATCCCATATTCATTACACATTTCCATTAAAGGTTTGGCTCTAAAGCACATGGCATTATCAGATACAATCTTAACTGGAACTCTAAATCTGCATATGATATGATTCAACAAGAAATCCATTACCACTTGGTGTGTTGCCTTCTTAGATGGAATTGCCTCAACCCACTTTGTAAAATAATCAATGGCTACAAGAATCCACTTATGACCAGCACTAGAAGGGTCTGAAATCTCACCAATGAAGTCCATTCCCCATTGTTTGAAAGGGGCTTCAATTGATATAGGCTGTAAAGGAAGGGAGCCTAAAGCTTTTATTCTTCCAAAGAAATGTTGGCAACTATCACACTTTCTAACCAGCTAGGTTACATCTTTAAAAAGAGTAGGCCACCAATAACCAGCTCTCAAAATCTTATGTGTTGTCACCCTCCCAGAAAAGTGTCCTCCACAAAATCCCCCATGGAAATCAGCAACTATCTTGGGAGCTTCATCTTCAGTTATGCATTTCAAGAGGACACCCTCAGGGTTCTTCCAAGCCAGCCAAAGGTTTGTTATGATATATTTTTGAGAAGCTAGCTTGAGGGCTCTTTTTTTATTTTTATTCAAGTGACTAGGACAGCATAGGTTCCTGAGGTAGAAGATCACATCTTTGTACCATTCAAAACTCATCAATTTCTCAAGAAGATCTACCCTTTCTTCCTCTAGCTGATTCAATTCTACATTTTTCAAGTTGCTCTCAGCCATGAGCTTAGCAAGACCCAAACCTATTACTAACTTTGTGGTTTGGATATCCATATCATACTCTTGTAATTTTTTCACCCATCTACATATTTTTCTTGATATCTCCATCTCTGATAAGATGTATTTCACCATGGTGTGGGGAACATAAGCAACAACTTTTGAGCTCAGTATATAAGGCCTAAAAACTTTCGTTGCTTTCACCAAGGCAAATGCTTGTTTCTCCATGATTGTATACTTTAACTCAACAGCTTGTAAAGCCTTGCTAAAGAAGGAAATAGGCCTCTCAGCCCCATTCTCATCCTTTTGTAACAAAACTAAAGCAATGGTAAATTCAGAGGCAAAGGAAAATATTTGGAAAGGCCTTTTATAGTTTGGAGCTGCCAAAACAAGTGCGTGCTTAAGTGCATCCTTTATTCCTTCAAAAGCTTGAATGGAAGCCTCCTCCCACCTGATAACTTGATCCTTTTTAACATGCTTGTGATTGGAAGAGTCAGCTCAGAAAAATTGGAAACAAACCTTCTAATAAAATTGATTTGGCCAAAGAAAGACTGGATGCCTTTCTTGGTTCTTGGGATAGGTACTTTGCTGATTGCTTCCACTCTCTCAAGGTCTATCATAACACCATCTTTAGACACAATATGTCCTAGAAACTTGGCCTTTTACACACCAAAATGACACTTTTTTGGATTAAGAGAGATGCCATACTCCCTACATCTGATCAACATCTTCTCCAAATGTTGCAAATGATCACCTCGCTGCCTTGAAAACACAATCACATCATCTTGGTAAACTACAATGAATTCATTTATGTAACCAGAAAAGAAACATCCATTTCTCTTTGAAAAGTGGCTCTAGAATTAATCAATCCAAATGGCATCCTAACAAAAACATATGTCCCCCAAGGAGTAGTGAATGTTTTCTTAAGTCTTTTGATTCTTTAACAACCACTTGATTGTATCCAAAGAAACCATCCAATCAGAAAGCAACTCGACCTGTCACCGGTTGCAACATATTTTTCATATTTGCAAGGGATAGTTTTCCTTCATGGATACTTTATTTAGATTCCTAAAATCCACACAAATTCTAATGTCTTTATTCTTCTTCTCGACAGCAAGGTTTACAACCCAAGATGAATATCTAGTGGGTTGAATAATACCTCCCTCTCTCAACTTCCTTAACTCTTCTTGCATTTTCATGGTGAGAAGTGGATTAATCAGCCTTTTCCTCTATTTGAGTGGTTTGGAATTTTTTCAAGAAGGATCTCATGCTGAAATAAATCTTCTCTGTGTGCTTTTAGCTCGAATAGGACCAAGCAAGGAGTTTTGATATTTTTTTCAAGAGTTAGGCATAGGATTGTTTTTCTTCTTTACTTAAATTTCTACCCAACCAAACCTTCCTTGGTCTATCCTTTGTTCCCAAGTCATGTTCTTCCACATCCCTTGAAGTAGACATCTTTCTATTTATGATGCAATCAACATTGTTAAAATTTGACTCAAGTGCAATGAGACCTCTAGGAATGGTGTTTGTTTTCAATTGGATGATATCTTTTCCAAAAAAAGTTTATCTTCCTTTAGTCATGCATACCATTGGTTCCCAATCAATATTCTAACTTGTAAAATCACCTTGGTTTTGCAAGAACCTAAGAACTTGAGCATCATTGTTAAAGACCCGCCAATGTTTCACATTATCAGGGACAACTAGCCTAGTCAAGACTTCAATGTTGTATTCAAAATAAGGTGAAATGGTGCATTTTTCAAATCTAGAACCCAACACTGCCAACTTATCAGTAGCATCATTAAGACCTCTGTCATGGTAAACAATGTTAAAGGAATCAAACATTTCAATTAGATCCCAAACTGCATGCTTATACTATTTCGTACGTTGATTTTTGTAGCATACAATTTCCTTATTTGTTTGAATACCGACTCGAGTCTCCTTTTGCAAAAATATCTCTTACTCCATACTTGCATGTAATTCTTAAACCCAATAATAAATCCTCATACTCAGCAATGTTGTTAGTGCATTCAAAATTAAGTTTGAAGGAAAAATCATACTCTTCTAAACTAGGAGAAAGCAGAACTATACCAGCACCATTTCCAAATTTGGAGCAAGTTCCATCAAATAGCAAGGTCTAAGGAGAAATTATCATATCAAGGCACTTTGATCCATCAATCTTGTGTTCTTTTCCATCAGCAAAACCAATGAAATTCTCAGCATCTACATCAACAAACAACACTTCATAGGAAGCATTATTTGGATCCTCAATTAGATGTAACATTTTATTTTCTCCATAAAGCTTGACAAGGCTGCCCTCAATGGGAATAGTAGAAAAAGACATGTCCATCTGAATGCTGCCACCAACACTTGCAGCCCATTTTCTTGACAAAAGCATACCCCATTTGGTAGGGCAGTCAACAATTACAACATCCAGTTTCAAATTCTTACCGGATAAGCTGCAAGTTGCACTACCAAACCCTTCACACAACCAACCATCGACACTTCCCTTGAATCCATGGTAGTACACTTCCCATAGGTAGCTTTCACCTTGATATCAACTCATTCATGACTTCTAGAGGCATGACATTACATGATGCACCGTAATCAAACATATAATTGTGAAGCATCCTATTCTTTATGAGCAAAGTTGTAAAGAATGGATCAACATTCAATTGGGAATCAACCAAGGAAGTCCCCAAATATAACTCAAGTGCCTCTCCAAAATCTTCCACTACTGGTGGTGTTTCAAGGCCAGCAATGATTTGAAGAGGAGTCTCAACAACGTTTACATTTCTACTTGGAGTAACCTTTCATCCTTCAATCCCAAGTACTCAAATGCTCTCTTCTTATGCTTAGGAATTATAAGAAACTCAATAATTGGAAAACTTACTTTAATTTGGCTCAATACTTGGGCAATATCATATGGAACATTATTTGGTAAGACAACATTGGAAGGGAAACAAGAAGGTTCATCAGATGGAGAAGTATTCTTAGCAGCCTGGGAATGAGAAGGACTATAATTTTTGCTCGGGACAATAAAGTTTTTAGCAAGTGTTTCTTTCCTAGGAGATTCTTTTGGAATGCTTGTGAGAAAGGGTGTTTTAGGTTTATCTTGAGACCCAAATTCCTTAATAACTTTGCTTCTAGTGTTATAATCCTTTTCTTGATCTACAACAACATTCATCAACAATTGTCTATCTTCCTCCGAAGGGATACCACCATCATACTTCTTGATCATCAAAGCTCTTAGATATTCAAAGTCATTATTAGGAATTTCAAAGGCTTGAACTACATCTACATCATGAGTTTGAGAAAGAGAAATAAGTGGTACCCACTTTATGTAATCCCAAAAGGTTGCAGAAGTCCTAGCACTTATTACTTCAGTAGATGTTGCTCCTCCTTATGAGCTTGAAGAACAACCCACCATACAAATATCATCATTAGTTCCATCCTCATTATTAGATTCATCAACTTGTTGGTCCATTTCACATGGAGGATGAGGAAGAAAACATCTATCACACCAATCCATATCAGCCACTTCATTAATAAAAACAACCCCCGACAGGTTAGAGGGTTAGGAAGCAATATATTTTCACATGTTTGGGGTTGTTTATTTGCAGATCCAATAGGCCCTTTACCCTTTCATCAAACCTATGCTCATTCCTATGGTGATTGCCAAATCTATCTTGTGCTTACTACCTAGGCTAACCTTGTAAAGTCTACCCAATTCCCTTCTTAGCTCTTGCCAATTTGTATGAGATTTCTTTGACAGGCCCTACAAAAGTCTTCACAACCTCTTCTAAATCAGCACTTTGCTAGCTTGAGGTTTTTCAGGGTTTATCAATTTTACACCATCTCTCTTAAGAGGTTTCCAAATAGTCTTGATATTGTTCTCAATTTGAAGTTCCATGGTAAGCTTGTCTTATATTAGTTGGGTTCTTATCTCTTAGATAGTAGGCTGCATTTTTATCAAATGCATCTATATATTTGATTAAACAAGATTCATCACAAGGCCTCAAACCAATAGGAAGCCTTCTCAAAGTTTTGTTAAACCTTGTGTTGAAGTCATAGAATAATTCATTTGGTTCTTCTTGATATTCTCAAACTCGAGACAAAAGAAATCTAGGATCAGTCTTATCACCATATTGTAACCTAAATGCATTTGTCATTTCAGTCCATGAATCAATAGAGTTATCAGGTAGAGCCTTATACCAATCCCTAGCATCTTCTTCTAGTGTATGAATAAATAGCTTAATATACACATCTTCAAACTCTATCTCAAAATATTCCATCATATTATCAAAAAGTTTGAGATTGATCACCAGTAATAGCATTGTTACCTGGAATTTTGGCAACCTATTTCGACATCTTGTGGACAACATTTGGGTAACCAACAATTCCTCTAAATTTTATAGGACCAAAGGTGTTAACAACAAATGGAGGTCTAGGCTGAGCCATATTGTTTGGTGGGGGTGATCTTGGAGGTGAAACAAGCTGGTGAGGAGTACAATATCCTTGGGGCTCAAAAATATGATTCACAAGACTGGTATCCTCTAAGTGTTGATTTTCTTGAAATTTTTTACTCGAGTTAAAACATAGAGGTGCAAATTGGAGAAGGAACTTACCAGGTACAATAGAAGGACCTTCACTAGCTGAGGTAAACAAGTTTATGAGAGGATTTCTTGAATCATAATCACTTGAAGAAGAGTGATAGTCCTCTACCAAAGGTTGATCTCTCTCACTAATGACTATATCTTTGCCTGATGTCTGACCTTTAACCACCTTCCAAACTCTTCTCCCTTCCAACTTTGAATTTTTTAAATCTGAGAACAATTTCTTAGCAGAGTCTTTAAGGAAGAGAGATCTTCTTCCCTCCAGTTTTGTAGAGATCAACAACACAAAAATAAATGATAGAAAGCTCAAGACACTGGTATTTCTAAATTCAAATCAACATGGAGTCACCACTAAGGAATTTCACCTCAATTGTGCAAGAATGCACTAAAGTAATTCTGTCAAATGTTTTCTAATACTGATAACTTTGCAAGGTTTTATAAACCAGACCTTCTTCTTCTTGAATCAACCAAACATAATGCAACAAAAAGTGTCTAAACTATTGGGAAATGAAAAGGGTAGGTTGAGCTTGAAAAATTGCTTCAAAACTTGTAGATTTGAAAATAGGATGACACCTTGGCAATGCAACAACTCAAATACTTGAATACACAAATGCTCAAACCCCTAAAATACTTCAAAACCACCAAGAAATTCCAAAAGTCCCCAAAAACAGTGCCACTCGTGTTGGTATCCAAATTTGTTCTCCTTTTTCAATATGAGTAGCACCAAAGCTATGTCATGGAGCTTAAGGACAAATTAGACCATGTTGTATGTCGTTGGCAGTCGGGGATATGGTCTAGCTAGCACTCAGGTTTGTGGAGAAATGGATAGCACTCCAATAGGACTTGATCTTGTCCTAGTTGTTTTAGGTTGTGCCTTGCAACCAAGGTAAGAGGACCTATTTTGTAACCTTGTAATGGTGAAGGAAATGAAGATTCCCTTCTCTTTGCTTGAAATTCTATGATGGAGACCTTGATGAAAACATGATCAACACCCCAGATCTAAACTCTCACAAGTTGTCACTTCTCAAAACATGGGTATGTTCTCAAAACAAGGCAAAGGTTACTAGAGACATTGGAAATCCTGATCTGTTATGCATACTTTTGCAAATAGATTTTGATCTTCTATGGGTATACACATGCAAATCAGGGATAGGATCTTTGTTGTTGGATGATTTTTTGGTAGGAGATTGATAAGACAAACTAGGATAGATCAGATCTTTGACAATCTATACAATACATGAACAACCATCAAATGAAATGCCTAAAGTAATTAGGATATTATTTCAACTAGAAGAGGCACAAATGGAAGCCCAGGTTACACTCTTCACATAATATTTGAGAACTCACTACAAAATCTTGAAGTAAATAACTCAATAAAACACAAAAATCCATGATCAAATCATGCCTTAGGTACCCCCAAAGGCTTACAAGGAATATTTTCAGTCAAGGAAGGTAAAGTGATTTTAAATTTGTTTATCTCCTTATCAGATGAAGGCTTTTCTGAGTATGAGATTGCAAATACCACTGAACTATCAACTAGAAATGGAGATCTTGTGTGATTTCTAAAGACTTTCAATGCAAGATTGCAACAAGAACACTAAGATTTATCTGCAGGCATTTAAAATTGATAACAGACATCATATTGCCCAAAGAAAAACACAAATTTAATTCAAAGCTTGTTAGATTCAACAGTAGGGGAGAGTTACATGAACAATATTAGAGTTGTGTGGTGGCTATACACTTATAACCAACCCACATTCATGAATTTTCCAACATATGAGACATTAACCTGGTTCTTTGGTAGATTTTACAGAAGATGAGATTTCTCTCAAAATTTTCCCATAATTTTCAACTCTCACCCTTTACAAATTTCTCCAAAATGCATAATATACCTCATGCCATCATGGAGTCCTCCTTCCCAAGCAAAGAATATGCTTATGGGATCAAATTTGTTACAACAACTCCTCATGATTTGCAGAAAGGGACAACAAATAGAAAAACATTTGATGAATGCCAGGTGTGCCAAAAATTTTAAATTATTACACAAATTCGGATCCTTATCCCCCTAGGGTCATGTTTTTACCATTTAGGCATGCAAGCATCTTTTACTAATCATTTTTCACCTTTTCACCTCATCATTTCACCTCTGTAACTTTTGATTTTCATCTTTCACGTTTTTTGATGGGCTTGAGAAAAAATGTATCAAAAACACCATAGATCACTGAATTAGGTCATGAAAATAGTGCCATTGCACTCAGAAGGCCGAGACGATGCAAAATCATATAAGGTTTGAAGAAAATTGATGAAGAAATCGTGATTCCAAGCTTCTTGGAGCTCCAATGGTGGCAAGAAGGAAGAATGTATAGTTTCCGTCGATTTTGTATCGATGTTAAATGTCCGCCCTCCACGTGGCAGATGAGATCCATGAATAAGCTCAAAAATACCCTTTTTTGACTCTGGATAAGGTGGAACACTGTCAAAACATGATTGGATCGGGTCCCCATCTTTAAAAATGCATTTGTGACCCTTTTGAATTTTGGAAAATTTTGCAAAATTTCCTGCTTGCCTCCTGGACCTGCCACGTGTCCATATGTGGGCCCCTTTGAAATTGCGGGCCAATTCTATCCATTTTGCTCCTTTTTTGAAAAAATGAAATTTTTCTCAAAATTCTCTGTGGGCCCGAACACCCGCTCTCTTCCTCACCACATGGTGCTCTCCCATTTGTTGCGGGTCAGGCCTCCAATTCTTCCTTCAGACCTCCCTGCCAAATTTGTAAAATTTCAAAATTCTCCCTGGGCCCGCGCTCCCCATTTCTACCTTTTGGGACACGTGTTGGCTCCTCATTGGTCACAGGACCATCTTTCATTTTTTACCTTGCAACACAAAGGAAAAAATTCATAAAACTTTCCTTTGGCCCTCTTTTCCACTTTTTGTATTTCTGGACACGTGTCCTTTTCTTATTGGTCCTGGAGCTTCGGCCCAAAATTTGACATTATACCATTTGAAGTTAAAAACTTCAAAATCATCAAAAACCTGCTACCCCATTTTGGCTCTCTTGGACACATGTCACCTCATGATTTGTTGTGGAGCTTTAGCTCAAATTTTAACTTTAAAGTTTTGAAGTTTAAAAATTCAAATTCATCAAAACCTCTACCCTCCCATGCTAACTTTTCCTAGACACGTGTCCACCTGCTATTGGATGAGGGCCTTTAGGTCAAAAATTTCCCTTTAGGCAAAATTTCAAAAATGACAAGTTAGAAAACATTTCCCAACCATCCCCAGCCAATATGAACCCGCCACGTTGCAATAATGTTGCGATGATGAATTTGACGTGCAGATGATAACCGTATGAATGTCAAAACGTCAAAAATACAAAGGATGCCCTAGAAATTGAATTTTTTAACAAGGATGGTAGATTTCTTGGTTTTAAATCAATTGAAACATGATTTGACATTGTTTTTACCTGGGGATTGGGATTTTAATTGCAAACAACTCAGATTCGATCAATTTCAACTTTTTGCATGATTTGGCACGAAAATGATACAGCCTAAAAATATGGAAAAATTAGGGCAAGAAAGGGGAAAACTTGCAGAATTGTTTCAAATTAGGGAAAAACAACACATTCTTGGGCACCTTCGAAGCATTCAACTAGGAAAAATGAATTGCAGATCACCAAATTGAACAATAAAACATTTCTGAGCAAAATTGGACATGAAAAATTAGGGCACATTATGAAAACTCAATAATTTCCACCTCCTTAGATTAACATGGTCAACATTGTCACCCATGTTTAGAAAGACAAGGGCAAGGAGAAAGTAAGTGTCCCATCAACTAACCATATACCTAATATACCATCCGTACCCACACCCAAAGTCATCATTCGAGGTCCTGCATATCCCATTTTTGATAGGGTCACACATCGCACAATGCTAAAACAACTACACCAATCCCCCTAAATTTTTTTATATGACATCATCTAGAACTCAGAGTCACATCATCAAGCCCTCATGGAAGTCCTTCAATCTATTTAATTCATACCAAAAAACCCCACACTCGTAGACTCCATCATTACCCCTCACTACGTGGCCTCTCTCATTACGTCTTCGCCTTCCTCTACACCTCCACCCACTCGCCAAGTGCTCGGCCTCAACTTTGTAGATGAAGAGATCATTCCCTTCTAGTTTGATGACCCCAACCCCACTCTTTTCATCTCCATCTTTATTGATAATAGATGCATACAATGAGTTATGATTGATGGTGGTGCTAGTATTAACATCATCTCCTCTCATGCAAATGACCAAATGTAAATACCTGCCAATTACATGCATGGTAACCCTATTATGTTAAGTTCCTTCAATGATGCCATGAGTTCTACACTGGGTAATGTTGTTCTCCATGTTTTGTAGGTCCCCGCACCATCCAAGAAATTTTCTATGTCCTAGAATGGGAGTTTCATTATAACTTTCTACTTGGTCGACCTTAGATCCATACTTTATGGGTTGTGTCCCTTTGACGTTACATCGATGCCTCAAATTTGAACACGAGGGACATAATTACACCATCCCCACTAACCCATCACCTTTCAAGACCTGTAACATGGTATATTGACCTAAAGATGTGCTTGTACTAGTCATGACATCTGCTACCATAACCACTTCACCTCTAACCATGAGCCCATCCACCAAAATTGCCACTACTTATGTTGCATCTAACCTCGCTATCCCTACCTGCAATTTGTAGCTTCTACCACCGACACCCATGTCTCCCCTTCATTAGCAAGACATTTATACACACTACCCACATACCAACTACTGATCCCTTAGAAGGAGTTTTTTAATGCCTCACTTTGGGGGAATACCACCTATAAAATATTGATACCTTCCTCACCCCACAAGAGTACAAGAATCTACGTCAACACCCTAGTTATGAAATTCACATTAGTGACATTTTCCCTTATGGCCCTCCCCACCTTTGCACCAATCTAACATATGGGGGACTTGATATGGCCACCTATAAACCTGAACCTCCATCCCAAACCAAACCATTTTCATCGACCTACACTCCCTCACTAACCGCCATTTCGCTCACACTTTCCTCCATCGGTGCATGTGGAAAAGATTTGGCTTTAGGTTTTTATGAACAAGGCTGCCACACTGTCATCTAATGTACCTCTCATAAACATAATGACCATAGTGGAATTGGTTTTGATGCTCCATCCTCTAAGAAGGTTCGCATCGACCTTATTCAGGACAAGAAATCTTCCCCCTCTCATTCACCCACATTACCATCCTCACCCATGGAGTCCATAGATCCTGAATCTATACCTCCTAACTATTATCTCATAAACACCATTTCCCTAGGACCACTAACCTATCAACACAATGGCGAGGCTCCCTCTTCTCTCCCATTCCTATATCTTGACATGATTGATGATGATACACCTTTAATTAACGTCATTCAATGTCAAGATGATGAGTCCATCCTCACCTACCTTGGTGTGAAAACTCTTATATCCACCGATCATTACCCTTTAAGACAAAAACCATGTTGAATGAATCGACCATTGAAATCAACATTTATACTTAGCATGACCCACACATTCTAAAGATCAGCCAATCCTTAGATGTTACTGAACAAGAAACCTTCACCTCTTTCCTTCGGGACCATAGCAACACATTTTCTTGGTCCTATGCCAATATGCCCGTATCGACCCAAAAATTGTGGTTCACAATATCGTAACCATTCCTGATGCCAAAACCATCAAACAAAAGTTTGGAAAATGCATCCTCACTTTGTAGAACCAAAAACATGTCACATTTCATCATCTTCCTCTAAAATAACCTAATAGCCATAATTTACATGGGTGATTGATTTAAGCCTAATTCGGTCACTCATGACCCCTTTCGCACATCACAATGACCCTTATTCACACACCCAAGGATTTAATTAACATCAATTAATTAAATTCCCTCCTTTATCCACTCATCAAGGCCACCTCACCATGCCACTGGACCGGCCACCTCACCCAAACACCTCATCATTCCATTACCCCACTTGCTCCTCCACCTCACCATTCCACTCCCCACCTTGCCCATACCTTGCCCATACCTAGCCCATACCCTTCTAGAAAACCCTAATGGTGGCCACTCCACTCATATGACCCCTCTTTGTCCTATTACCCATTCTAAGGGCAGAGGACGCATGTGCTCCACCACTCAAAATCAAGTGGGGAAGGCATATTCCCCACTTTTCAAAAAAATAAATCCCCGACATAACCGGTTTGGTTAGTCGACCAATGTAAGGGAGTGGAACTAGTGTTGGTCACTTACAAATACCCAGTCCTGACTCTTTCTAAAGGGTTGGTTCATCATTAGACATTCTTTGGGTTTTGTACATTATCGTTGGCATTTTGGTTGATCGGCATTGGCATTGGCATTATCATGGGAAAATGATTAAAGAAATAATGATACTAGAGCTCCTAGCTAAGACCATTGGTGGACACACTCATAAGAACCTTTTTGAGCATATCCATTGAAGGAATTTGAACCAAATTAAGCTCATGCAAGATCCCTCTAACCAACCTATCAGCCTTTAATAGTGTCTCTTACACTCCGGCATGCATCGGACTCGGGTAGGTGAATCCCTATATCCTCCACTCATATTTTGTGTTCTTGTTCCTCTCTCTTCCCCCTCAAAAGAGCAAAACTTCCCTCCTACCATTCCAATCTCACCTATTCAGCCCACACCTACACCTAGGGCCCTCTTTCACCCCATTCCTGCTCCCTATCAATCCTATGGCTAGTCACAGAAGGCACCCTAATCCTCATTTCAAAATTTGACCCAATACGGTGAATGTCATCCTTTGGTTAACCATAACCATGGTCGGTTAACCTGAAAGTCATCGATCACCCTCCTATTTACTAGCTACCCACCTTTTACCCATCATTTACCCAAATACACCAAAAACCACCTCTAAAGCATCTCAACACTCTGGCCTAGACCTACCACTCACATAAGCCTCACCCATACCTTCTCACTACTCTGTCCTGAGATAGAGTAAGACCCAAACACCTCCTATTTAGACCTTTGTCACTTCTACAGTGATCGATACCATTCAACCTTAACCGGCATTGGTCTATCCTCAACTGGTGTCGGTCTCTGTGTCTACTAACACAAAGCAGACCAACAACCTACCTCTTCACCCAAATAACCTAGAATACCCTACCCAACTCCAACTTGACCCTGTCTATGACCTGTAAACCACCTAACCTACCCAGAACCTAACCCAAACACCATTTTACCTGCATAGTTTAGTATTTAATTGAATCGACATTGATAGCAACTTGAGGCACCCAAATCAAAATGCTAGCACTAGATTCCTTTTATTTACATGCTTTTTTCATTTAATATTGATTTATAAAATAGTGGATTGATATCCTCTAAGGAGTATCACACTTCTGGATCTAGTATATGCTAGGTAGTCCATTGCATATATTGTTTAACTCTCTCTTGTGGTCTTGTTTTCTTATTTAGGGTAGTCCTTCCCAACCAAAAAGGAGTTCACACAATCAACTAAGATCGGAAGTCTACATGCACACATTCCACCCATCAACCAAACAACAGGTAAACCTCCTACACCCTTATCTATTTCAGTCTCGATTGTATGCAAAAAGGATCGAAACATTTTAGCATGCCCGATGGGACCCATTCGAGGTTCCTTGTATTTTTCATTCCTAGGAAAATATTGTATGTCTATTTCCCTTTCTAAAAGGCTTTTCACATTAATCTTCTTCTCTAGAATCTTCTTATCCTTCTATTGTCTAAAAGAAATAGTTTTTGGTGCTTTAAAATGAACATTTCTTCCCTTTCATTAGTATCGCATTAGTGAAAGTGCATCCCTTCTCCTATTCATCAGTTGTGACATCAAATATCATATTTTTGATTTGGGTTTAAAACACTCACATTTCATTCTACTTTATTGCATTATCTCACATTCAATGAGGGAAACCTATATGTTGGAAGTCATGCCAAGTTGATGGTTGACAAGAAAATTGTAGAAAAGCACTCTCTTTTCTTTCTCTCTCTCTTGAGTCTTACCAAACTGCACAATAATTCAAAAACACATCTTCTCGGGAACATATATCCATGATCACATGATCAGTTTGGTAGGTACTCCCCATCTCGTTACGTTGTCAAGTCATTATCTCGAGAAGACGGCTTGCCCCCACCATAACATAACACGAAACCTTGCCTTTTAGGTACCCTTATTCATAGGAAGCCTTCCTCACCAAAAACTTTGTTCTAAAGTTCATGAGTCAGTCCTTCTAAATAGCGTAAGCTCAACACATTTAAAATCACTTGTTAGGTAATGTCTTCTTTTAACGTTCTGCTTGAAGTGTGTTTTGAGGTGTGAGAGTACATTTTCTCCATTTTTGTTCTTTTTGCCTTTTTGTGCTCCCCACTCATAGTTGGTGTATTCTGAATCTTTCTGAGGGTGTAGAGGCTTCATTATATCATCCACCAATCTCTGGTTTGATCATTTTCGATTCAAATTTACCATAATACAATTTTCTACAATTTTTCAATCTATACACGATAACCAACATCATTTTATTCATCTTGGCATCGGTTATACCCTACGGCATCGGTCTTCTGTTCTTTTGGGTTAACTTGTCCAAAAGACCCCTCTTTTAGTTTCTTTCTTTGTCATAGTTCTATAACATTCTGAACATTGTGTTTCTACTAAAACTCTATCTTAGAGATTTTCGACTGACAATCTACACGATTATGTCTCGATTTGGTAAATCATTTATTATCTCTAGTGATCGATAGTGGTTAACCTTAACCAACATCAATCACCCCTAACTAGCATCGGTTATCCTGTGTTGGTTCTTAATTAGCACATTCACCCAATCTATCTACAAATACCCACTATTTCCATTCTTTTTGATGTCTGTGTAATTTGTAGTGTACAACATTACTGATATACACCCCTTCACATGGTGTTGATGTGCAACCAAACCAATGCACTTGTGTTCCACACTAGCCTCCAACCTCTTCCACCCAGTCTCCGTCACCTCCTTCCGTGTCATCACCTATGGACCCCAATCTACCTTTGTTGTTAGTATGGGTGATGTAGATTTTACATGGTTTCTAGACTAGAATCCTACCACCTTACAACATTATCTAGCCCACTCATCTACTCGTGACTCCTTGGGCCAGCTTATCTATGGTATGCCTGTGTCCATCCCTCCCACTCTTGCACCTACCTCCGTGTCGGCTACTTCTAGCTCGACTATACCTACTTCTCCCTTACCACCGGTGGTGTCACGGACATCTCGACCCTACCGCATGATGGTATCCACCCCTATACGATGTTTACCACACCTTTGATGTCTTCACCCCTATGGCATCTACCATGCCCACCTCCATGGCCATTAGTCCAAGTGGCCCCATGTCATCCACTACCTACATACCCATTCCGTCTCAACCACTACTAGTATTGGCAAACCATACCCCTTCAAAATTTAGTCCTATCTATTCCCCAATCACTTCCTCCCATTACTACTAGGGTGGTCACCTTGACCCCTCTTGTATACACCCACTTTCAACCTCCACCAATAGCCTCTACCTCTTATTCAACATATTACCCTTCCTCATCCTTCTCCTCGCATATACCTCCACATTTTTGTACGTTGCTTCGTCACATAATGTGATGCCTTACCTCATATTCTTCATACCTTCCTCCCCCTCCTTTGGGAATCCAACCTTCATCATAACCTACCCTGATCTTATCAAAATGATGATGGATAAGATGCAAATGCTAGAAGCATCTCTTTTCGGTTCATGCACATCTCTCACCTACTGAGGAGATTTGTAATGATCCTATTCATTTCTCCGTTCCTATCCACCCATACCCCCCACCATTGGGAAATGCCAAAATTCAACTAGTTCAACAACAAGGAAGACCCACAACAACATCTAAGGTCTTTTAGACACATGTGTTATCTTATCGCTCATGATGATGCTTTGTTATTGCAAACATTTCCTATGTCCCTCAATGGACCTGCCCTAGATTGGTATAGTTCTCTACCTAAGCACTCTATCTTCTCCTTCAATCAAGTGGCCCAAGCCTTTTTGGATCACTTCTCCATCAATGTAGTCAAGAAAGTCACCATGACTGACTTGTACACCATGCGCCAATATGATGATGAGTCAATCATAGACTTTGTTGCTCACTGGCATGGCTTGATCAATCAACTCACATTCCCCTTACCGTAGACCAAACTAATAGAGTTGTTTACCCAAGCTTGTGCTCACCATATTTCATCCACCTTACAAATCTAAACATTTTTACATTTGATGAGGTGTTCACCATGGCCCAAAAGCTTGAAATCAAGAACCATCAAAGAGAAAAGGATTCAATTACGCAACAAAGGTGCTCCTTTTAAACCACAAGAACCCTCTCACCCATCCAACCTACCAAAACCTCCACCTAACCTCTCACTGTAGTAGTGTAAACATTCATCTTCAAAAATTAAAAAGAAATATACCCCCATCATGCAACCATACCCTGCTATTCTAGAAAAACTCCTGAACGTAGGGGCTATCACTCTTCCGACTATCAAACCACACCCTAGTTTTGATCCTTCCCACCCGATACCCTCATGGTATAAGGAGAACAAAATCTGTGATTACCATCGTATCCAAGGGCACAACACCAACAATTGCATCACCTTCAAAACCATTGTCCAAGAAATGTTAGATAGAGGAGATCTCATTCTGGACAATCCCAACACACCTGTAAACCAAAACCTTCACATCTTCCAAAATCATTTCCTAATCATACACCCCCACCCAACACAACCATTCTACCGTCGACAATGACAATATCCAAGAGGTTCATGCCATCTTTGATATCCTACCCATACCACTCACACCATACCCCCAACCACACCTACAGAAGAACTCCTCAAACAAATGCCTTTACCCATGCCAACATCTTCACCATCTTCACCATTACCAGTGAAGTTAATCTAGTGAAAACAGACTCATCTTCTTTAGACATCCTAACTAACCATGTCATTGACCCTTCTACCCTCATACTCAATGAATCACCATTGAAACCTACTTCCATACTCACCGAGGAGTTGAAAGTACCTTCCCCTTCACCCATCTCACCACACATTGAGGAAGATCCTTCTTCATCTACCTTACCCACACTTCACCATAAAGAAGAGCCCATTCTAAGAAAAATCAACTGCTACCATCTCCTACAACATTAAATGATCTCTTCTCATCTCTCCTTCCTATAGAATCAGATGTAGAGGGATTCCCATGTTTCACAGATATCCATTCTGTTTACATGGATTACCACTAAATCACCCTCATCCCCTTCTTCTCTTCATCACCTCATCGACGGACCCTTCAAAGTACGTTGATCATTCGTTACTTTGGGAACATCTTCAAATTCCTGTCTCCACCCAAATGTAGACCTTACCTACAAACTCACCCACTATTTACCCTACAATAGTGGAAACATCCACACCTATCCCACCCATAGAGGTGATTGCAACACCTCCCACATTGCCTTTGACCATGCCCATACCTTCATCCTCTACATCATCCGGATCCTCACTGATCAATCCCCCTTCAACCTCCATAATATCTTGTATACTAGGGGTACTGACCCACATCGAGCCTTACCCATCCAACAATCAAGCTTGATTTGACTACCCCCTCTCACCCCTTCACCAAAAATACACCCCTACAAAAACCAAAACACCAACCACCCGGATTTTGGATATTGGCATCACCCACTACCTCTTTTTCCCCTTCACCACTACCATCCCTCTTGGGTCCTCATCCATCGACCCTAACCAAAAATTGCATGAACACAGTATGACCACAAATCAACAACCACCCCACCTACCACTACCTCCTCTTCTACCTAACCATACAAAATTTCCTTTACCTACTAGGTGACACCGACCACCACTACCATCTATTACCCCTACCCCCATAGTGTCACCCCTCTCACCTTGGATAACCCATCCTCTCTCTCCTTGACATGACCCTCTTTGTCGCACCACCATTTTGCATTGTTGACTAGCCCACTTCCCAAAGCGACACCTAAACCCAAAACAAATCATCCACTAGACCCTTACCTAACAAGGTGTGGTGACACCCAACCCAAACCCAAATGTGCCCAAACTACCCAGACCACCCCCCCCACAATTAGTGGTACTTGCTTCTAAATCACTACCGAGTTCCTCACCCAAAACCATACCCGCCGCACAATGCGACCCAATGGCAGGATCTATGTGACTATCCTGGCTAACCTACTAGCTTCCTCCCACATCACCTTACCACCCATCCGACCATATGACCCACTCAAACCAAAACCAAAATGGTTTGATGACTCCCAAATCTATGCCTACCATCGTGCACTAGGACATAATGTGGAGGATTGCCAAGCTCTTAAAGCACTCCTTCTACAACTCTTCATTGAGGATGATCTTTTAGACAAAGATATCATTCCTCCCACCACCATAATCACCCCATCTATACCATTACCAGCTCACAACCATCATCATACCCTTCCTACCCACCACTGATATTTGAAATCAATATGGTTCGAATAGCCACAGGATCAAAGCATGATAAAGGGAAAACTAGGGTAGATGAACCTACTACCTCACCTATACCTCACATCACACCTACACTTGCACCTAAAATCACAATCGAGGACCTACCTTCCCTGTCTCCAATGGGAGATCCCATTGCCAATGATCAAACAACTCCATCAATCACCACTCAAAATGTCCTTGTATGACCTAATCCAAACTTTTGAATCTCACCACCAGGCCCTCATTGAGGTCCCACCTAATGACCCCACACTAGTTGCATCCATCATCACACCACACCACGTGGCCTCCCTTATTTCTTCACCTCCCACCTTGACACCCATTGCCTCATCTCAGGTGGCTGCCCTCACCTTCTCCGATGATGAGATCACACCTCACCAAATAGAGGACCCTGATCCCACCTTGTTCATCTCTTATTTTGTCAACAATATACATGTTTGACGTATTATGATAGATGGTAGAGCTAGCATCAACATCATCTCATCTCATGCATTCAATCAAATGTGCATTCCCACCAATTACATGCATAATGACCCAATTATGTTGCATTCTTTCAATGACACCATAACCACTACCTTGGGGATAGTGATCCTACACATTTGTGTTGGTCCTCGTAGCATCCCCAAACTCTTCTACATACTAAGGAGAGTTCCAATACAACATGTTGCTTGGCTGACCCTGGATTCATGCCATGGGATGTGTCCCCTCCACCCTTCATCGGTGTCTCAAATTTGAACATGAGGACACAACTACACCATTCCCATTGACCCTTCCCCATTCAAAACATGTAACATGTTATACCGGCCCAATGATGTCCTCATACATGTCACCACTCCCACTTCCACCTCCACTTCCTGCTAGAACAACTTCTACCACCTCTTCTTCGACCCCAAACATCACTGCTTATCACCATCACCACGGCTCCTGCAGAACCTTCCATTGCTCCACAACCTACTGACCTCTTCATCTCAAACCCCCATAGAGACATCCATTCCCACCACCCATATCCCTGATATTAATCCACTAGAAGGTGTTTTTCAATGCTTGACACTGGGGGAGTACGCCTATACAACATCGACACTTTCCGTACCCCACAAGAATATGGCAACCTTCAACAACATCCCCATTATGACCCCCACATTGGAAAAGTTCTCACCTATGGACCCTCACACCTCCATACCAATCTAACCTATGGAGGTATCGACATGCCCACTTACACACCCAAACCACCTACCCAAACCCTACTATTTACTACCACCCTTCCCTTGTTAACCAACTTGCACTTCGCCCATACCTTCCTACATCGTTGTGCTTGGAAAGGTTTTGGCTTTGGTCTTTATGAACAAGGTCATCACACCATTATCCCTTGCACTACTCACAAGCACAAGGACCATAGTGGGGTGGGATTTGTTGAGCTTGTGCTTAAACAATCCCATGTCGACCTCATTACGGAGGTGCCTCAACCTCACAGTCCCCCACCTAGTTCACCCACTTCACCCGCGGAGTCTATAGACCCAGAGTCTATTCCTCCTACCTTTTTTCCATAAACACCATTTCTTTGGGCCCAATCGCCATTCAATAAGATGGCGAGGCTCCTACTTCTTTTCTCATCCTCTATCTTGAGATGATCGATGAGGATGCCCCTTCTATCAATGTTGTATAGTGTCATAATGATGACTCCATTCTCACCTACTTGGGTGCGGAGACTCCTATCTCCACCGCACACTACCTTCTGAGACCCAAAACATGCTAAATGAATCCACTATCGACATCAACATCCACACATCGGATGACCCCCACATTCTAAAGATAGGCCAATCTTTGGACTCTGCTAAACAAGAAGCCTACACTTCTTTCCTTTGTGACCATAGCAATGCTTTTGCTTGGTCGTACGCTAATATGCCTAGTATTGACCCTAACATTGTGGTCCAAAATATCATCACCTTACCTGATTCCAAACCCATAAAATAGAAGCTACGCAAAATACACCCACACATTGCCCTTCTTGTCAAAGAAGAGCTCCAAACACCTCCTCTTTGTCTCCTTCATCCTACCAATCAACTACCCATAATGGATTTCCAACATCGTTCTGTTACCAAAGCAATGAGGGGACTCTGCATATGCACCGACTTACGGACTTGAACCTAGCTTGTCCTAAGGATGACTTTCCTCTACCCAGTAATCAACAATTGGTTGACCTCACCACCGGACATGAGATGTTATCTCTCATGGATGGGTTCTCGGGTTATAATCAAATATTACTTACCCCCGAGGATCAACACAAAACCACCTTCATTACCCCTGGGAGACCTTCTGCTATCATGTCATTCTCTTTGGACTGAATAATGCAAGCACCACCTACTAACGAGCCATGACCTACATCTTCCATGACATCATGCATCATATCTTGGAAGACTACGTTGATGACCTTTTGGGAAAATCCAAAAGTCATGTTGAACATTTACCCATCCTCAAAATCATCTTTGATCGTCTCATCCAATATTGCGTACGCCTTCAACCTAAGAAGTGTGTTTTCACCATCCTCTCTAGGTAAAATCTTGGGCTTCATTGTCTCCTTGTGAGGCATTGAAGTTGACCCGGCCAAAATCAAGGCCATCCTCGAGATTCCTCCACCCACTAACCTCTACCAACTTCGTAGCTTGCTGGGAAAACTATAATCTATTCATTGCTTTATTTCTCAATTATCTGATCATTGTGAACCCTTTCACCACCTCCTTAAAAAGGATATCACCTTCCATTAGAACGTAGACTATCATAAATATTTTGAAGCCTTGAAAGCATACCTATTATAGCCACTATGCTTACCCCTCCTAAGGAAGATTAACCGATTCTACCTCTATATTTTTGCCACCGACCATTCCTTGGGCACCATGCTCGCTCACTGTGATGACCAACATAGGGAGAAAGTGGTCTATTACATAAGCCATACCCTTATGGATTACGAGACTAGATATACACACGCAGAAAATTTATGCCTTGCTTTAGTCTTTGTGGCCACCAAACTTTGCCACTACCTACTTAACCACACTACCTTCATCATAACCAACACTGACCCCTTGCATTACATGTACTCTAAACCATTCCAAAACCAATGCATTTCACGATGGCTCATGCTACTCACTGATCTGGATATCACCTTCCTCCACCAAAAATCAATCAAGGGTCAAGCTATCACTAATCAACTGGCTGATGCCCCACTCTTTGACCACCAACCCAATAACTTTGAATTCCCCAATGAATCCATCACTACCCTTTCCTCGACGGACCTACGAGGAACCTCTACACTATCAAATGACCTTATTCTTTGATGGATCTAAGTGTCAACGTGGGGGTGGAGCTGGAATCATCCTCATTCCACATGACAGTGAACCCATACCCCTTTCTTTCAAACTTGACTTTGAGTGTACCAACAACATCACCGAATACGAAGCACTCGTATTAGGTCTCAAACCACCCGAACCCTAGATGTTAAATCCATTAATATCTTTGGTGATTCTCAATTGGTAGTAAATCAAGTCAATGGACTATACCAATGTCATGCAATGAGGAATTACAATGGTACAAACACCATGTAGACCTCTTGTTAACCACCTTCACCCACTATAACCTACAAACCATCCCCCGCTCTACAAACAAGTTTACCAATACCATGGCTTTCCTCGCCTCACAAATACCCTCATCACCTACCGATTCACAAATATTTGTTGTTGTGTGAAGGTTGAAATCACCCTCCTACCTCTCTCACATGGTAAACCTCATCGAGAAACCTACCACTAACCCTTCAGACCTTTGGTACCAACAATACTCTAACTACCTCTCCCTTTCCATCCTTCCTCTGGATCTTACCATGTAAGGGCGATACGCCTTCCTCCAAAAAGTATCCCGAGACGTCATCATGGGAGGTCTCCTCTATAGTCATGGCTTGATGGGATCCTTCTTTGATGCCTCACTAGCTCTAAAATACCTTATACTATTAAGGAAATACATGATAGAATTTTTAGGGGTCACATCAGTGGTCTAGCTATCACTAAATGTATCTTATGCCTTGGATATTCTTTGGTCTACCCTACCTGAGAACCATGATTATTATGACTATCCAACGATGTGTGAAGTATCAACAACACTCAAACCTTCATCACACCTAGGTCATGCCTTACATGTGGCATGAGACCTTTGACCATTTTCTTAATGGGGCCTCTATCTCATTGATGAGATCAACCCTCATTCTTCTCAATGCCATGAATGGATCATAACCTCTACTAAATACTATACCAAATGGGTAGAAGCCATTCCCTCATCTCTACAAAAGATAAGAAGATTTTTGAGTTCATCAACCATCACATTATCTATCACTTTGGTGTTCCTCATCACCTTATCACTGATAATGGCAAACAATTCAAAAACAAAACCCTCCAGAAACTCTGTGATACCTTCAAAATCCAACTCGGTTTTTCTTCACCTTATTACCTGCAAACCAATGGTCAATTTTGAATCAACCAACAAAACCTTGAACAAAATCCTCATGAAAGTGGTCAACAATACTGGGAAGGATTGGCATATGGACATTCCTTTTTCCCTATGGGCAAACCACACTAGTATTCATACATTGATTGCTGCTACATCTTTCTCTCTGGTCTATGGTACCAAGGTTGTCTTGCCTCTCGAAGTCAGATCCCATCTCTCCACATATCACTCAAAGACATGCTCACTAATGATGAATTTCACCAAGATCATCTTGCACAACTAGAGTTGTTAGATGAATGATGCCTACATGCTTTAGATCACCTCCAAATATACCAAAAACACATCAAACATGCTTATGAAAGCACGTCCATCCTTGAACCTTCAAGTCGGAGATCTCATCTTGAAGGAAAATCAACATGTCACCAAAGCTGAGAAACATCTACGGGGTAAATTTTCTCCTAATTGGCTTGGACCCTATATCGTTACCCATACCTATGGATCAGGTGCTTATCATTTATCTTCACTTGATGGTAAACCCGAACCTGAGCCCCTTAACATCTTGCATCTTCGACCATTCTATTATTGAACCAAGTGCTTTATCACCCTTGAATATTACCGGCTCATCCAGGGACACCCATTCCTTTTATCACTACCTCACATACCTACGATTAAACAAAGAATCATGTGACTATTCGTCACTTGTTCCTTTTGTATTCAACTTGTGTACCACGAATCTACTCATGGCATGATTCTCATGGATACTTTTTGTCCCCTCAAGGATGGAATCCCATGGTCATATACCATTCCTCATCTACCTCACAAACATCCACCTTTACCTCCACCTTCCCTCCACCTTTTGACCTATGATGTTCATATTCCTCTATAGCCTTGTCCATGGCTTAATTGGTCAAAGAAAATTCACCAATCAAAAATGGGATCACCCTCCTTGAGTCAAACTTCCAAATATAAAGATGAATCCCTCAAAAGGACGTCTAACATTTATATCTAGTTTCCATACATAGCCTTATCCCTTGAAGGATAGCTATACTGCACTAGTCATACTCTACCTAATAGAAAAAAAAAAAAGAGACTAGGCCCATTCCAAAGCTTCCCGCATCGATTAGCTTCACGAAGACCTCAAGGAGATTATCTAATCATCCCACATAGACTTCCGCATTGATCATTCTATCCTACAAAACATAATACACCTTTTTTCCATGGACTCACTTATCTGGGATATCAACCATCTTATACAAGAGGTGTTTTATTCCCCTTCATGTTTCCAACCTTTCACCATATCACCATTTTCCACATTATCCTACTATTTCTACCTACCACGGGACGATGTCACGAGTACGATCTGTCATGATCCTACACATTACTTCACCTTTGGAACAATCCAACCTGTAAGGTCTTTTAGGGACTTGAGGTTCATCACACCTACCCTTGGTCTACGCATCGATGGTCCTTGCCAATCCTCGCATCATCAACCCTATTACGGTTCCTGGTTTTGAATTGTTGAGCTCCTTCAACCAACACCTTGATTTTGGATCACCACCACCTACCTCTCACCCACACCTACCTCAACCTATCCATCTCTATTTCACACCCCACACTGATCTCCATCACCTTACCAACCTACACCCATACCTCTGACCTAGCATCTTACCCATCTCTCCTTACCCAAAAACATCACATATTAACCCATTTACCTATACCTTTGACCTCATCACCCACACACATTATCTATTTACCCATTTACCCATACCTTGATCCTTACCTATTCAACCATACCCATTGACCTTACCTAATCCACCCATACCCATTGAGCCTTACCTATCTATCCATACCTCATGACGATTACCAATCTACCCATACCCCTATAACCCTTACCTATCTACCCATACCCGTTTACCCTACCTATCTACCCATACCTACTCAACCATACCCTTGACCCTTGAACCTTACCCTTTTACCTTTACCTACGTACCCACAAACACAACCTACCTCAACCCAACCAACCATATCCATACATATTATTTTTCCTCCCTAGCTTAAGGGATAACTAGATCGGTCTGAGGCCCCCTTTCATGGGGCTATATAGGAAGCACTCCGAGGGCATGGGGCCCTTTGAGGTTAGCTCAACCATTGCCATTTCCTCCTTCACCTCTTCTCATTCATAATCGACCACATCTCGCCATTGGCTACATGTTCCTATCACATTCTACTCTAGTTAGTTTCCAATTTATCATCAAATAAGTGGAAATTAATACATTTTTACAACATTCATTTCATCACATTTACCACAATCATACATTACCTACGATCATACCAACATGATCCATGTTACCATACATACCACAAATTAAACCAAAACATATGCATACATCATCATTTCTTTTTCATCATATCCAATACCTAAGGAATCCACTCAACTACACCAACCTGACTCAACCATGCCTATGACTTGACTCCATCATGCCTAACACCAACTTGACTCAACCATGCCTATGACTTGACTCCACCATGCCTAACACACCTATCATTCATCCATCTATGCATAACAATCAAATCCTATCAACACAAAAACATCATCAACAAATCATCCATCTCATCATATAAATCTATATGTCCATACAATATACACGATATCAAATAAAATCTATCTCTCAAAACTCTCATATACAGCCTCACTCTCTTCAGCACGTAGGCCGGTATATGATCAAAAATACAAAACTCTCATACATCCTCACTCTCTTCGGCACGTAGGCTGGTATATAGCTAAAATCAAAACAACTACATCAAAATCGGGGGACATACATCAGGCATCATCCTGTTGGACATCCTCCACATCTATCTCGCTTAACTCCTCCTCCCCCTCGGCCCTGTCTCCGCGATGCATTAAGCTAATGTCTCCCCACCTATCATGGGTGGTGGCTAGGTCACTTCTTAGTACCTTGGTGGAATTGGCCTCCATGAACTTGTGGCCTCACCTTGATCCTATCTCAGGGTTTGATGGTCGCTTGTGCTCTCCACATTGTGGGTGCATGACTGGGTCCTCTCACTTGAGACCTGTTGTGCCATGTAGTCTACGTAGGATAGGGAATTTACCCTAGCCACCATCAACTGATCTTGATAATATCTTACCTCACCTAGGGCATCCTGCAATCTAGATATGGGTACTGTCTATGGTGGCCCCATCGGCCTTTGACCCTATACCTATCCTATGGGACCCTATCCTAGTGCTTGTGGTGGTGCCATTGGCCTCTACCCCTATACTCCAGCCTGTGTATCTGGGCATGTAATGCCTCAATATGCTGCTGTGTAGTGGCTAATTGACCTGTATCCCTATAAGTTACGTGTGTAGGGCAGCCACCTGACCATCATCACCATCTCCATCTCCACCCTGGGCCATCTGGGCCTATATCCAGCCACACTGCATGAAAATTTACCACCTATGCCTCTAAACCTGCCAACTTCCCTATACCATCCCCAACTGGGTAATCAGGGTTGCCACCTACCCCTGTATGGCATCTCTCTGCACCATGATAGTGGCTAAATCTAGTTGCCCTAGCCTGGGAGGTACTACTCATAAATGGGAAGCCCACCACTTTCTATATCTATCTATCACTCTAAAATCATTGATCCACCAGTCTATCACCTGCTCCTCCTACCCTGTAGGCACTATCAAATGTGGTAGAGGAAATGGCCTCTCCACGTCATCTCTCTTGTACTGTGGGAAGGGTGGGGTATATCTGTGACACCCAAGCTGTCATTTGACTTGATCAATTGGGATCATCTCGTGCTCCCCTACATGATGCCCCTCTATCCATATAAGAAGCTAAAGGCCATCTAACTCCTCAACCATTTTTTTGTATGAGGGATAACCCACATATGGTCTCCAAATAATGTCCACCTCGATAATCCCTCCAATAGCCACCTATAATATGCTATATCATGCATTGACCTTTCGATTGACACTCTCCAATAACATGCACCCATTTCCTATACCCCACCCAAATAAAACCCATCTCAAATGCATCTACTCGGGGCATACCCCTGGATGCACACAAACTATGTGTTCATAGGCCCGAGTAGTGAAGAACAAATGTGCATTATAAGATAAACCTATAAAACCACCCATACGCCGACAAATCTCTATATAACTACACCAAGAATGTTGGTACCTAGGCAAAGTAAGTCCTGTCCATCATCATATCATGTAACATCCCCATTAGTGATCATGGGAACCTCCCACTCTCTACATACGGCAATGCGAAATAGCAGACATCCTCCATCAATAATACTACTAGCCTCATCTCCTCTGGATGGGCTAGGAACATCTCTCCATAACTCAAGATGGTACTATGAAAACTCATCTCTGCCGGTCCCTCACCAAATATTGTTAGCATAAAATCCTCATAGGCCTCGAGGATATTGAGTACACCTATGTCCTTAATATTGGTAACCACAAGATCCTATACACATCCTCTAGGGTGGTTTTCATCTCACCTGTCGGTAGGTGGAATGTGTTGGTCACCCATTCCCATCTATTAATGAGGACGACCATTAAACTTGGCTATCGGACTATATGTCGATAGCATTTGACCTCAATTAGGCCCACCTCCTCTACTTGCCACCACTCCTTGGTCATTGCCACCCTACGAACTATCAAAATCGGGGGGTGGCACCATGTCTTGCATTTGTAGTTGATCTCTCCCCTACATCCAACACAAACATCACATTAATACCCCCTACCCATATGCATAATCACCCATGACACCTCCACTATACCTATCACCCTACCTCTTGTTTTTCTCCCAACTTACCTCTACATCACATATTCTATCTACCAACCCCAACCTCACCCACTATCATTTACCCATACCTATTTCAACCACCCACCCATGCTATATTTTTCATCAAAACACCTTCTTTTACCCTTACCTATCTCACCACCCGACTGGGAACTTTTAGCCCCCTTTTCCCCAAAACTCGATGGCACCAGTTATCTCTAATCGACCCTGGTCTCCCCTAAATTGGCATCGGTCACCTGTTTCATGACCGATGCTCGTTATACCCCTCGCCATTGGCTGAAGCCCAATTGATGCCGGTCATTGTCGTGGCAAAACATGCGACAACCCAAACCCTCCTTTTTCAAAAAATCCCTTTCTTGACCCTTCTACCCACCCATTCCTACCTAAATTCCCCCTCAACCCCGTCCCACCCCTCATTCACCCACCTACCTCCCTCTCTTTTCCTACTTTACCTGATTTACCCTCCCACATTTCAAATTCCATTTTCCCCCAAAAACCCAATTTTTCAAAACCCGACCTCTCACCTAATATACCTCACAAAAACATGAAGAGGGATTGACTCTTACCTCATCACGCTATCATCACCATGGTGGCATATCTGGTTACTACACCGGTGGCCCACCCGATCCCTCTCTGGCCTCTACCATCACCAATCAATCACCTCACCTCCAACCAACCAAATCGCTCAATCCAATCTTGTGGACCCACCTATCAACTACCAATCACCCACTATATGGCTCACCAACTCAACTCTTTGTACTGTTTGGATGCTTTCACACTTTCCCTCTCTCTCGTGTCATTTTCTTCTATTTCACATAAGACAAACAATTTGAAAAACATGGAATTTTCCTTTTTATAAAAACCCGACCTAACTGGCGTCGGTTTACCTTAACCGCATCGGTCATATGCCCTACCTTACTGTGGTTAGTTTACCTAAATTGGCATCGTTAACAATTACTGAAATCAGTTACCCTTGATCATCACATTGCCACCAATTTACCTTCTCGACTTTTCCGTAACCTTTTTCACCTCACCTACCACCCACCCTGACCCTTGATCTCACCTTTTTACCCAAAGCCCCATCTTGGGGTGACCATCGACCTTACAGTAATTACTCTACCTTGTGATGTTATTATCATGTTGTTAGCATACCATCCTTAAATTTCCTATGACCATGACCTTTACCCAAACAACCTTGACCTTTTGGATGTGTGGAACCACCCTATGTGTTCCCACATCTTACCTCATTGAGTGCTTGGACCGTATCCTTTACCCTGGATACTAGACCTCAACAACCCCTGTTTGGATAACCCGATCAACCTTGGATGATGTAGAGTTCAAAATATCTTCACCATGGTACCGTGTCACAATCTCTGTGCATACATATGCTTGATTGACACTACCCTACCCACACCCACCTACCTACCCCACCCATTGATTATGTGGATATTTTCATGTCCTCACTTGTTGCATCTTGTGATGACGGTACCTATTTTTCTCAGCCTTATGACCTTACCTTACCTATGGTTATGACCCTTGTCCAAACAAACCTTGACCTTTTGGATGTACTGGAACCACCCTATGCGTTCCTGCATCTTACCTTATTGAGTGCCTAGACCGTATCCTTTACCTGGATAATATACCTCAATAAAATGTATTCTTCACCTAGGTTATTATTGGCCAACCCTAAACAAAGTGACTATTGTGATTATGTCAAATGCTACATAAAATTTCAACAACATGCTAATCTCCATCACACCCCTAGTCATGCCTTACTTGAGGTTGCCGAGACCTTTGTCTTTTTCTCAATGGGGTTTGGATCTTATTGGTTACTCGAGACCTTTGGTCTCAAAATTTTCTAAATGGGCGGTTTGGATCTTATTATGTGATTCATCCATCACATCATCTTTCCCCGTTCTTCACATTATCAATGATAACGGAAAACCAAAACCCTATGGATCATAACCCACCTTATTAGCTATAAACAAATGGTCAAAAATTACACTAAATGGGTCACCAAAGAATCTAGTTTCACCCTCATTTTCCACCAAAGCCAAGAAAATATGTGAATTCATCAACCATCACATCATCTTTCACTTTGGTGTCCCTCACCGCATTATCACGAGATAACGAAAAACAATTAAAAACAAAACCCTATGCAAACTATGCGATGCTTTTGGCATCCAAATCAGTTTTTCATCACCTTATTACTTATAAACAAATGGTCAAGCCAAATCAACCAATAAAACCTTGAACAAAATTCTTATTAAGGTAGTTAATAATAGTGGGAAGGATTGGCATATGCACATTCCTTTCTTCTTATGGGCTTATCACACTATTATTCACACTTCGACTGCTGCCACCCCCTTTTCTCTGGTCTATGGTATTGAGGTTGTCTTACCTCTCGTACCAGATTCCATCCCTCTACATCTCACTACAAGACATACTCAACAATGATGACTTTCACTGAGATTGTTTGGCATAACTTGAATTATTAGATGAGCGTCATATTAATGCTCTTGACCATCTCCAAATCTACCAAAAATTATCAAATGTTCCTATGAAAAACGTATTCATGAGCAACCTTTCGAGTCGATGACATTATCTTGAAGGAAAATTAACATGTAACCAAAGAGGATAAAAGTAAACAAGGAAAATTTTCTCCTAATTGGCTTGCTCCTATATCATCACCCATGCCTATGGATTAGGTGCTTATCATTTGTCTTCACTCGAAGGTAAACCTGAACCTGAGCCCCTTAATGCCTTGCATCTTTGACCATTTTATTGTTGATATCAAGTCCTATATCACTTTCTATCAATTGATCACTCATCCCTTGAGTGTTTTTCACCTTCCATAATTACCCATTTTGAGGATCCATGACTAAACAAGAATCATGTGATTACCCGTCACCTTTTAGCCTTGTCTTCAATATGAGTACCACAACTCTACTCATAGCATGATTCTCATGGATACTTTTTGTCTTCTTAAAGATGGAATCCCATGGTTGTTCATCACTTAAAATCACCTCTTTCACAGTTAATATTTTTGTACTATGATCTTTTCTTCTAAAACAAGAACCTAATTGTCCTCTATAGTCTTTTTTATGACTTAAACGTCTAAAAAAGGGATACAACTCCTTGAGTCAAACTTCTAGCAAAATATGACTCCCTCAAAAGGGACATCTCTTCTTTATATTCTATCACTATCAATAGACTTCTCCCTTGAAGGAAAGCTATATATAGTCATTACAAAAATATAATAACTATTCAGAAGCTTCCCACATCGATCAACTTCACAAAGACCTCAAGGAGATAATATACCCATCCCATATAGACTTCCCACATCGATCAGTCTATTTTTTTAAAAGGAAAAAGATGAAATTTTCATCATGGACTTACCTATTTTGGATTCTGGGTTTCTTGTTCCAAAATACATGTTGTCATACACTAAGTTATGTTAAACCTCCCATCCTCACCTCCTTTCCTTTTTTCCTAAATTCCTCGTTACTCAAGGGACTTGCCACAAATGCAACATTTCGTGATCATGTGACTTTTCTTCACCCTTAGAATAGTCCATTATGCAAGGCTTGTAGGGTCTTATGTTCATAAGCCCATCTAGGGTATGGTAGACTCATTAGGGTTCTTATTAATTAAGCAACTCTTTTACCATCTCTTACCATTCACCTTCCTCATTACTTATTGATTATCCTATACAGGACCAGATCCTCAACACATGTATTTAAAAATCACTCAACCATGCCTACAACCTAAAATCAATCATGCCTATGACCTACATCACCCATGCCTAGCACCTATCAGACCATTATGCTATTTCACCCTAATATTCCCTAGCTTATGGGAGAACCACATCGGCACGAGGTCCTTTTCACTTTGAGACTATGTAGGGCGGTTCGAGGGCATGGGGCCCTTGGAGGATAGCTTGGCCACTCTTTACCCTAACCAATTCCCTCTGCCCCTTTCCTAGTCACATTCTACCCTAGTTAGTTTCCTTTTTATATCAATAATTGGAAATTAAACCAAAAAAACAACAATTTCTTAACATCTTTACCATCATCACTCATACATTCATTTCATCTTGTCTACCATTTATTTACCATTATCATACATTTTCCTACAAAACATCTTAACACAACCCACATCATCATTAATTACACAAATTAATGAATTAGAAACTCAACCATACCTAAACCTACCTAAACTCAACCATACCTAAACTAACCTAACTCAATCATGCATAAACAAACCTAACTCAATCATGCCCAAACCAACCTAACTCACCATACCTAAACTAACCTAACTCAATCCATGCCTAAACCGGCACTCGACTCCACCATGCCTATGACATGAATCCATCATGCCTAAACTGACCTGACTCCACCATGCCTACACGACCTTGACTCTAGAATGCCTAATCCACCTAATTTCATGATATATATATATATATATATATATATATATATATAACAATGAAAATTAACACATGTATACCATTCATACTATAAACACCATCATCTATAAATTGAAAATTCTGTATAAAAATACATGTGAACATATATCCCAATAATAATCACAATCATCTCAAATCGCTTGGATACATCCTCACTCTCTTCGGCACGTAGGCCGGTATATATCAAAAATAAATAACTATACAAAATAGGAGGTACATACGGCTATCAAATATCACCCTATTGGATATCCTCCATATCTATCTCACATATCTCCTCCTCCTCCTTGCCCCGTACAACATCCAGCTAGCATCTCACCACCCATCATCGGTCATGGCCAGATCTCTACGTTGGTACCTCACCTAGGGCTAACCTCTGTGAACTGGTGGCCTCACCCTAACCTTGTCTCGGGGCTTGATGGCCCCCTGTTCTCTCCACACTATGGGTGCATGACCTCATCCTCTCATTCGAGGCCTATTTTTCTCTATACTCCCCATAGGATAGAAAATCTATCCTTGTGGCCATCAAAATATCTTGATAATGGTGGACGTCACCTAAGGAATCTCTCAACTAGCCTATCAGGTAATTGTCTAGAGTGGTACAATCAGCCTCGGCCCCTGTACCTGTCTCTCGGGACCCTATCCTACTGGTACCTATAAAGAGGGACCCTATCACTATGCCCGCGCATATCTTGAGGGACCCTATCCCACTCCTTCCTATATTTGGGCACGAACGGACGCATCCCGTGTATGTGCGGTGGCCGGTGGCCTTGTAAACTGTAATCTACACTTGTACGGTGGCCACATGTACCCCATCTCCATCTCCACCCTCTTGGGTATCTATCCCTATACTACCTCGGCACACGCGTGGCCACCTATGCCTACAAAATGCCTGAAAAATAGCCACCTATGCCTCTCGAGCTTTTCAAATGCCCCTGCCCTATACCCAACTATGTAATCACGGTAACCACTAGTCCCTGTAAGGAATCCCTCTGCATTGTGATGGTGGATAAATTTGGTTACCCAGGACTTGGTGGTACTTGTTCATAAGTGTGTATCCCACTAGTGTCTTTATCTATATATAACCTTGACATCATCAATCCACCAGTCTCTCACCTACTCCTCCTACCTTATCGGCATTTTGGTCATGGTAGAGGCAGAGGCATCTCCATGTCATCCCTCCTATACTATGGGAAAGGTGGCGGTATATCCTGAAGCAGCCCGAATTGCCATCTAACCCTATCCATGGGTATCATCTTGTGCTCTCCTGCACGGCACCCCTCTATCCATCTAAGTAGTTGTAATCCATCTAACTCAGTGGTCATCTATCTGTATGAGGGAAAACCCACATACGGTCTCTAAATGATGTCCACGCTGACAACCCCTCTAATAAACACCTATAGTAGGTGACATCATGAGTCACCCTAGTCACTCAACGCTCTCCAATAATAGGCACCCATCACCTGTAACCCACCTAAACCAAACCTAGCTCGAATGCATCAGCCCAGGGCATACCAACTGGGCACACACACACAATGTGCTCATATGCCCAACAATGAAGTAGGAAAGTACAACATAAGCTAAACCTTTGTAGCTACCCATACACCCATAACTCCCTATATAGCTGCACCAAGAATGTTGACGCCCATGAAAAATAGGTCTTGTCCACCACCATATCATGCAGGACCCCCATCAATGATCATGGGAATCTCCCACCCTCTACATCTAGCAGTGTAAAACAACAGACTGCCTCCATCAACAACACAACAAGCCTAGTCTCCTCTAGATGGGCTTGGTACATCTCTCCATAGCTCAAGCTGGCATTGTGGAACCTCAACTCCACCAACCCCTTAGCAAAGAATGTCGAATCAACTCCTCGGATGCCTCGAGGATATTGAATATCTCTTGTGTCCCCACTATCAAGCAATTGCAAGATTCTATTCACATCCTCCACGGTGACCGTGATCTCACTCGTCAGTAGATGGAATGTGTTGGTCACCGAATCCCATCTGTCGATGAGGGAAACCATCAAACTCGGTTTCGGACTACATGCCAGTAGCGTCTAACCCCAATCAAGCTAACCTCTACAACATGCTTCCAATCCTCTACTATCATACCTCCTCAAACTATCATGAGCAGGGGCGACACTCTATCTCACATCCAACACCGATATCTCACCGCATCTAATTAAACATCATATTAATACACCTTGATCATACCCATAATCATTCTTGACACCTCACCTACACCTATTACCCTCCCTCTTTTTCCCCTCACAACTTACCTTCTTATCACATATTCTATCTACCCACCCCAACCCTCACCCACTATCGATCATACCATACCTATTTCAACCTCTTACCCATGCTATGTTTTTCATCAAAAACATCTTCTTTTCCCACTATCTATCTCACCCACCCACCCTAGGGCTCTTTTGGCCCCTTTTTCTCCACATGATGATCGTACCAGTTACTCCTAACCAACCACGGTCTCTCCCAAACCGGCATCGGTCACCTTATCTGTGATTGATATCAACTTGACACCACCGACATTGGCCACCCCTTAACCGATGTCAGTCATTGTCGCACCAAAATCCGCAACACCCAAACCTCTTTCTTCCTAACAACTCCCTTCTTCTACCTTTCTACCCACCCATTCCTACCTAAATATACCCTCAAATCCTCCCCACCCCTCATTCACCTAACCACACCTCTCCCCATTCCTATTTTACCCAATTTTCCTTCCCAAATTCAAAATCCCCTTTTCCCCCCAAAACCCATTTTCCTTACCTAACCTATATACCCAATCTACCTCACAAAACAAGGCAAGGGATTGACTCTTACCTCATCATGTTGTTGTCTCCATGGTGGCATGTCGGGCCACTACACCGGTGGTCCACCCGATCCCTCTCCCACCTCTTCCATGTCTAATCACCAAATCTAATCCTCCTAACCTCCACCCAATCACAATCGATCCCCCCTGTGCTCGTGAACCCATCTACTGGATCCTCTAACCAACTAGATCTCTCCACCTCAGCAGGATATCATCCCTCATCCTTTCCTCCCAAAAAGCACAACTCATTTAGCACTCTGTCATTTTCACAAAATCCAAAACATATAAATGAATCCATATTATACGAATTTTTTTCTTTTTATATACCCACATCGACCTGAGTGACGTCGGTTGTACCTAAAATGACAACAATCTTGTGCCCTAGAGCACATTGTGGTTGGTTATACCCAAACCAACATCGGTCATCTACCCTAATAAACCGTGATCGGCTTACCTAGACCATCACCGGTTACGTATGACCAACATCGGTTACCTGTCATACTCTTTCCCATACCCTTTCCCCATTGTTGACCCAACTTAACCAACCCCGCCACCATTTGGCCTTACCCACCCTTATCATAACCTACCTCTAAGCCTACATTACCTATACCTATCTTTAATTACATTTAGGGACTTATTATTTTACCCATACCTTAGCCCTACGTCGTGTCGTGATCTAGCCGCTTAAACCAAGAACATTTAAAATGACATATGACCTCACATGTTTGTTATACCTTACAACATTGTTACCCGTGTTGTTTGACCTAATGACCATACCTTGCCAATTGTCATGCTATTTATCCTAACTCAACCTTTAGTGTGCAGAACATTCCTAAACACTCCTACACGACTGCGATGTGCTTCACACCATATCCTATACCTTGAATACCGAATCACCTCAACCTTGTTTGGATAAACCTATAAACCTTAGATAATGTAGAATTTACATTCTCTTCATCCAGTACCATGTCATAGTTTATATGTGTGTGTGTATTTTATTTTTGCTACCTTTGACCTTGGCCCATTACCTGGATTACTTGATTGGACCTTTACCCCATTACCCCCGTTCTCCACCTTCCTCTTCATCACATTCACCTTTTATCAAACCACTCACCGATTTTTTATTCTACCTCATCCATTCCTAGTTTGAGGGGGATCACCTTCACCCACACATGGGGCAACCACATCTTATTTTTGTCAGTGTCACTTACCAATACAAGCTACGTAAAAAAGGGGCAAAATGTAGACACCAAAATTGGGTCACACTCCCTTGGTCCCTTGTCAAATAACCACCTAAAACATACTCATCTAACCATGGCCCATTCCACCCCACATTAATATTAATTTAATTAACTTAATTAAATTAATACCCATCCTCAAAATATTCATTAATTAATTATTTTAATTAAGCTAATTTCTACCTCACTGGACACCTCATCTAGCCACCTCACCCTAGACCTATTCTTGACATGTTTCCATAACAAAAAATAACTAAGTCTTACTTGCCTTAATGAGATAAGATTTGGTCTAACCCTAAAATCAATCCCTAAAATCTCTCTAACCACATTCCTGATCATTAGAAAGGAATTTCCCATTCCATTCTGTGAAAATAAACTAACTGGGTTGAAGGAATCGGAAGATCTCCCCATTTTAGTAAACCTAGGGAATCCCACCTTAATCGATGTCGTTCACCCCTAAACTGACATCGGTCAACCTAGAACCATCGTCGGTTACCATTTATTCACCCAAATAGCCTTATTTTTTGGGTTGGCATATTATGAGAGCAAGTAAAGGAAATCATACTTGCATCATGCAAGTAAAACCAACATCCTTTCACATATCCAGACATCCAGAGCCATCACCAGGACAGATATTGAAGCATTGCACTCACCGAATCATTCTGGGAACCATTAATACAATATTCCACACTACACTTTTGATCAACAACCACCTCCATTTAGCCATCAAAATCTACATCATAGTAAGTATATCTCTACTAGCATTGTCCATTTCAGCATAGTTAACTTTTGTCATTCCTATCATTAGTTTATACTTTGCATGTTCATTCCTCCATTTCTTAATAGCTTGTAATCTCACCATTTCCCTTACCCACACCACCAAATCACCATTCCAACCTAATATCCATTTTTGAGTGTACTTGAGATCTCCACAGGCCTTCTCATTCACTCTCCCAACCTTATTTGACCTCAGATCAGCCCCTGCCATTTGATCTATTTGAGTTTCTTTTACCTCGACCATACCGATGTCGGTCTTTGTGTTTTATACCTTAACCAAGAACAGACCCAACAATCATCCTACCAATTGACCTAAATAACCCAGAATTAGACCCTGACCCCAGTACCTTGATAGACACCTCATCTCTCAGATCCAACTATAGCCTAGCCTGTTGTGATTGGATTTTCTTATTGTACTTGAATGAAATACCTAAATCATATTAATTATAGTAGAAATTTATTTTTTCTTGCATTAATTTATTTTAAACAGTGGATTGACAACCATCTAGGGAGTATCTATAACATCTTTGACAATTCTTATCTTTCTTCTTTTTGCATTACAAGGGTTGACATTTGATTTTTCTAGTTAAGGAGTGTTCTTTTGATTTTGGAAATCATGGTTTCCATGAATAAGTCATTTCTACTCTTTATTTCATTAAGCTAAAATACAATAGTTGGAAAAGAATCCATTCTTGTAGATAAGTTGTAATCTGGTAAGTGAAGTTTGCAAACTTATCTCTTATTACTAAGAAATCCTTGGATTAATTCCATTGATCCAAGATATGTTTTAAATCTTATTACCTAGTACGAATGGTAAACTTACATTCGGAGGTTGGATGACATAGAGGAATGAACTCTAGCATGTTTATAAATTCATTTATCTTCTTAAAAATCATGCTACATTCTTTGTAGGTCATGAAATCGGATCTTTTGTATGATCTCTTGGGACACTTAACAACATTAAGTGAAATGAGGCCTACTTCAGGACTATTGAGGAACAATATAAGTCCTATACTTAAGAGATCTATCCTAATGGAATTCTAAGCTAAGGTAGATATACCTATTTTTCTAGCTATGTCTATTGTATTCAAGACAACATCCTATCCTAAGTTACATGTTCTAAATTGAGGGAGCCACCTAAGGTGATGCTAGGTCTATTTCTAATCTAATACCTAATACTATATGGTTGTGCGCTATGACCTAACCTAAGGTGGCAATTACTTATTGAAATGTTTTTAAACCTAAGGTTATTACTTCTAAACTAACCTATGGACATAACCTAAACTAAGGGAATCGACCCTAAACTAATGAAATAAGGAAAGGGGACCTAAGGGTCATATGGCATTGGTAATCTGGTGATGGTTCCTAAGCTATTTATGAGATTTTATTTTTGTAATAAATGACAACAAACTACCAGATTAGGCGGAAGCATGAAAAAGTTGGTGGAACTTACGTGGAGTCTTCACTAAAGTTAGCAATGCATGTAGAAGTCAAATTAGGATTCACCAATTCTAGATGGTGGTGGCATGGAGAGATAGGTGGGAATTTTGGAATCAATGGCATTTATGAGTCTCATTTTTGGTGAGAAAACCACCTAGGAAACAATGAGGATGAATTTGTTGGATGTTCTTTGGTAATTCATACTCTCCAATTTTTCTCTGCATGAAGCTATCTAGTTCTTCAAACCAGCAGTTCTACTTTTGCTTTGTGGCTATTTTTGATCTCCTTGGTCTATTTCCGATTCAAGGAAAGCATATGAGACATTGGGTAAAGAGATTTTTGGTTGTTGATCTTGCTTGGAAAACAAGAAGAGTTGGAAGCTTGGCTGGAAGTCTTCTTCAAAGCAAGTAGAGGCACTATCAGGCATGATAGGCTCTACCCATTAAGATTTCTTGCTTTTCTCTAAATGTTTCATTAAAATAACTCTACTCTCATGAGATAAATGGTTAGCTATTTTGTTCTGGTTATTTACTTTCATGTTGAAGGAATCTCTGTGATTTTTGGATATGAATCCATTACATGATAATGTTAGTTTTGGATGTTTTTCTCTGAGTAAGTTCAATGGTGAAATGCATATAGAACTTTTGAGACTTTAGTGTTTTGATTAGAACTTGCATTTTGGACTATCTGCTCAAAAAAGAGCTTGAGTAAATGGTTTTTGGTTTGAGTTTTGGAACTAGAAATCTCATTAGAAATTGAAAGAAAAAAAAGGGGATACTCCTCTTTGATGCATATTTGAGTTGAAAAGTTATATTATTTCCCTTTCGGTCTGTTTGGATATATTTTTAATGTATTCCAAGAACTCGAACTTGTGTGAAAACATGTTAAGGATGTTTTGTTTCCCTCTGTTCTAGGTAACCTGCATTATTTCAACTGACTGTCTTTGAATTTTTGAAAGATAGTGAATATCCTTTTATAAAATTGCATCTTGTTTTATGAAGATAAAGTACTTCTGGCTCGGGACTGTATTGTTTACTTTGTTCTTCAATATGAACTCAAAATCATTTGAAAACAATTGTTAATGGGTATTTGAAGTATTTGGAAGTGTTGTGTTTCATACTTCAACTTGTGTTAAATATGGAAGGAATAATTACCCTTTCTCTCTGTGACTGAACTTCTCTACCCCAAACTTTATGTTTTTTTAATGGAGTTGGGTAAGTTATTATAGTTGGAATCACTACTACAGTTTGAATTTGTGAGGAATATAGAAACAATGTTTGACTTTAAAATTTTTGTTGGGTTTTGTATTCTCTATCATAACCTTTGAATGGATTTCTAAATTTTAAAAAGGGAGTTGAATACTCTTTTAAATTATATCTTGTTATGTGAAGATTTAGTACTTCTATTTTGGGACTGTATTGTATACTTTACTCTACAATTTGAACTTGAACTTGTGTTAAAACAAAGATGAATGGATGAATGTGGATTATGACATTGTATGCATCCTAAATTTATACTTGTATATGAACTAGGTTAGTATTGGTATTTGATGTTACTAATACGGTTTGAGCTCGTAAGGAAAATAGAAGTAATGTTTGACATTAAAATTTGTGTTTGTTTTTGTATTTTCTATTTGAACTTTCAAAAGAACTTCTATTTTTAAAAAGGGATTTGAAATTCAATTATTAAAACAGTGGTGAATAATTTCTCGGTTTGTCTCCTTTCTATTGAAGTTCCCTTGAAATTTTGGGAAGTTAAGTTTTGTTCAATGGTTGAAATTTTGTTTGCTCGAACTACTCTTTAGATTGAATCTCTCTCTCTCTCTAATTTGTTAGGGTGTTAGAATTTCAGGCAGTTCAAATTCTTAAGTTTGATTCTCTGTGATTTTTAGATATGGTAATGAGACCTCATTCTCCAAAACTGGAAACTTCTTGTGGTTTTTTAAACTTAACTTGTTGCTAGTTGACGGTGGAAATTTCATAGGAATAGTAGAATGTTTAAGCAACTTTTGGGATTGTCATTTTTGGTATAGGGGAAAACCAAACCATTCCCATTTGATCTTTCTTGATCTCGGCTATTTTGTAAAGATTCAATCATCTTGTCGATTCATGGTAGTGTATAGTGAGCACGTGTCTATAGAAAGGAAAACATAATCATTTCTTGTCTGACTGTTTTTGAATGGATGAGTCATGAATTTTAGGAGATTGTTTTCTGAGGGACTCCTCTCTGTGCATTCAATAGTAAATATGATCCTTCTCTAGATGGACATGAGTAAGAAATAATCCTTTGTAAGTCTTACTTTTTCTTATGGAACGTATGGTTTCAGATCACTGACTGATATCTCCAATAATGTAGAATAATACATAAGGCTTGCAAGTAAGTTGATGACTATTTTTTCTCTCCTTCTTGGATTGGATTGGGATTCTTGTTAACAGTTGTTGTCCCTTAAATGGTGAATCATTTTATTGGTTTCCTTGACTGATACAATTATGTAGGTAATCGATTATGTACTTTTTGAACTTGATTTCTATCTTTTAGATGAATGGTGAATTGTGGATAGCCTGTATTGATTCTTCTTCTTCTTTATTTAAGTTGTAGGATGAATCATCCTAAATATGTACTATGCTGAAATGAACTTGTCTGTACATGATTTTGGAAACTTGGTAAAATGACAATAAGGTATTTGATTATGGAAGTAACTCTTTTTGTTTATGTAGTAAGGTTAATATTGTATCTCAAATTCAGAAAGAATTATGAAATAATTAAATTGTCAAGAGTTGTTGTTTGATGTAAATAAGTAATTGTTTGGGACAATACTTATCTGATATAATGTAGTAGTTATTGATTATATTATGTTCTTTTCTTAAAAGTGAATTATGATTTACTATTGTACTTCTTTTAGGGTTGTTACTACTTACGCTTATTTGTATGATTACAATAATTGTTTCATTAAAGCAGAGTTGTTTTAATGGAACAATTAGTTTAATGCACTTCATTTTAATGCTTAGTGCTTATCATGCTTAGCTCAATGAACTGACCCGTGCCAGAAATTTTTGTAGATGGAATTTGGAAGTGATAAAAGAAGGCAATAACTTTCATGATGTGTTGGTTGATCTAAATTCTAGCTCTTATGTAGTGAATCCAGACTCATTCATGAATTGTATTGAAAAAAGATAAGTTGTATTCTGTTATGATATTAATGTTGATTGGTATAAAGTATGTCTGTAATGCATAGACTTGTAAACTATGTATTTTATCATGATAAATTGAAAGGTTTGGAGTGATACTTCAAATGCTTGTGTTTCTCTTGTACTTTTTATGAAGGAAATTGGAATCTATCTTGTTGATAGTCTACATAAATATTTTTATACTTATTATTGTTATCATTTAATAAGTTGGATGAAGGGAATAGTTCAATATCCCTTACTAGGATGCAACTTGCTGAGTTGCATAAGATGTCATTCTCTATCTAAACAATTATAATATAATAATGAACTATTTAACAGACATATAATTAAACTATAGGAATTGAGAAAGATAAAATGGTATGATAGCCCTAACACTTAATCATGTAGAGGAATATTCTTCCTCTTTCAAAAGAAAGTAAAACTAAAGGAATGGTGTTTATGATCATTAATCATTGCACTTCACTTTCCATGAAGTCTACACTATTATTTGAATCTATGTGGATGATACACCATATTTGAACAATTAAGTTACATTAAACTAACATTATGATGTTTTCGCCTATTTTTTGATAATTTCATGTTATGCTAAAGTTAATGAACACAAAAGAAATCATAATTTAATGGATTTATTAATATCAATCATATTAATTATCGAAAAATAACTTAAGGAATATTTGATTTAGGGTTTTACGAGGTTGTTGAAATATGAATCTTAATCCAAATTTAATTATGTGATAATGACCATCTAGGGGTATGTACATCGTGATAAAGTAGTTCGACGGATGTTTTCACAAGCCAACTATAGGAATGTACCTTCGAGAAGACTAAGGACTTCTTGAGGATATGATGTTACTGATTGACATGTGGCAACACCCTTTCACATTTGTTCATCTAGATCTACACACATCTGGACTTGAACGCAGTTTCTCTCTAGGTCAAGTTAGTAGCATGATTTAAATAGGAAGTAGCTTTCTATGACTCAAGGTACCTAAGCACATTCAATCAACATAGGTCGGTTGAGTATGCTCATATACCCTAAGTCATTATGAGCATCTCCTATAAAAAATTATGTCTCTAACCTAGGTTAGGGTCAAACCTTGGGCAAGTGGGTGACATAAGTCGGTAAATACCATTCTAGATAATAGTAGAGTGAGGTGAAGGACGTATTCTAATTTGACAAGTATGCCATCTAGGAATAGTAACATGCAGAGTATGTTGGAAATCTTAGGCCAAAGTATCGCAAGCTATTGGTTGTGTTGTCCTATGTCACCTAGTTTAAAGAAACGTGATGTCAGATGAATATTGGTAACAAATATTTAGATAGGTTCTTTAAACAGATCACTCAGTACTCGAATAGGGTAGGAAAACCAAGTATATGTAGTATACATAAAGTATTCTATACTTAAATACAAACATGAGAGATTAGTTAGAAACTAAGTCATGAAATGAGAGATCGGTAGTTTACGAGTCATTTATAGTTGCATATGGTTATCTGTTATGAGATTGATTGGCATGGAATGTGTGTTCTAAATGATGTTTTATTTAGAACAGAGAACATTGTGTAATTTTTTTCCCCTTGTTTCTAAAGTCTTAAAATGGGAATGTTACATCTTGGTATCAGAGCTAAAGGTTACAGCTCTTGGACCTATTGTGTCCATAATCTGATAAAACATAAATTTTCTTGTTAATAGAAAATGGTTAGAACAAGAGGAAATGTTGCAAATAATCCTCCACTTGAGGAAGGAGCAACAACTACCCAAAAACTCGATGAGATCCTTGTTTCCTGTTGGACACAAGGGATCATTTAGTTGTACTTGAATAACAAGTAATGGGAAATGAGGAGGAAGAAGATGTTGGTAATAATAATTAGCCACCTCCTATGGATAATGCCAATTTAGGTGTTAATAATAACAATGTGAACATACAGATCATCCGAAAGTAAAAAGGCTAGGATGGAAGTGAACTCACTAATGATATAAAAGGATAAGTCCACCCAAGTTTGATGCCATCAAATTAGGAGTGGAGCTGAGAATTGGCTCAAAGCAAAATGGAGATGTACTTTACAACAAGGAATTTCTCAAAAGAAACAAAGGCAACTGGGAGCATATCAACTTTCCCATGAGGCATATTTATGGTGGGAAAGCCGTAAGGCTGAGTTAAGTATTGATGAAACTAATATTACGTGGGATCAATTTAAAGGTTACTTTAGGCAATGTTGGCTACCAAACTTTATTATGATCAGAAAATGATTGAATTCTAGAACTTAGCTCAAGGAAAGCTAACTGTAACTGAGTATTGGGAGCGGTTTACTAAAATCCTTAAGTATATACATTAGTATCAAACTAATGAGAAGTTCAAGATCTTGAAATTCATCATGGGATCAAATATTGTTATAGGACAAGAGGTGGATGTTCAGATCCCAACCATGATGGAAGGGGTTGTTGAAAAATCCATAAGGCGGGAACAAAAATTAAAGGCAATTTATGCTCATAAAGAGGAAGTAAGGAAGAAATTCACCAACTCCTCTTCATCATCTCTTACACCTAAGAAAGGACCTTGGAAGAAATTTGGCATGAAAATTAAGTTTTCAATTGATAATAATAAGAAAAAAACAACAAATAAGTCCTCTGAAATGCACGAAACAACTTTGTCAAGAATAATAATAACGGACATAAGTCCTATGGAGATCAAAATGATAACTCTAAGGCTGGAAATAAATTTGAGCTTAGAAAGGGATCTGTAAGAGGCTATTATAACTATGGAAAATATCATTATGTAAATCAATGTCCTTTGAAAAAGGATGATCATAATCAGTCAGCACAAGATACATGCTGCAGTAGCTAACAAGCAGGCCACGCCCATAGAAATTTTGGGTAAGTTATTTGGCATACCTATAACTATTTTTTTGATACCGGAGCTACTGAATGTTTTATTTCTAGTAAATTAGCATCAAAACTAAAAAGAAAAGTTAGAGACATGGATAAAACATGGATAGTACATTATGGAAACAATGATGTTCATACAGTTAGTATGTGTTTTTTGGAGCAGTCCTTGACTTACCTAGTTTTTCCACTGAAGTTGATCTTCATGTTACACCTTTAGGGTCTTATGATGTAATCATAGGTGTTAATTGATTAGCTGAAAATAAAGAAAAAGTGGACTATTTTGAAAACAATATTAGTTGTTTAGATGACCAGCGAGAAAAATAGAGATTCGAGGTGTGAAACGTGAGATTTCAGTTGGGAAATTGTTAACTATGCAACTTAAAAGGCCAAAAATAAAGGTTGTACCTTATATATAGTAAAAAATTTAGAATTTCTTGAGGAAAATGATGATGTCATGGAATGATATCCCTTTATTCTACAAAACTATAGTGATGTGTTTCTAGAAGAGTTACCAAACCTTCCACCCAAAAGGGAATTTGACACTTCACAATTGAAATCAAGCACTGGAACCGAGCCTATTTCTACGGCACCATATTGAATGACTACTATAGAATTAGTAGAGATTAAGGCACAATTGTAAGAAATTTTTTCCAAAGGTTTGATTAGAATGAGTGTTTCACCTTGGGGAGCATCGGTAATTTTGTGAAAAATAAGGATGGAACACTTAGATTGTGCATTGATTACGAATGTTAAACAAAGCAACAATTAAGAATAGTTATCCACTCCCTAGAATTGATGATTTATTTGATCGGATGTATGGAGCATCGGTATATTCGAAGATAGATCTTTAATCTGGATATCATCAATTATGGATTAAGGATGAGGAAATTCATAAAACAAATTTTAGAACAAGGTATGGACACTATGAGTTCATAGTTTTACCTTTTGGATTAACAAATTCACTGCAATGTTTATGAACTTAATGAATAATATCTTTGAAGAATACTTGGACAAATTTATGTTTTTATTCTTAGACAACATTCTCATATATTTTAAAAGTATTGAGGAACATCATGAGCATTTGAAGATAGTTTTGGAAATTTTGAGAAGAATATGATTATATGGTAAGCTATCTAAATGTTCTTTTTATGACACGAAGTGCACTATTTGGGTCATGTTATAAGTAAGGATGGAATTTTTATATATCCTTCTAAAATTGTAAGCTATAAGCGAGTGGCATGCACTAAAGAATGTACATGAAGTTAAAAGCTTCATGGGTCTTGTTGGTTACTACGAGAAAATTTGTAAAAGATTTTTCTAAAGTGTCTACACCAATAAATTCATTACGAGAAAAAGGATAAGAAGTTTGTTTAGAATGATAATTGTGAATTTGCATTGAACTTTGAAGGATAAGTTAACATCAACACCTATTCTAGTTGTACCAAACCTAATGGAGACTTTATTGTTGTAACAGATGTATTTGGGGAAGGTCTAGGAAGTATTTTGTTACAAAATGATCATGTCATAGCTTACAAAAGTAGAATACTAAAGTTATATGAGTTGAATTATGCTCCACATGATTTAGAGATTATTGCCATTGTTCATGCACTACAAGTTTGGAGGCATTATCTACTTGGTAAACTTTTTTAATTAAAAATGATCATCTTAGGCTAAAGAATATTTTCACTTAGCTAAATCTAAATGCAAGACAATGAAGATGGTTAGAGTTTTTGTCTCAATATGATTTTGACATAAATTAAATTAAAGGTAAGGAAAATAGAGTATCTGATTCTCTAAGTCATAGGAAGCACATTTATGTTCTTATAACATTAAGAACTAGTTTAAGGATGAAGTAAAAGTGTTATGGAATTGATTCTTACTTTTAGCAAGTAAAAACAACGTTCTTGCTATAGATCCAAATGATGTGAGATATAAATGTTTTCACTTTGACAATGAGGGAATCTTAATATTTGAAAATGGAGTATCCATACCTTTTCTAAATGATTTAAGAAATAAATTATTAGCGAGAATTTCACTATTCACCTTTTACGGACACTTGGTATTACAAAGATGCTTGCTGATATAAGACAACAATATTTCTAGAAAGGGATGAAAAGCACATTATTGATTTTATGACATATTGTTTGGAATGTCAACATGTTAAAGCTGAACATATGCATCTAGATGGTTTATTGTATCCTCATATCCTACCGCAATACAAATGGCAAGTAATAATCATGGATATGTCAAGAAATAAACATGATGTTATTTTGATAGTTGTTGATAAACTTAAAAAAAGTAGCACATTTTATTGCTAGTAATCTAAAGGATGATTCTCCTATTTTGGAAAAGAGGTTTGTACATGAAATTTTTAGATTACATGGAGTACCTAAATTAATCATATCTAATAGAGATCCTAGAATGACTTGAGGTTTTGGAAAACACTTAATGTATCTCTAGGAACTAAGTTGAATTTTAGTTTTTCATATCATCGAAAGCAGATGGATAGACTAAAAGAGTTAATCAAGTTTTAGAGGATATGTTACCAATGTATTGTATGGATCAGTAGTATAAATGGGAAGAGTACCTTCCACTAGTTGATTTTGCATACATTAACACATATCATGCCTCTCTTAATATGGCATCTTTTGAAGCATTATACGAAAGAAAATTTAGAACCCCAGTTATTTGGGACAACATTGAGGATAGAGAGGTGATTGGGCTTGAAATCCTTACGAAAATGGAATAAAGTTAAAATGATTCGCAAACACTTGAAAGAAGCGCGAGATAGACAAAGAGTTATGTTGATTTAAAGCGGGTTGATAGGAAATTTGAACTTGGTGAGAAGGTATTTCTTTGTGTTAAACCGAAAAAGAGTTCTATAACTTTTGGTAAGGCTACCAAGTTATCACCTCGTTACATAGGACCTTTTGAAATAGTCTGAGTTATCAACCCTTGTAGCTTACCGTTTAGCATTACCTCATGCTTTGTCATGAATGCATGACATTTTCCATATTTCTTTGCTTAAGAAATAATTTTCAGATTTATCACATGTGTTAAATTTGAATTCCTTGCATGTCAAGACCGGGAATAATCATGGTTAAACCCATATGATTGCTGGAAACTCACATGATTGCATTTAAGAAATCATTAAATAAGTCGATGTAAGGTCTAGTGGGACTAGTTTAACGAGGAAAGTGCAACCTGGGAAAACCTGGAAGATATGAAAATTAATTTTCCATACTTATTTGAATAGAATTGATTAGTTGACTGATATAAATTGTGATTTAATTATTTTATAACAATAAATCTACCAGTTTTGGGAAAATATTTATTTATTTTGAATAAACAGCTATGTGAATGCTGATTTCTAGAAATTTAAAATTCTAATATGGTTTGAACACATAGAAAGAAAGTGGATAAAATGATAGTCCTTGATGCAAATTATTAAAATAAGATAATCATCGGGATGATGATTCTTTTAGGGGAAGCATGTCACATCTTTGACAATTGTTATCTTTCCTCTTTTTGCATTGCAAGCATTGACATGTGATTTTTCTAGTTAAGGAGTGTTCCTTTGATTTTTGGAAATCATGCTTTCCATGGATAAGTCATTTCTGCTCTTGATTTCATTAAGATGAAATAAAGTAGTTGGCAAAGAATCCATTCTTATAGATAAGTTGTCGGTAAGTGAAGATTGTAAACTTATCTCTTGTTCTTAACAAATCCTTGGATTAATTCCATTGATTCAAGGTATGTTTTAAATATTCTTACCTGTCTGAACGGTAAACTAGCATTCAAAGGTTGGATAACATAATGGAATGAACTCTAGCATGTTTACAAATTCCTTTATCTTCTTGAAATATCGTGTTACATTCTATTGTAGGTTATGAACTTGGATATTTTTGTATGATATCTTCAGGATGCTTAACAACGTTAAGTGAAATGAGGCCTACTTCAAGACTATTGAGGAACAATCTAAGTCCTAGACCTAATAGATCTATCCTAATGAGATTCTAAACTAAGGTAGATGTACCTATTTTTCTAGCTATGTCTACTGTATTTGGGACAACATCCTATCCTAAGTTTCATGTTCTAAATTAAGGGAACCACCTAAGGTGATGCTAGGTCTATTTCTAATCTAATACCTAATACTATATGGTTGTGGGCTATGACCTAACCTAAGGTGGCAATTACTTATTGAAATGTTTTTAAACCTAAGGTTATTACTTCTAAACTAACCTATGGACATAACATAAACTAAGGGAATCGACCCTAAACTAATGAAATAAGGAAAGGGGACCTAAGGGTTGTATGGCATTGGTAATCTAGCGATGGTTCCTAAGCTATTTATGAGATTTGATGTTTGTAATAAAATGAAAACTACCAAATTAGGTGGAAGCATGAAAACGTTGGTGGAACTTATGTAGAGTCTTTTGGTAAAATAGCAGATCAAACACAAGAAAGATATTCTATTTAGCATAGTTTGAATTACATTCAGCTAATATATAGCCATATACATAGCCAAAATAACTGTCCTACAAAATAGGAAGGTGTTACAAGCAAATAAACCTCTTTAGTTGTGATTGTTACTCCCGTAACAATACACAACTCAACACCAATAATATATTATTGTTTATATAACAATAATTAACAAAATATTAAACTATATAATAATAATTACCAACGTAATTATTATCGTGCACAATGTAAATACTAATTCCTAACATTCCCCCCCTTAGTTTTACATGGTAGAAAAACATCCACACACTCAACTGCAGTATGCTCACCCCTGTGGCATGTCCAATTCTGTGACTCATGACCTTGATCCAAAATAAAGGCTCTCTCCTTCCATGGTTTTAAATAGGATTACCACAAACCTTGACGTGTGGGAACTTCATCAGCTTTGTCCACCTCGTGTGGTTTTCTAGATCTCCCAAAAACCCTTTCAAGATCCATGGTGACTTACTCAGTGCTACTATTCACCACTATGCTTATACATCAGGGAATTATGTAGGAAACACAACATGCATATCTCAAAACTACACAATAGAAGATATATTGAAAAATTTCACATTACTTCCTATAAGAATCGTAATGTTCTTAATTGTAGTCTTTGTCTTTGATCAGTTGCCACTCGATCTCGAACAACATAGAAAACTGCCACTGCCACTGGAAGCTTTCCTTGACTAAGTTGTTTTGGGTGCAGAATGGGAATGGAACATTGGTATGTATTCCCCCCCACAATGTGAAATTCCACTCATATAGATACTGAGAAGCAAAATGCATCGAAGAACATACTCCTGAATGGATCTTGCTAGTTAGGTCTTGCTGCACATGGTCACTAATGCTAGTGAACGTATTCTTCTAGCTGACCATCTTCCAATGAAGTACGGCAGTCAGAGGACCAAGTCAGTCAGAGGATCGATGTGGCAGGTCATACGTGCTCCAACACAACTTTCTTTCCAACATCCATCAAATACCAAACAAAACAGGAACTCTGAAAAAGAATCACACCAAGCTGAAATTCACACCACACAACTGAATCTGGAACACTGCAAAACTCAAAAACAAGTACTCACACTACACACCTGTGCCACCAAATCATTTTGTGCAGCCCTGTCATTGGTGACTGACAAGAGGTCGTTGTTCGACCTCCTTCCTCCATTGTAGTCTCACAATTTCTTAGCTCAGCCCAGACTTGGATATGAAGCTCTGTTTCCACATTGACTCGACTCTTGACGATTCAACTTTTGATGATACTAGACACTACTTTGACACTTTGGACTAAAATTTAACAAAGACTTGACATTACAATTTTTTGATGATGGTAACATTCAAATATTTTAAAAAATAATCGGATATTACTTTTACTATGACACATTAACTAAAACATACACATTTTATTAAAACTATGAAATACACGGAAAATGACTTGGCCACTTTAGATACAACATTGAATTGGTAAAGGAGTTTACTAACAAAACCAAAAAAAAAACTAGTGGACACACATAATGGACAAAGCGTATAATCAAAATTAAAACTATAAAAATGTTGACCCTAATCCTATTTGAAGGACATATAAAACTTTAAGAATACTTATTGACTTACACGAGTGAACTCACTCTTATTTATATTGCAAGCTTTCCAATTTGAAGGCCTTGGGAATTAAAAGGCGTGCACTTTTACGCTGGAAAAATCTCGAGCCATTCCACGTCACAATAATAAATCTACAACTCCTAATTGACGTGTCTTTCATGCACAGGGACTCTACGTTTTCTGCACAAAGATTTTCTTGAACTACAACTGGTGATGATGGGCGGAATGATTTGAGCAACTGAGGACACGTTTGCAGAATGAATGTTGATTCTTTTGGAGAAGCCAATGAAATTCTTGTGTAGGATATGAATTGATTGATTGATTCTGCTATGTAGTGCGATATTGAAACATGGATTTGCATGGATCAAGAGCCAAACGCGCCAAATCAACTGATCTAGAAGTTTCTGTCAAAACAAGAATCTGCAGGAACTCTAGTGACAGGTACGATGTAAAAGATGAGACCGGGTCTTCAACAAAGAATCTGCATATGTAATCCAAGCAGCCTCCAAGTGTAGTGCTAAAGGACTGAATAGATCCCAGATCCACACGGAAATCATGGATTTTGCATTAACAATTAGGAACCCCTGTAATCACGAATGTTATAGCAATATTCACTCTCCTTTTTCCAACGATTCTCCAAAAATGAAAACAACACCAAAGCTATAATGTATGAATATTGGTGCAGGCTTGAATACCAAAGAATAGTAAGACCAATCCTTTTCTCCCTGAATTATATTACAGATTTGCGACCCTATGAAAACCTTCACAGAATAATACACAGAAAAAAATATATCATAGACTATAGGCTCTTTAAAATTTTGTTCTTTCTCATTCACAGGAGTGAAGCACAATCACGATCTGATCTGACAGAATTCAGAAAAAATGCACGAGAACTGAAAAATAAAAAGTTCCATATTTTCCTAAATCAAGATGCTCTCATGAATCTCATTGTTCACACGGAAAAGAACATAGATCACTCTGATACCAAATCTTGGTAAAATAGCAGATCAAACACACAGAAATATATTCTATTTAGCATAGTTTGAATTACATTCACAGGCTAATATATAGCCATATACATAGCCAAAATAACCTCCTACAAAATAGGAAGGTGTTACAACAAATAAACCTATTTAGTTGTGATTGTTACTCCCGTAACAATACACAACTCAACACCAATAATATATTATTGTTTATATAACAATAATTAACAACATATTAAACTATATAATAATAATTACCAACGTAATTATTATCGTGCACAATGTAAATACTAATTCCTAATGAGTCTTCACTAAAGTTAGCAATGTATGCGAAGTCGAATTAGGATTATCTAATTTTGGATGGTGGTGGCATGGAGAGATAGGTGGGAATTTTGGAATCAATGGCATTTATGAGTCTCATTTTTAAGAAAAATGCATAGGAAACAATGAGGGTAGATTTGTTGGAGGTTGTTTGGTCATTCATACTCTCTAATTTTTTCTCTACATGGAGCTATCTGGTTCTTCAAACCAACAGTTCTACTTTCACTTTGTGGCTATTTTTGATCTCCTTGGTCTATTTCCGATTCAAGGAAAGTATATGAGACATTGGGGAAAGATATTTTTGGTTGTTGATCTTGCTTGGAAAAGAAGAAGAGTTGAAATCTTAGCTTGAAGTCTTCTTCAAAGTGGAATAGGCACTATCAGGAATGATAGGCTCTACCCATTAAGATTTATTACTTTTCTCTAAATGTTTCATTAAAATAACTCTGCTCTCATGAGATAAATGGTTAGCTATTTTGTTCTGGTTATTTGCTTTCATGTTGAAGGAATCTCTGTGATTTTTAGATATGAATCCATTGCATGATAACATTAGTTTTTGGATGTTTTTCTCTGAGTAAGTTCAATGGTGAAATGCATATAGAACTTTCGAGACTTTAGTGTTTTGATTAGAACTTGCATTCTGGACTGTCTACTCGAAAAAGAGCTTGAGTAAATGGTTTTTATTTTGAGTTTTGGAACTGGAAATCTCATTAGAAATTGAAAGAAAAAAATGGGGATACCCCTCTTTGATGCATCTTCAAGTTGAAAATTTGTATTATTTCCCTTTCGGTCAGTTTGGATATATTTTTAATGTATTCTAAGAACTCGAACTTGCATGAAAATGTGTTAAGGATGTTTTGTTTCCCTTTGTTTTGGGTAACTTGCATTATTTCAACTGACTATCTTTGAATGTTTTGAAAGATAGGTGAATATCCTTTTATAAAATTATATCTTGTTTTGTGAAGATATAGTACTTTTGGCTCGGGACTGTATTGTTTACTTTGTTCTTCAATATGAACTCAAACTCGTTTGAAAACAATCGTTAATGGGTATTTGAAGTATTTGGAAGTGTTGTGTTTCATACTTCAACTTGTGTTAAATCTAGAAGGAATAATTACCCTTTCTCTACACTGAACTTCTCTGCCCCAAACTTTATGTTTTTTTATGGAGCTGGGTAAGTTATTGTAGTTGGAATCACTGTTACAGTTTGAATTCGTGAGGAATATAGAAACAATGTTTGACTTTAAACTTCATGTTGGGTTTTTGTATTCTCTATCAGAACCTTTGAATGGATTTCTGGGTTTTAAAAAGGGATTTGAATACTCTTTTAAACTATATCTTGTTTTGTGAAGATTTAGTACTTGTTTGGGATTGTATTGTATACTTTACTCTACAGTATGAACTTGAACTTGTGTTAAAACAAAGATGAATGGATGAATGTGGATTATGGCATTGTATGCATCCTAAATTTCTACTTGTATATGAACTAGGTTAGTATTGGTATTTGATGTTATTGATACGGTTTGAGCTCATAAGGAAAATAGAAGTAATGTTTGACATTAAACTTTGTGTTTGGTTTTGTATTCTCTATTTGAACTTTCGAAAGAACTTCTAGGTTTTAAAAAGGGATTTGAAATTCAATTGTTAAAATAGTGGTGAATAAGTTCTTGGTTTGGCTCCTTTCTATTGAAGTTCCCTTGAAATTTTGGGAAGTTAAGTTTTGTTCAATGGTTGAAATTTTGTTTTCTCGAACTACTCTGTAGATTGACTCTCTCTCTCTCTCTCTCCAAGTTGTTAGGGTGTTAGCATCCTAGGCTAGTTTGACTTCTTAAGTTTGATTCTCTATATTTTTTTGGTAAGGTAATGAGAACTCATTCTCTAGAACTGGAAACTTCTTGTGGTTGTTTAAACTTAACTTGTTGCTAGTTGATGGTGGAAAGTTCATAGGAATAGTAGAATGTTTAAGCAACTTTTGGGACTATCATTTTTGGTATAGGGGAAAACCAAACTGTTCCCGTTTGATCTTTCTTGATCTGGCTATTTTGTAAAGAGTCAATCATCTTGTCAATTCAGGGCAATGTACAACTGAGCCTATCCTGTAGAAAGGAAAACATAATCATTTCTTGTCCGACTATTTTTGAATGGCTGAGTCATGAATTTTAGGAGATTTTTTCTAAGGGACTCCTCTCTATGCATTCAATAGTAAATATGATCCTTCTCTAGATGGACATGAGTAAGAAATAATCCTTTGTAAGTCTTACTTTGTCTTATGGAATGTATGGTTTCAGATCACTGACTGATATCTCTAATAATGTAGAATAATACATAAGGCTTGCAAGTAAGTTGATGACTATTTGTTTCTCTCCCTTCTCGGATTAGATTGGGATTCTTGTTAATAGTTGTTGTCTCTTAAATGGTGAATCCTTTTATTGGTTTCCTTGACTGATACAATTATGTAGGTAATTGATTATGTACTTTTGAACCTGATTTCTATCTTTTAGATGAATGGTGCATTATGGATAGTCCGTATTGATTCTTCTTCTTCTTTATTTAAGTTGTAGGATGAATCATCCTAAATATGTACTATGCTGAAATGAACTTGTCTGTACATGATTTTTGGAAACTTGGTAAAATGAAAATAAGGTCTTTGATTATGGAAGTAACTCTTTTTGTTTATGTAGTAAGGTTAATACTATATCTCAAATTCAGAAAGAATTATGAAATAATTAAATTGTCAAGAGTTGTTTGATGTAAATAAGTAAGCTGTTTGGGACAATACTTATGTGATATAATGCAGCGATTACATGATTATATTGTGTTATTTTCTTAAAAGTGAATTCTGATTTACTATTGTACTTCTTTCAAGGTTGTTACTACTTACGCTTATTCGTATGATTACAATAATTGTTTCATTAAATCGAGTTGTTTTAATGGAACAATTAGTTTAATGCACTTCGTTTTAATGCTTAGTGCTTATCATGCTTAGTTCAATGAACTAACCCATGCCAACAATTTTTGTAGATGGACTTTGTAAGTGATAAAAGAAGGCAATAACTTTCATGATGTGTTGGCTGATCTAAATTCTGGCTCTTATGTAGTGAATTCAGACTCATTCATGAATTGTATTGAAAAAGAAAAGTTGTATTCTGTTATGATCTTAATGCTGATTGGTATGAAGTATGTTTGCAATGCATAGACTTGTAAACTGTGTATTTTATCATGATAAATTGAAAGTTTTGGAGATATACTTCAAATGGTTGTGTATTTCTCTTGTAATTTTTATGAAGGAAATTGGAATCTATCTTGTTGATACTCTTCATATCTGTTTGCATACTTATTATATTATCATTTAATAAGTTGGATGAAGGGAATAGTTCAATCTCCTTACTTAGAATGCAACTCACTGAGTTGCATAAGATGTCATTCTCTATCTAAACAATTATAGTATAATAATGAAATGTTTAACGAACATACAATTAAACTATAGGAATTGAGAAAGATAAAAAGGGTATGATAGCCCTAACACTTAATCATGTAGAGGAATACTCTTCCTCTTTCAAAAGAATGTAAAACTAAAGGAATGGTGTTTATGATCGTTAATCATTGCACTTCACTTTCCATGAAGTCTACTCTAGTTGAATCTATGTGGATGCTACACCATCTTTGAATAGTTAAGTTACATTAAACTAACCTTATGATGTTTGCTGCCCTATTTTTGATAATTGCATGTTATGCCAAAGTTAATGAACACAAAAGCAATCATGAGTTAATGGAGTTATTAATATCAATCAGATTAATTATGGAAGAAGAACTTAAGGAATGTTGGATTTAGGGTTTTGCGAGGTTGCTGAAATCTGAATCTTAATCCAAATTTAATTATGTGTTAATGACCACCTAGGGGTATGTACATTGTGATGAAGCCATTCGACAAATATTTTCACACGCCATCTATAGGACTATACCTTCAAGAAGACTAAGGACTTCTCGAGGATACAGTGTTGCAGTTGACATGTGGCAACACCCTTCCACATTTGTTCATCTAGATCTACACACATCTAGACTTGAACGTAATTTCTCTCTAGGTCCGTGATTTGAATAGGAAGTAGCTTTCTATGACTCAGGGTACCTAAGCACATTTGATCGACTTAGGTCGATTGAGTATGCCCATATACCCTAAGTCATCGTGAGCATCTCCCTATAAAAAATTATGTCGCTAACCTAGGTTAGGGTCAAACCTTGGGCAAGTGGACTGACAAAAGTCAGTAAAGACCATTCTAGATAACAATAGAGTGAGGTGAAGGATGTATTATGATATGATGAGTATGTCATCTAGGAATAGTAACATGAATAGTATGTTGGAAATCTTGGGATAAAGTATCACAATCTACTGGTTATGTTGTCCTATGTCACCTAGTTTAAAGAAACATGATGTCAGATGAATATTGGTAACAAATATTCAGATAGGTTCTTTAAATAGATCACTCAGTACCTAGAATAGGGTAGAAAAACCAAGTATACATAGTATACATAAAGTATTCTATACTTAAAGACAAACATGAGAGATTGGTTAGAAACCGAGTCATGAAATGAGAGATCGGTAGTTTACTAAATCATTTACAAATGCATATGGTTATTTGTTATGAGATAGATTGGCATGGAAATTGTGTTCTAAATGATGTTTTATTTAGAATAGAGAACATTGTGTAAAAAATTTGTTCCCTTGTTTCTAAAGTCTTAAAATGGGAATGTTACGGTATCACACTTCTCAGAACTAGCATATGCTAGGAAGTCCATTGTCATATATCATTTAATTATTTTCTTGTGGTCTTGTTTTCTATTACAGGTAGTTCCTCCTAGACAAAAGGAAGTTATCACATTCAGTTGTGGATAAAGAAGTCTGAACGTGTACAACAACCTTCAATCGACCAACATTTAAAATGTATTCCTCCTTGGCCCTTACCCTTATCTGTTTCTTCATTTCTAAAAGGTAAAGAAAATAGTGAAACATCGGTGCTACATACTATCTCGCCATGAATTACATCTTCCATGACATCATACATCACATATTGGAAGATTATGTAGATGATCTACTTGCCAAATCCAAACATCGAACCAAACACCTGATCGTCCTTAAAGTCATCTTTGACCACCTCATCAAGTATTGTGTTTGTCTTCAACCAAAGAAGTACGTATTTGCGGTACTTTCTAGAAAACTCTTGGGTTTCATCATTTATTTACATGACATAGAAGTTGATCTTGCTAAATTCAAGGCTATTTTGGAAATGCCTCCACCCACTAATCTTTTCAACTTTGAAGCCTACAAGGTAAGTTGTAATCCATTCATCATTTTATCTCACGACTTTCCGATCCTTATCAACCATTGCATCATCTTGTCAATAAATACATTTCATTCAAATGGAATGATGAATGCGATAAAGCTTTGAGGCCTTAAAACAATAACTTCTTGACCACCAAGTACTCATTCCTCCTAAAGATGACCAACCATTTTACCTATATATTTCCACCACTAACTATTTTTTAGGTGCCATAATTTCTCATCACAATGACCAACACAGAGAGCAAGTGGTTTATTACATAAGTTATACCCTTCTAGACTATGAAACTAGATATACCCTCCCAAAAAAACTCTTCTAGCCTTATTTTTCATCGCTACCAAACTCTGCCATTGCCTACTCAACCATAAAACCTTCATCATTAGTAATACTAACACATTGCACTATATGTATGCCAAACCATATCAACATCAACATGCTGCATGTTAGCTTATGCTTTTGTCTGACCTTGACCTCAAATTCATTCATAAAAAATCCATTAAGGGCCAGGCTATTCTAACTGACCAAACTGGCTGATGCACCTATTTCTAGGGATCAACCATCTAACTTTAACTTCTCAAATGAGTCTATAGCTACCCTTTCCTTGATGAACCCACTTACCAAATGACACTCTTCTTCGATGGCTCCAAGTGTCAACGTGGGGGTGGGGTTAGTGTTATCCTCATTCTTCTTGAAGGTGAACCTATGCCTTTGTATTTCAAACTTGATTTTGATTATACAAATAATATTGTGGAATATGAAGCACTTGTATTAGGTCTCAGGCCGCTTATGCCTTAGATGTTAAGATAATCAATATCTTTGGTGATTCTCACTTGGTCATAAACCAAGTCAATGGTATATACCAATTTTGTAATGAGATTATTCAAAAGTATAAGTAGCACGTAGACATACTTTTGACCACCTTTGACCGTTATACACTTCAAACCACCCCATGTTCTACTAATAAACTTGCGGATACCATGGCTGTTTGGATTCTCAAATACCGCTTCTCTTGTTGACTCTAAAATTTTTGTCACCATACAAAGGATATAATCATGCTCTTATTTACCTCATGATGGCTACTCTATTGGAACCATTTCCTTTGACCCATGTGACCTTTTGTATAAGAAATATGTAGACTATCTTTCCCTTTCCATTTTACCCACTGATCTCATGCGTAATGGACAATGAGCCTTTCTTAAAAGTGTCTCCCATTATGTCCTCATGGGTGGTATCCTTTACAAGCATGACTTTTATGACATTCTCTTACGATGCCTTACACGTTCTGAAATTTCCTACACCATTAATGAAGTCCACGATGGAATTTGTGGAGGTCACTTTAGTGGTTTAGCTGTCACAAAATGCATCCTTCACCTAGGCTATTATTGGCCAAACCTAAACTGTGACTATTTTGATTATGAAAAACATTGCGTGAAATTCCAACAACATGCTAATATCCATCACACATGTAGTCATTCCTTACAAGTCACATGTGAATTTTGTCCTTTCTCTCAATGGGGTTTGGATCTTGTCGATGAGATCAACCCCCATTCTTCACAACACCACCAATGGATCATAACTACTATCGAATATTAAACTAAATGGGTAGAATCCATTCCCCTCATTTCTACAAAACTTGAGAAGATATGTGAATTCATCAACCACAACATCATTTTTCATTTTGGTGTTCCTCACCGCCCTATCACTAATAACAGAAAACAATTCAAAAACAAAACCCTACAAAAACAATGTGATGCTTTTGGCATCTAACTCATTTTCTCATCACCTTATTACCCACAAACTAATGGTCAAGTTGAATCAACTAATAAAACCTTGAACAAAATTCTTATGAAGTTAGTCAATGATAATGGGAAAGATTGGCATACACACATCCCTTTCACCTTGTGGGCTTATCGTACTAGTATTTGCACTTCGATGGCTGCCACACCCTTTTCTTTGGTCTACGGTACTAATTCTATATTACCTCTCAAAGTCCAGATTCCATCTCTTTGTATCTCACTACAAGACATGCTCAAGGACGATGACATTTGCAAAGATCGTTTGGCACAAATTGAGTTATTAGATGAACATCATTTCAATATTCTTGACCATATTCAAATTTACCAAAGCCTATCAAACATGCATATGAAAAACGTGTTCATGAACAAACCTTCCAAGTCAACGGTGACCTTGTCCTAAAAGAAAATCAACATGTAACTAAAGAAGAGAAAAGTAAATGGGAAAAATTTTCTCCTAATTGGCTTAGAACCTATATCATTACCCATGCCTATGGGTCGGGTTCTTATCATTTGTCTTCACTCGAAGGTAAACCCAAACCTAAGCCCTTTAACACCTTACATCTTTGACCATTTTATTGTTGATATCAAGTCCTATATCACTTTTTGTTAGTTGATCACTCATCCCTTGAGTGCTATTCACCTTCCATATTACCCATTTTGAGGATCCACGACTAAACAAGAATCATGTGATTTCCCATCACCTTTTAACCTTATCTTCAATATGAGTACCATGGCTCTACTCATAACATGATTCTCATGGATAATTTTTGTCTTCTCCAGGATGGAATCCCATGGTCATTCATCACTCAAAACCACCCCCTTTTATAGTTAATCTCTATGTGTTAGGGTCTTGTCTTCTAAACAAGAACCTAATATTCCTCTATAGTCTTGTCCATGACTTAAATGTCCAAAAAAGAGGGATGAAACTCCTTGAGTCAAACTTTAGCAAAAGATGACTCCCTCAAAAGGGACATCTCTTCACTCTAATTCCACCGCTATAAATAGACTACTCCCTTGAAGGACAACTATATCATATTTATTTCACAAATTCAATAAAAATATCTAGAAGCTTCCCACATCGATCAGCTTCACAAAGACCTCAAGGAGATAATATACTCATCCCATATAGACTTCCTGCATCGATCAATCTATTAGGAACAAATGAGTGAAAAAATATGAAATTTTTTTCATGGACTTGCCTATTCTTGATCCTAGGTTACTTGTTCTAAAAGACACGCTATCATACACTAAGTTATGCTAAACCACCTATTCTCACCTCCTTTCCTTTTTAGCCTAATTCCCTCATTACTCAAGGGACTTTCCGTAAACATGAAATTTTATGATTATGCAACTTTCTTCACCCTTAAAATGGTCAATTACGCAATGCCTTTAGGGTCCTAAATTCATAAGCCCCTCATAGGTTTGGTTGACCCATTAGGGTTCTTATCAATTAAGAATCTATTTTACCACCTCTTACCATTCACCTTCCTCATTTCTTATTTCTTATCCTATACAAGACCAGATCATTGACACTTATATTTAAAAACCACTCAACCATGCCTATGACCTAAACTCAACCATGCCTGTGACCTAAAATCAACCATGTCTATGACCTAACAATACCTAACACTTGCCAACCCATTCTTCTACTTCATCAAAATCTTCCCTAGCTTATGGGAGAAATACATCGGCTTGAGGTCCTTTTTTCCAAGACTATCTAGGTAACACTCCGAGGGCATTGGGCCCTTAGAGGTTAGCTCATCCACTCTCTACCCTGACCCATTCCCCTTTTCCATTCCTATTCACATTCTACCCTAGTTAGTTTCCTTTCTATATCAATAACTAGAAATTAAACCAAACAAAAACCAATTAACAAACATCACTATCAACCATTTTTCCACACATCATCATAATGTTCACCAATTTCCACAATTCACAAATATTCAAAAATTTCAAACATAACATGCATATCCATCATCATTTGTTTCCTTTGTTACCAATAATGTGGAACTTAAATCCAAACCAAAACTTGACTCCACCATGCCTATGACTCCATCATTCCCATCCAACTTGACATCCATCATGCCTAAACTTACATATACACATCATGCCATAAACATCATCATCGATATATATATACATATATATATATATATATATATATATATATATATATATAAAGCATCAACATCTCTACTGCAAATGCTGCTCAAATATCTCAATATACAATATCTCCAATAAAATGTCTTAAGTTCATCAACGCGTAGGTTGATATCATATATAAAACTTCATCGGACACAGGATGGTATCATATGCAAAAATCATCAAGCACTAGGTTGGTCCATATCACAGATAATCCCTATACTATCCAAAATAGTGATATCCCTCATCTTCCTCGGATCTCTCGAGTTGGTCTCTATCGACTCCTTTGCCACTCTTGTATGGTGCCCCACACCCACCTCACTACTTGTTATGGGCTTTGATCTAGCAATTGATGGCCCCTTACCTAGATTTGGCCTCCATACACTGGTGGCCTCACCACCCTACTCTTGCCTCTAATCTCACCACCCCCAGCGTGCTCTCCACACTATGAGTGCGGGATTGGGTCCTCTCACTTGAGGCTGTTGTGCTCGATACTCCACATATGAAGGGACATCTATCCATGCTACTACCAAATGATCTTGATAATACCTCACCTCACCCAAGGCATCCCTGAATCTCACCATGGGCACTGTCTAAGGAGGTGTCATGGGTCTCACCATAACCTATGTACTCTACCCTATCAATAAGGGTATATGACCCTATACCTATGCTTGTACCATAGGACCCTATCCCTAAGCATATCCAACTACTTATTCTAGTGTTCGGTGCCTATGTAACAATTTGGGCTGTAAGGCCACAATCTATGTCTGTGTAGTGGCCAATTGACCATGTAACCTTACACCTTTACCTATAGGGTGGCCACCTACTCCCCATCTCTCGGCCCCACCTATACAGTACCCGCTCTCCTTTAATACTATGATCTAGGCACGAAGGGCCACCACCTATACCTATAACATGGCCACCTCTACCTGTGATCCCATAAGCTAACCCTATAAACATGTAACCTAGCCCTATAAGGTGGCCACATGTCCCTCTAAACTGTGAGGGTGGCCATGTCTAGTTGTCCTAGTTTGGGTGGCATTGCTCGTAGTTGAGCTACCACCAATGTATGTATCTATCAGTGCACTTGACATCATCAATGTGTTAGTCCACTGGTGCTTCCTCCTACGCTATCGGCATGATAGGTCATGGAGGGAACATCAGCCTCTCCACGTCATCCCTCCTATATTGTGGGAAGGGAGGTGGTACATCCTACAATAGCCCAAACTATCATCTGACCCTATCTACGGGTATCAACTCATGCTCTCCCACGTGATGCCCCTCTATCCATCGAACCAACTGTAGCTCATCTAACTCCATGGCCATCCACCCATATGATGGAAAACCCACATATGGCCTCCAAATAATGTCCATGCTAGAAAACCCCTCTAGAAAACGCTTGTAATAGGCTACATCGTGTGTAACCCTAACATCTCTGTGTACTCTAAGAATCCAGGCACTAGCACCTTTAACCCACTAAAAAAACCATGGCTTGAATGCATCATCCTGGGGCATACTTAGTGTCCTCACACATATAATGTGCTCATATGCCTAGTAGTGAAGAAGAAATGTGCAACATAGGTTGAACTATCATAATCTCCTATATGCCCACAACTCCCTATACAACTACACCAAGTATGCTGGTACCCAAGAAAATCAGGTCCTCTCCTCCATCATGTCATGGAGGACCCCATCAATGCCCAGTGGGAATCTCCCACCCTCTACATCTGGTAGTGCGAAGCAACATACTGCCTCCATAATCAAAACTACTAGCCTCATCTCCTCTGGATGGGCTGCATACATCTCACCATATCTTAGACTAGTGCTATGGAACCTCATCTCTTCCATACCCTCACCAAAAACTATCAACATCAACTCCTCGAAGGCCTTTGAGGAGATATAATACACCTATTTTCCCACTATCGGTAGGTGTAGGATCTGATAGACATCCTCTAGGGTATTTGATCACAACTCACATGTCGGCAAATAGAATGTGTTGGTTGCTACATCCCATCTATTAATGAGTTTGACCATAAGGCTAGGCTCCCATACTATATGTCTATAATGTCTCATGCCTATCAAGCTGAAGTCCATCATGTGCCTCCACTCATCGGTGGTGACACTTGATTGTATCGATAATAATAAAGGAGGTACACGGTCCCTCATCCATAGCTACTCTCTGGCCTACATCCACCACATTACAAACATTATTCAACTTTCCTTTAACCAACATTTCCCTCCACCCCCACCTAACCCCTACAAACATAAACCCATCACACAACAACCTCACTCCTCACAACCTAAACCTAAACCCCAAACCTCCACCTAACCCCTCAAAACTTAACCCCATCAACCACACCCTCAACACCCTAAACACCCTAAACCTAAAACCCTTCAACCTAAACCCCCAACCCTAACAAACCTACACCCTAAATTCACTAACCAGCGACTACTAGTCACTCCCGACCGACATCAATCCATGATAAAGCGGTAGTGGTTCTTCAATCCTACATTATGTCGGTATATACTGAACCGATGTCATCCATACCTCAACCGGTGTCGAAACCACTATTACTACACCCAAACCCGAACCCCTAATTTTCTCCCCCATTTCTCCTAGACACCTACCCAAACTTCCCCCAAATCCCTCCCCAACCCTATTCAACCTACTTATGCCTTTTCCCACCCCTTCTCTCACCCATTTTAACCACCAAATTTAAAATTATCTACCCTACCCACACCCACCGACCCATATTCCCTTCTACATTTAACAATAATACATAGAAAATCTTAGCTCTTACCTCATCTCGGTGTCACCTCTGCGGTGGCATGTCAGCCACCTTGTGTTAGTGGTCCACCTAACCCCTCTCTTACCTCCACCATGTAACACCTCTACCTCCAACCTCTCCACTAATCCACTCACTCTTCCTAATCTTGTGGGCCCATATACCTAACTCCTCTCCCCACTCGAAACTCTCCACCTCACCTTGCAGTAGGTCCCATGTACTTATCTCATGATAAATCACAACTCGTTCAGCACTCTTTCATTTTCCAAAATTCAAAAGTGTATAAATGAATCTGTATAGGTCAAATTTTTCTTTTTTATACCCAAATCGACATGACTGACGTCGGTCAGGTTATGCCCTAGTAAACTGACATTGGTCATTACTTAGCCAAAATCATTTACCTACCATACCCCTTTTAGTACCATTTGCCATTTTTAACCCACCTTTTCCCCACTTGCCACCTTCCTAAAATCCTACATTACCTCTCCTTGTCCTTAATTACGTTTAGGGACTTGTTATTTTACATGTACCTTGGCCCTACCTATGCCGTGACCTAGCTACCTAGACTCGAGACATTGTTAGTGACATGTGAACTCATGTGCTCACTATACCTTATAGCACTATTATCCATGTTGTTTGACCTAATGAAATTACCTTACCTCTCATTGTTCTATTTATCCTGACCCAACCTTTGGTCTACCACAACATACCTAAATGTTCTTGCACCTAACCTACATCATGTTTCCATGCCATATCCTATGCCTTGGATACTAGAATCACTTCAACCTTGTTCGGATAAATCTATTGACCTTGGAAGATGTAGATTTTACAAGCTCTTCAACTTGGAACCATGTCACTATTTATACCATGTGTGTGCATTTTACTAACACTACCTTTGACCCTAGCCCATTTACTTGTTTACTTGTCTTTGACCTCTACCCTTTCCCACATTCTCCCACATCTACACTCCTTTTCCCTACATCCACATTTATCAAAACACTCACCACTTCCGTCTTCCACCTCACCAGTTCTTGGTTTAAGGGGATCACCTTCACCCACACATGGGGCACCCACTTCTTATTTTTGTTAGCATCTCTTACCAATACAAGCTACGTGACAAAAAGGGGAAAATGTAGACACCTAAATTTAGTTACATTCCCCTTAGCCCCTAATCAGATAACCAACTTAACCATGGCCCCCTTTCACCCCACATTAATAATTAATTTAATTATTTTAATTAAATTAAATACCCATCCTCATAATATCCATTATTTTATTACCTTAATTGACCTAATTTTCACCTCACCTAGACACCTTGTCCAGCCACCTCACCCTAGACCTATTCTTGGCATGTTTCAAGAACTAACAATAACTAAGTCTTACTTTCCTTAATGAGCTAAGATTTGGTCTAACCCTAAAATCAATGCCTAAAATTTCACTAACCAAATTCCCATTCATTAGAAGGGAAGCTTCCATTCTGATCCACGAAAACAAACCAACTTGGCCTAAGAAATTAGAAAGATCTGCCCAGTTTAATAAAACTAGGGAATCCTAGCTTACCCGACGCTTGATCAAGATAGAAAAATATTTGGTTACCATTTATTCACCTTAGAAACCTTGTTTGAGAGGTTGGAACATTCAAAACCAAAGGAGAATGAGATTAGAGCTACATGCAAGAAGAACCAACATCTTTCCATGCATCCAGGCATCTAGAACCATCATCCAAATAGATCTAGGAGCATTACACCCATGGTAGCATTTCGGGAAGCACGCCACGATAAAAACTCCATTCCTACGATCAAATGTCACCTCCATCTAGTTATTAAACTGCATCATAGTAAGTATCTTGTTAACCAATATTATTCTATTTTCATTCTAGTAGGTTTTGTTAATTCCGTTATTAGTTTCTACTTGAACTCTCACTTCCTCACCATTTATCTCCATACATGTCGATCATTCCTTCACCCACACCATAAAATTACCCATACCTAACCGTTAGACATATCTGAGTATTTCCAACACCTCCCCAGACTTACACCCACTCCTCACCATCCCTAAGTCAGTCTCAGAAAAATCCCTAAACCATGAAATATTGAGTTATTGAAAATCCACAGTAACCATTGTTGGTCATACAAGATCGATGCCAGTCTCTGTGTTTTATACCTTACCCAAAAATAGAGCCAAACAACCTCCTACCAATTGACCTAAACAACCTAGAATCAGATCCTGACTAGTCCCAGTACCTTAATAGTCACCTCATCCTTTAGATCTAACTATAGCCTAGCCTATTGTGATTAGATTTTCTTATTGTACTTAAATGAGATACCTAAATCATATCAACTATAGTAGGAATTTATTTATTTCTCACATTAATTTGTTTTAAATAGTGGATTGATAACCATCTAGGAAGTATCACACTTCCCGGAACTAGCATACGCTAGGTAGTCCACTGTCATATATCATTTAACTTCTCTTTTGTGGTCTTGTTTTCTATTACAAGTAGTTCCTCCTAGCCAAAAGGAAGCTCTCAAAATTAGCACTAGATCGAGAAGTTAGAACACGCGTAACAACCATCAACCAACCCATTTAATAGGTATTCCTCCTAGCCCATAACCTTATCTATTTCATCATTAAAAATGTAAATAAATGGTGAAAAACCTTCCACCACCATTTTCAACATTGATTCTTCTTCCCCTCAATGAACACAAGAGGCATCAACCAATATAATGGTTTCCCAACCTCTTTTGGATTCCTCCCTTCTTATCACCCATGCGGTTCTTATTGTGACCTTGTTCCCACCTATTCACTCTTATCATTGAAAATTAGCACACGATATGATCTCACAAGTGTGGGAGTTGAAAAGTGAGATAAACCTCCAAAGAAGGATGATTCCTATACCTAATACTAAAGCTAAATTACTCCTATTACTAGGAATGTAACTATCTAATCATATTATAACAATCCAAGGGACCAAGGGAAGATAAAGATATGCATGAAATGAAATCCTACACTAATGGGAGGTGATAACACAAAGAAAAAGGGTGAAGACACTCTAATGAGGGAAAAGGGAAAAGAAAAATGGAGAAGGGAGAGGTCAAACGTGAGTGGTATAGATCCAAAACAACATTTTACCTTTTATTCTCTATGAGACACAACCAAATAAACCTATAAAGGATAAATACATGCACAAAATAAAACAAAAATAATGGAGAGGCAAGGAAATGCAACAAAACATAAGTTATGGTTGAGAAACACCACAAAATAAAGATTTTATTACTTTCAAAGTATGCAAAAACCATTACATGTGAAGAAGATGGCATAAGAACACACTTCTAATCTCAAATGGAGGTATATAACTCATAAATTATTAGGAATAATTTTTGACATAGTTCTTTTACATTTTAGAACATCCTCCCTTACAAATGAGAGATTTTACATTATATATCAGAATGGGAGAAAGAGAGGAGGGAAAAGAGAGGGAACTCATATTTCCTCTTTCAACCACCAACAACATGCATTAAATGCCTAAAAATAGGAATGGGTACCCTACCAAGGCCATTCCCTCATGATAATTTATTGTAGGAGAAAGAATGGGCACCATACCTCATCAAATTTGGTGGTTGAGCTACTGGAATTTTCTTCTAATGATGGTACTGTATTTCATATTTTTACCCATATAAACTCATTAAATTTAATAAATATAGTTTCCATGGTGTAGTACATGATGAAACTTTCCAAAAAGTCTAATTTTGTAAAATTTTAAGATTCTAGGGTGAAATTTATGGCCATTTAAAGTTCAAGGTGTCATATTAAAAAAATGTGAGTGGTTGAGTTGTTAAATCAAGATTTTGTTGAGTCTGCGACCTTGAAAAACACCCTAAAAAGACATAGGATAATCATGTTTTAGAAGTAGAAAACATGCAATAAATAACATGCATTTAGGTCATCATGTTCTAATGTAAGAGAATCCCAAAACCTGAAATGAAAGAGACTATCAAAAGTTTGACCTTGATTTGCACTGTTGACCTCCAAAATACAAAGGGAAAAACTTGAGACTTGCAAAGCAACCTTTGACTCCCAAAATTTTATCTGGTGGAAGTTGACTCCCTTTTTGAAATTTTTTTAGGTTTTAGGTTTTGGAGATCAAATTGTAATTTAGAACCCAAAACCTGAAATCCACTAATTTCTTTGTATTTTGGGGATCAAGTTTTGATTTGCAGTTTACATGTAAATTGCAAATTAGAACCCAAAACTTGAAATGCACTAGGAAGGCCGAGTTTTAAGAATCAAGTTTCATGTTGCAATTTACATATAAATTTTGTATGCATGAAATAGTTAGCTATGTAAGTAAAATTAAAACTAACACCTAGTAGCTTTAATACAATGCTAAACTAAACCTATGCATCATCATGCTAAGAGCTTAAACAAAGATAACCTATCAACATTTCTACATTAAACATGAAATGAACATTTCAAGATAATATGATAAACAAATTAACTTCTATCTCTTATTGAATGCTAAATGAGATGAGATTGAACCTATGTAGATCTCTAACAATCAAAGAGTTGATTATGTGCTTGAAATCCCAAGGTTTCTAAGAATGGAGTCTTGTCAAATCATGGCTACAAGACCATTTGACATATCTCCATATGACTTCAAAACTTGGGTGGATGAATGCAAGAAATGGAGAAGGCTAGCTCTTCTAATGGAAGAATGCTCAAAGATGATAAAATGGCTATAGTGTATGCTCTATGCTCATTTAGGAGTGTAGGTGTAAATAGAAAGGTAGGAGGAGGGCTCCTTATATAGCCCAATGGATAGAAGAATCTCCATGTCCCTCTTCACATAGGATAAATGGAGAGGTTAGGTTAGTTGTGGATAAGGGATGTTTAGAAAGGGTGAGTCAACCTTAGGAGAGTTTAGTTTGTCCTTTAGTGACCTATGGGGTTTGAGGGGCTTTATTAATTAACCAAAGTGATTAATTAATAGGTGTGCCAACTTATAGAAGATTTTTAGAGGAATAATTAGCATGATTTAGACTATGAGAGGGATTTAATCAAATAAGTGATGATTTATTGATTTAATGGAAGAGGAAGCTAATTAATTAATAATAATTAATTAGTCTAGATAGAAATGGGGATTAATTAATAAAAGTTCGTTAATTGGTGTATTTTTTAGATAGAAGGGTTAATTAACTAGCATAATGTAGCTAATTAATGGTGATAGAAGAGGAAGTGTGCTACATTGACGATATGTCATCAATTTGTGGGAAATAGGATAATTAGCGCAATTTAAGTATTTAAATTTCTTGGGTTAAATTATAGGTGTCTACATTTTCCCCTCTTTGGGGTGGTGTAAGTGACGCCATTTCAAAGATAGTAGATAGATAAATTTTGAAGGTGTAGAAGAAAAAATTAGTAGAAGTGAGATATGCCCCCTCGAGTGTCGATGCATATGTTAATTTGTTAATTTTTTAAATATTTTTAGAAGTTGGGACCAATAATGTCACTCTACATTATAGGATCTAACAAGGTTATGTGTGACTTCTTTAATAAGGGATACTAAGCATGTTTTTTATCAAGGTGATATTATCCTTGATCTCGATGATCGTGGTGAGTTCACACTCAACAAATATGTGGGAGTTTGAGTTCCCTATCCATATGTTTCAACACTTTCTACCATACTTGATGGGTGTGTTGGTGTCCATTCTGGAATCAATTTGATTTTCAATTTTTTAGTTGTTGGGATATTTGAAACTCTTTCAGCGTTTTGGGCTTATCTTGGTAAAAAACTTGTCTAGTTTTCTTATAAGCTAATGCTTGACTTTTCTGATCTCAAAAATTGGGAGAAGAATGTGGATGTTTAGAATTGATGTGAGAAATGATGAGGGGCTTTCCACAATCATTGGTAAAAGGAGAATGTGATGGTCAAAAAGGACATGGTCCATGAATTGAAGAAGAGGAGCTACCAAAATGTGAGCCACAAATAGAAGATGAAGGGCTACTAGGATGTGACCCAATAATAGAAGGAGGGTTACTAAGAAATGACCCATAGATGTAAGATGATGGGATACTAGGATGTGTCCCAAGAATAGAAGATGATGGACTACTTGGGGGTTACCCATACATAGAAGACAAGGGGCTAGTTAGACATGCCCCAAGAATAGAAGATAATGGACTACTTTAAAATGTCCCATAAATAACAGAGAGAGGGCTAATAGAAGGTGACCCACACCTAGATGAAGATGAAGGGATACTTGGCATTGACCCCATAAGAGATTGTGATTAAGGAATTATGATAGATAAAGAGTGATTGGGTGATGAGAAGATAGGCCATGGATCAATGCAAGACCTAGGAGTTTCATCATGTAATGAAGAATGTGAAGATGGAATAATAAGAGGAGGATCAAGTTGCATGATATGAGGCTCTTCCTCCATTTCTTGATAAAAGGAATCAACCTTTTCCTCACAATACATGGACACATCAAAGTCTAAAGAGAATCCTTGCTCGTAATTTGTTAAAGATATATCTTGTGTGCCCCTATAAAGGCCATGATTGTTCCTTCATTCTAAAATAAATCAATCACTATGGGTTGTTGATCGACCACCAAGGGTTGATTGGAAGAAATATGTTCAATTGGTGTGGAATACTTAGAAGATGTTTGATGATGATTGATAGAAGAAGATGACATGGGGGATGAAGAATATGTGGAGCTAGATGTCTTGGGAGTAGAAGAAGGTGGTGTGGACCTACCTATATAATGGTATATCATCTGTAAATAGTAGGATTAAGTCCAAATTATACATATTTAGACACATGGGTTGATTCAGAAATTTGAATAGAAGGATTTTGAGTCACACGAATATTCAAATAAGGAAGACTTCGTGGGGGTGATTGATGAAGAAGGTCATGCAAAGAAGGGGAGGGAAGTGATTCAAGAATTGCATTAGATGAATAATAACAAGGGTCCTACAAAGAAAGAGAGGACCATGATTAGAGAATTATATTAGATGTTTTATTGGAGGGATTTGGAGTCACATGTATCTTCAAAGGAAGAAGACGTCATTAAGGAGACTAATAAAAGGGTCCTATGAAGAAAGGGAGGACCACGATGTAGGAGTCACATTAGATGAATGATGAAGATAATTTTTAGTGACACAAATCATTAAAGAGGAGTACATTGTTTAGGTGACTGATAATAGAGGTCCTATGAAGAAGGGGAGGACCGTGACTTAGGATTTGAATTAGATGAATCTAAATAGTATTTTAGATCTGAATAATCAAAAGAGTCGAGGAAATTTTGGATTAGAATCCTCGAAGTAAAGGAAATGTTTGGATTAGAATCAGAAGAAGAGTGGTGGGAACCCAAATAATAATTTAGATGAGAAGTGTTCAAACCATACCACTAAATGAGATGAAGGTGGGGATCAAGTTACCCGATGGATTCTCAAGCATGAAGAATCATGAGGTTTTGTCATGATGGGTGTCTTTGGATGCGAACATTAAAACTTTGATTCCTTATCATCATAAGTATAAGGTACTTTACAAGAATCAATCATTTTCAGCATGTGTTGGGTTCAAATGTCTAGACCTAGATTATATGATCAAACTTCTTCAAAGGGAAGAAGGATTCATGTTTATTTGGGTAAAATAATGACAACCAACTAGAAATTTCATAAAAATTGGGATGCTTGTGTGATTTTCCAAAAGGAAAGCTAAGGAAAACATACATCATGATGACTCAAGATTGATAATCTAATAAGAGATAAAATAATCAATAGACCAAAGTGATTATCCTAAATGGATAAGTCAATATGAAAAATGAGACAAAATCACACGAAGTTTATTTCCGAGACCAATCAATCAAATGATGTACTTCCTAAGTCTACTTCCAAAAAGGTAGTTGGTGATTTAAGATGATTAACAAAATGTCACTACTTATGTTGAGTTCAAAGGAATGAACAAGGCTTAAGTAATAAAAAGAAGTTAACGTGATCCCTAAAGAAAGTATACTAAAAGCGATCTTGACTCCAATCAAGACCTATATCCCAAAAAGTGGTAGTTACGATTGTGAACAACACAACAATACGCAATATATGTTAACCAAAATTTATGACAAAGCAAGGTATTAATATCAAGATGATATTGATATAACACACCCAAGTGGTAACACTCAAAATTTTCAAAATCAAGGTAGTAACTAAAATCAAACTAAACCTAGAGTATTCCTAGGAATTGTTAAAGTGTATATAGCGTAACATCACAATATAGATATTTAGGTCAAGTTTACAAGAAACAAGACGTAAATACCAAAATTGTAGTGACATAATATAAACAAGATAATAGTTCAAAGGAGAGTCAAGGTGATGAATCCATCCTAACTACAATGACGATCTTGACTTGGGTATCAAGATCAAAAAGGCTACCAATGATATGAAAACGTCTCCACACACTTTAGATGTTTAACAACTCAATTTGTAAACATGGATGATCGTAAATGGACACAAAAGTGGTGAATACAATAAATTAGCAACACAAGGGTATTCACTCTTCTTTTAATCAACAAAGTTTCAAAAGAAAGTGAAGTAATTAGATCAATTAGGGGTGAAAAATGTTTTCCTCACTTTGGAAGAGTTTCACCTCACCTTAGGGCAAGTGAAAAAATAAGAAAAAGTAATGCTTCACATGTTTCATGATGAATAATGGCTCTCAACTCAAATTGGTTTTGAAATGGTCAAAGTTGGCTCCTAGTCAAAGATAGCTTCCTAGGTGGTTCACTCAACTAGGTGTCAAAAATTATCTAAGAGTGAGCTCGATTTGCCAAGGTTTCCCAAGGATTATCCCAGCTTTACTTTACCCCTTTCAAGCACAGTGGGCAATAAATGTGTCCATCATGTACTCTCACTGGGGTTGCGATATGGATAAATTTGACACTAAATATTACGTGTATACTAGTCAAGTAGGTGTGTGTAGAAATTCCCATTTTTTCCACAAGGTTCCCTCTTACGTGGACAACTTTAGGGTTTCTAGGACCACCCCATTGTTGTAGCTTAAGGCTTATACCAAATGGGTTATGTTCTAGTTTTAAGTGGATGGGGTGTACCCTTATCGAAACTTTCAAATCAATTTTTTTGAATGTGGTGTGTTATTTTATCTTGTAAACTTAATGTGGTTTAGTAAATCCTTGTTTGACAACCTACCACACGTGTAGTTAGAAAATTTTGTTTCGAACTCCTTTCTTTGAAAAGTATTTTTAGGTCCTGCACTTAAGCGTTAGTAGTTTTCCAAGAAAATCACATTATTTGAAAGATTATTAAGAGTTGCTTTTTATTCTCAAGATCATATAAGGATGCAAGATAAGAGCATACACAAAAAATAATCCAACTAAAAAGTAAAAGAAATATTTGCAATTAATGAACCATACAAAAAGATTGATAAATGTTCATTCCCTTAAGCTAAAAATTAAAGATGAAGTTTCCAATTAACAAAATGTTAGAAAATGAAGACTAAAGTTTCTTTTGATTCTCAAGATCACCCTAAGGTGTAAGAGAAAAGCATACACAACCTTTATCCCAACTAGATAGAAATGGAAAACTTCAAATCAAAGGACCATAAAAAAATGCTTTGTAAAAGGTTCATTCCCTTAAGAAAAATGAATAATCAAATTTCCAAGTTAATATAAATGTTAAAAATATAGAGATCAATTTTTTTTTTTTTATTCTCAAGATTACCAAAAGGTGTAAGAGAAGAGAATACACAAGCTTTGGTCTAAATCAAGTAAATCATGAAAATAAAACATTCATCAAAACATTAGACATGTTAGAAAATGACTAGTTTTACAATAAAGGAAAAACCTATAATTTTTGTAAGTATAAATCCCAAATTTATGTTTTCATTGCATATTTCACTTTAATACCTTTCCAATGCAAAAAAATAGATTCATTTTGAGTTTAGGAGAAAAAGTTATGGCCTTCGGAAGATGGGTTATTCATGTTTTATTAACTAAGCTATAAATTGAAACTAATATCTACATAGCTTCAAAATAAAATGCTAATTAAACAATGAACCATCAAGATAAGAGCTTAAAGGAAATACTTCTTCAATGCATAAATGAAACTACATGCTAATCTATTTCCTACTCTCTATGATTTCTAACTTAAACTATGAACCTATGAAGAACATAAGAAATCAAAGTGGATTGTTGTTTGATCTCAAGGATTGAGAATGGAATCTCACCAAGAATGTCTACAAGGCCATTTTGGATTGTTGTTTGATCTCACGGATTGAGAATGGTTATTGAATTTTGAGTGAAAGGATGTAATATGTAGAAACTATTTACAATAATGGAGAATGGCTCAAGATCAAAATGCTTATAGTTGATACTATTCACATGACATGGTGCATGAAGAAAGGTAAGAATGAGGGTTCTTTATATAGCTTGCTTGAAGAGACAAGGCTAGCAAATTGATGAATGTGGGATAAATGTAAAACAAGATTAGGAATGGATAAGGTTGCTTTATAAAAGGTAATCTTGATTTAGAAGAGTTTAATTTGTCATTAGTAAGTCATGGGAGTTGGGGATTTTTAATTAATCAAAGGTGATTAATTAATAGGTAGAGGTAAGATTATAGAAGCTAATTAGAGGAAAATTAGTATGATTTATAGGATGTAAGAGAGGAATTTGATCTAATAAATGGTAATTTATTGATTTAAAGTTGTGAGTGTAATTAATTAATAATAATTAATTAACCCAAGTAGAAGTGAATATTAATTAACGAAAGGTCATTAATTGACATCCTTAATGATAGGAAGGCTAATTAATTAACGAAATGTCATTAATTAACGAATATGAAGAGAAATGTTAGCTAATTAGTGGAAAAGCACTAATTATTACGAAAATGATGAGAAAGAGGATAATTAGTGCAATCTTAGCATTAAAGTGTAAGTGGATTTTAGGTGTCTACATTTTCCCTCTTTGGGGTGGTGTAAGTGATGCCACTTCAAAGATAGTAGACAAGTACAAACAAATAATTTTTTGAAGAGATAGAAGAAAAAATTAATAGAATGAAGGATTCCCCCTTGAGTGTCGATGGGGTGATGAAAGAGGGTGATTGACGATCAAAAAGATGAAAGAACATAATAGAAGAAGTAGAAGAATTGATCCCTATTGCCCCAAGTTGCTTTTGAAGAAAAGTGTTGATAGAAGGAGAGTGATATGGAAGAAAAATGAAGATGGATATAGCTATCATCTTGCTGATGTAAAAACCAAATTTATTTCATCATTTCGCTTATGATCAATGTCATCAGTCCTTATTAAAAATAATGAACAGAAGTGTAGAATGACATGAAAATCCATATATGAACAAATTTCCATACCTAAAAACACCAAATCCATGCAACATGAGAAAGTAAAATATTCCTAACTCCTTATAACATACATAATGTAATACAATATGAGAAAGTAAACAAGATAACCTAAGAGAAATATAATGCAATGTTTTTGTTATCAAGCTTTGATTTTGACCTGTGTGAATTAATAACAAGGGTTTAAAGATGATGCCCCAAGTAAGGATACATGCAAGGGGAATAATGAAGGACACTTGGGTCCTATGAAAATAAGTGCACTATGAAACAATACCAAGAAACTCATTGTGTCCTAGAGTATAGACATAGTAAGAAAATTGGCTTTGTTAATAGAGGTAAATCAAGATGATTCGTGATCCATGCACAAGACAGGTGAGAACCAGAGAGAGACATTTTGTAGGATGATTTTTATTGTTTTTTATTTTTTAGAAACATATTTGAATGTTTTTGATGTAGAAGCATCCTGAGTAGAAATCTATGTCATGGGTTAAATTACAAATTTTTGTGTGAGAGGGTATAGGAGTGATTTTCATGTTTTTCCCTCCACTTCATTTGATTTGAAAGTGTCGATTTTGAAAAATAGCTCTATGAGCTATTATAATGCCTAAAGTGGATTATGGGCATTAAAAAATAAAATAAAGGATTAAATGGCTTGAATATTTTTCCCTCCAAGAAAATATCTCCAAGTCCTCTCCTAGGATAAAGGGATTCAAAATAGGATGGTTAGTCTAAATTTAGTGTTTTGCCAAGTTTAGGGGCAGTTCAAGTCAAGTTAGGGAAAATAAGGAGAAAATGGTGGAAGATTGTTTTTGAATCAAAAATTCTGGCTTTTAAGAATGTAAGAGAGGAGAATTCATTGGTAGATGGAGAAAAGATTGTTTAAAATAATATAGAAAACCATGACATTGATTGTAAAGAAAGAAAATGTGTTTTTTTTTAAGTTTTAATTTTTAAAATCTAAATTTTCTCTTCTATTTTATACCTAGCCAAGAGCCACGAGTGTGTAGAAGGAAAGGAGGGCCACAAAATCTGAATGTGATGATTGGAATATGTTAAGGGAAAAAAAACAAGACTCCTTTATTTTCTTAGCCTCTGAAACATCTTCATACGTGTGTAACGATTAGTTTTGTGCATTTGAATGTCAAAATAGTGCCATGTGTATCTCCTCGTACAAGTGGAGATAGAAGCTGAAATTTGGATGACACCATTTTCATATCAAAATGACCTTGTTTTCAAAATTTCAGATCTTGAGAAGGTCAGGAACATATCAAGCTGAAAACACTTTCGGACTGTGTTTTGGCATGTACAACTAAAGAAAAAAGTGATATTTCATATTTTTCAAGTTTTCCTTCTAAGTTATCATTCTAAGCAAGTTCAAATTGGTCATACAAACCTGTTGAAGGTGGTTTTGAGGAAGAAGTGGGAGGTTTGGTGTGTTTTCACATTTTTCCTCCAAAAACAAGCCTAGAGACCTAAATTCAAAACTAGGACAATCCTAAATTGAAGAAAAGTGCCTTGTGGCCCAAGGTAACCCCTATTATTCTTGAAATATGTTTTGTATCTCACAAATGGATCCCCAAAAATACATGGTATTCATCTTGATTGAGGGTGGAGTGTTGGATTTCTTGCATTTGGTTGTTTTTCGAGACTCTACAAGCTTACTACAAGATTCACTGAGGAGTTGTATATCAAACCCCGGTGCCTTGTTAGCTTTGGGATTGAATGGGGTGTCCCATATATTATGCTGAGAAGGTTAGAGTGTGTATATATGTGTGTGAGTGGAGTGAGTGTGTGTATGTAGGTTTAGGGAATTTAGTTAAACTTAGAAGTGTGTGGATTGTCATCATTTGTGAGCTCGAGATCTAAGAAGAATCCATGCTCCTGGGAAACATTGGATGAGTGTGTGAGTGTTGAGGAGAGTGATTTGAGAGTCATCATTTTTGGTATCAGAGCAAATTGATTGTGCACAATCTAAAGATCCAGAGGAGAGGAGAAAGAACAAGTGAAGTAGAACAAAGCAGAACAAGAAGAGGCAAAGCAAGATGCCACCAGCGAGTAGTTCAAGGTTATCAAAGAGGTAGAGGAAGATTTTTGCTGATGCAATAATTATGCTAGTAATATATATTTATGAGTGTCTAGAGAACCCTCAAACCAGCCATGGGAAGAATATGTACATTGCTCCAGGTGAAGAGCAAGATGGGGAGCTAGAGGTAGCACCTAGACAAGAGAACATACCAGAAGATGGTGAATCTCTTCTCATGAAGAGGGTGTTGTTGAAACCAAGAAAAGAGGTTATGGAACCACCACAGAGGAAGATTTTATTCAGGACAAGATGCAAGAGCAAAGGGAAGTGCTGTAAGGTTGTGATTGACAGTGGAAGTACAAACAATCTAGTGTCTATTGAGATGGTGGAGAAGCTAGGCTTGAAAAGAGAGCCACACCCAACTCCATACAAAGTATCTTGGCTGCAAAAAGGACATCAGTTGTTGGTAAATGAACAATGCAAGGTAGAATTTCAGATTGGGGCATACAAATATCAGGTCATGTGTGACATTATGCCTATGGATGTTTGCCATATCCTACTTGGGAGACCTTGGCAGTTTGATAACAAAGCTATTCATGATGGGAGAAAGAACACCTACACTTTCAAGAAGAATGGAGTGGAGCATACACTCATACCCCTGAAGGAGGAGAATGATGTAGCTGAACCAAGCTCAAAGGTGATGATGGTAAGTGGCAAGGAGTTCCTACAAAGCATGAAGAAGGAAGAGGTAAGTTTTGCAGTTATTGGTAAACTAAAAAGTGTAGTGACTAACACTCAGTTGAGTGATTTACCTCGTGAGATCCAGGATATGTTGAATGAATATGTAGACATTGTTGTTGATGAACTACCAAATGATTTTCCACCTATGAGAAGCATCAACCATCACATAGATCTGATTCTAGGAGCCAATTTTCCAAACAAGGTAGCCTACTAGATGACACCCAGGGAGAATGAAGAAATCAAACAACAGTCAAGAGTTATTAGAAAAACGATTGGTGAGAGAAATTTTGAGTCCATGTGTTGTACCTATTGTGCTCAGTCCTAAAAAGGATGGAACATGGAGAATGTGTACTGACTCTAGAACCATCAACAAGATCACAATCAGGTATAGATTTCCTTTTCCAAGGATAGATGACTTGCTTGACTATTTGAGTGGATAAACTTATTTCTCAAAGATAGATTTGAAGAGTGGGTACCATCAGATAAGAATCAGAGAGGGAGATGAGTGGAAGAATACATTCAATACTAATGATGGTTTATATGAGTGGTTAGTTATGCCATTTGGCCTAACCAATGCCCCTAACACATTCATGAGACTGATGAATGAAGTACTCAAATGTTTCACTGGTAAGTTTTTCATTATATATTTGGATGATATTTTGATATTCAGTCAAATTAGAGAAGAGCATTTGCAACATTTGAGAATGGTATTAGAAAAGTTCTGGTGGTGATAAACTACTATAAATCTAAATAAGTGTAGTTTTCTACAAACTGAGCTAGTGTATTTGGGTTTTTTCTTTACGAGAGAAGGAATAAAGATGCATAAAGAGAATATTAAATCCATACTTGAATGGCCAACACCCAGGAGTGCATATGAGGTAAGGAGTTTCCATGGATTAGCTAGTTTCTATAGAAAATTCATACGAAACTTCAGTGGTATTGTAGCTCCCATGATAGAAACCATAAAGGGTGATAAGAGGAACTTCTAGTGGACTAAGATATCTGAGAGAGGATTCATATTTCTGAAGAAAAAGGTAATGAAGAACCCATTTTAGTCCTCCCTGATTTTAACAAACTATTCCAGGTGGAGTGTGATGCTAGTGGCCTAACAATTGGGGCGTTTTGAGTCAAGAAGGTAAACTAGTTGCTTTCTTTAGTGAGAAACTCAGTGAGGCAAAGAGGAAGTATTCAGCCTATGATAAGGAATTCTATGCATTAGTTCAAGCACTAAAAATGGAGACACTACTTGTTGCCTAAAGAGTTTGTGTTGTTTACTGATAACTATGCTTTACAATTTATTAGTAATCAACCTAAACTAAATCAGAGGCATGTAAAATGGGTAGAATACTTGCAAAATTATACTTTCAGTATCAAACATAAGAAGGGACAGTCTAACAAAGTGGAAGATGCTTTGAGCAGGAGAGTTCTAGTTCTTCAGGAGCTACAGGTGAATGTGATGGGTTTTGAGAACCTAGGTGATCAGTATGAGGAGGATGATGATTTCAGAAAGGCTTACAAGGCTTGTAAGAAACCCACAGTGATGGATAAGAGTCCATGGATGGACTACATGTTACAAGGAATGTTGTTCAAGGGTATCCAACTATACATTCTCAAAGGTTCAATGAGAGAGAACCTTATCAGAGAGAAACACAGTGGAAGCCTGTCTGGGCATTTTGGCCAAAACAAAACATTGGCTCAGCTGAGTGCATACTATTTTTGGCCAAGAATGGGTCAATATGTGAAGAAATTTGTAGAAATATGTAAGGTATGTCAGTACAGTAAAGGAACTAGTCAAAATGCAGGGTTATATCAGCCACTTCCTATCCCCAGCAGACCATGGGATTGTTTGAGTATGGAATTTGTACTTGGATTTCCTAGGACTTAGAAGGGACATGAATCCATCTTTGTGGTTGTTGAAAGGTTCACAAAGATGGCTCACTTCATTCCATGCACCAAAACTAGTGATGCTACCCACATTGCTAATTTGTTCTTTCAGGAAATAGTAAGACTGCATGGTTTACCAAGGAGTATTGTATCTGACAGAGATACAAAGTTTGTTGGGAATTTTTGGAGGACATTATGGAAGAAGTTTGGAACTCATCTAAGTTTTAGTTCAACCTACCATCTAAAAATAGATGGTCAGATTGAGGTAGTCAATAGGAGCCTTGGGAACATCCTGAGAAGCTTGGTGAGCATGCATCCAAAGCAATGGGATCTGGCACTTGCACAAGTAGAGTTTGCTTACAATGACTCACCCAATAGAAGTACAGGTATGAGTCCTTTTCAAATCATGTATGGACAACACCCAAGAGGTGTATATGAACTGAGAGACTTGGGGAGAATGGAAGCTAGAAGTGTAGATGCAAAATAATTTGCTAAGGCAATGCAAGACATCCATGAGCAGGTGAAGAAGAAACTTGAAGAGAATACCAACAAGTACAAACAAAGAGCTGATCGAGGAGGAAGGAAGTCAGTTTTGAAGTTGGTGATGAAGTACTTGCACATTTGAGGAAGGAGAGATTCCCAAGAGGGAGTATAATAAGTTGAAAGTCAAGAAGATTGGTCCCTACAAGATAGTTAGAAATTTTTCCAATAATGCTTATGAATTGAAGCTACCTGAAGGCATTGGGATTTCTCCAATCTTCAATGTTGCAGACCTGTATGAGTACAAAGGCAAAGACACAGTGGAAGAGGAAGCTGAAACATGATAACAGAGGGAAGGTTGGTAACCACAGATGCCTAGATCCAAAATAAAGGAGATAAAGAAGTTGTTGGACAAGAAGATCATCAAGAAGACTAGGGACAAGAGAATATTACTAGTATCTAATTAAGTGGAAATATTTTCTAGCCGAGGATGCAACATAGATGGCAGAGAATGATCTGATCAATCTTGGAGTCAAGATTGAAGACCTAGAGAAGAAAAATCAGCCATGAAGAACACTTCTTCTCTCAGGGGCAAAATGATGCAGGAGCATCTTCAGTAGAAAGCTATGTCATGGGTTAAATTACAAATTTTTTGTGTGAGATGGTATAGGAGATATTTTCATGTTTTTCCCTCCACTTCATTTGATTTGAATGTGTGGATTTTGTAAAATATCCATAGCTATTATAATGCCTAAATTGGATTACGGGCATTAAAAAATAAAATAAAATAAAGGATTAAATGGCTTGAAGATATTTTCCCTCCAAGAAAATATATCCAAGTCCTCTCCTAGGATAAAGGGAGTCAAAATAGGATGGTTAGTCTAAATTTAGTGTTTTTCCAAGTTTAGGGGTAGTTTAAGTCAAGTTGGGAAAATAAGGAGAAAATGGTGGAAGATTGTTTTTTGAATCAAAAATTCTAGTTTTTAAGAATGTAAGAGAGGAGAATTCATAGGTAGATGGAGGAAATATTGTTCAAAATAATATAGAAAACCATGACATTGATTGTGAAGAAAGAAAACGTGTTTTTTTTTTTTAAGTTTTAGTTTTTAAAATCTGCATTTTCTCTTCTATTTTGTACCTGGCCGAGAGCCACGAATGTGTAGAAGGAAAGGAGGGCAACAAAATCTGACTGTGATGATTGTAATATGTTAAGGGAATAAAAACAAGACTCCTCAATTTTTCTTAGCCTCTGAAACATCTTCACACGTGTGTAACGAGCAATTTTGTGCATTAGAATGGCGAATTAGGGCCACGTGTATCTCCTCACACGAGTGGAGTTAGAAGCTGAAATTTGGATGACACCATTTTCATACCAAAACAACCATGTGTCCAAAATTTCAGAGCTTGAGGAGGTCGGGAACATATCCAACCATGAAAACACTTTCAGACCTGCGTTTTGGCATGTACAGCTAAAGAAAAAAAGTGATATTTCATATTTTTCAAGTTTTCCTTCTAAGTTATCATTCTAAGCAAGTTAAAATTGGTCATAAAAACCTGTTGAAGGTGGTTTTGAGGAAGAAGTGGGAGGTTTGGTGTGTTTTCACGTTTTTGCCTCCAAAAACAAGCCTAGAGACCTAAATTCAAAACTGGGACAGTCCTAAATTGAAGAAAAGTGCCTTGTGGCCCAAGGTAACCCTGTTCTTCTTGAAATATGTTTTGTATCTCACAAATGGATCCCCAAAAATACATGGTCTTCATCTTGATTGAGGGTGGAGTGTTGGATTTCTTGCATTTGGTTTTTTTTCAGGGCTACAAGCCCACTACAAGATTCACAAGGAGTTGTATATCAAACCCCGGTGCCTTGTTATCTTTGGGGTTGAATGGGGTATCCCCTACCTTATGCTGAGAAGGTTAGAGTGTGTATGTGTGTGTGAGTGGAGTGAGTGTGTGTATGTAGGTTTAGGGAATTTAGTTAAACTTAGAAGTGTGTGGATTGTCATCATTTGTGAGCTCAAGATCTAAGAAGAATCCATGCTCCTAGGATAGCATTGGATGAGTGTGTGAGTGTTGAGGAGAGTGATTTTAGAGTCATCATTTTTTTATTATGATTTTTTTGAAACTATGTACAGGAAATCAAGAAACATAGATGCCCCCAATGATAGATGGGATGTATAAGGGAAAAATGCCACACATATGAGAAAGTGAAGATGTGACATGCCCCCAAAATTAGGTGGGATTATTCAAATATTAAATCTTCATGCATTGAAGGGGGATCAAGGCCAATATAAAATAGGTTCAATCATGAGGGAGCAAGGATGCCCCAGCGTAGGTTGGCCAAGAAACACATGAGAGAAAGGAAGTAGAAAATTGAATTATTAAAGGGGGAAAAAGGTGTCCACAAACATAGCAAAAAGGCCATCCTATACACATGGATGTTCTAAGTTATTTTTGAAGAATAGAGGATGCTATATGGAGAATCTATATGAAAAAGTGATTAGACCAAGGTACAAATATTGAGATAAGACATGTGCTAAAGAAAGATTTTGAACAAGGTCCAAAAAGTAACAATTGGTAACATACTTATCTTGTTTACTTGTTGAGATCCTATGTGTGCGCATGGAAATTAATTACCTCTTGAAGGAAATAGTTGATATACATCAAGTGAAAACATTAGCCAATGTGTAGGAATGATTTAGTTTGAAAGGTGATTTGTGAATGGATTATGGAAGGAGAGCCACACATTTCTCTACTATTATCCGAGGCATCCATAGCCTTGACGGAGATGCATTTGATTCTAATCACAACATTTCTCTTCTACTAGTCAAGCATCCATATCCTAAATAGATATTATGGAAATACCCCAAGATAGAGCTATATATCAATTTTTATTTTCTTTTATCTTTTTCTTTCTAAAAACTTATTTCAGCTCTCTTGTTTGACAAGGGGTTAAATACCACTAATGGATTGATGGAAGGATGTGGAAGTTATTGTGATGAAAAAATTGGATAGTGTCAAAAAATACGCCCAAAAATTCTTCCCAACAAGTCTATTATATGTAGATAGTGATATTATCTCTAAGAGTCAGTCATTCTTTAATTTTTCAAGGTGATGAAAGACCAAGGTCAAACGAATACCATAGAGATAAATGTTGCAAAATGTGTGCAAATAGGCTAACCACAATAACATTGAAGGGATGAAAATGGTGGATGAATTGTAGAGGAATATGAAAGAAAGGGAAGAAATAATATCCATATGTACACAATACCTAATTGCAATGTTTGATCTTTGTACCTTTGATTTTATTTTTGTAATGTTTTAATGTTTTCTCATTTTTGTATTTTTGAACTGTTCTATGAATTTTTTTATAGATTTTTTGGAAGTTGGGACCAACAATGTCACATGCCAAATGTGCTCATGTTTTATTAACTAAGCTATAAATTGAAACTAATATGTACATAGCTTCAAAATAAAATGCTAATTAAACAATGAACTATCAAGATAAGAGTTTAAAGGAAATGCTTCTTAAATGCATAAATGAAACTACATACTAAGCTATTTCCTACTCTCTATGATTGCTAACTTAAACTATGAACCTATAAATAACATAAGCAATCAAAGTGGATTTTTGTTTGATCTCAAGTATTGAGAATGGAATCTCACCAAGAATGACTACAAGGCCATTTTGGATCTTCCCATATTACTCAATTTTGAGTGAAAGCATGCAATATGGAGAAGCTATTTCCAAAATGGAGAATGGCTCAAGATCAAAATACTTATAGTTTACACTATTCAAATCATGGTGCATGAAGAAAATGTAAGGAGGGTTCTTTATATAGCTTGCTCGAAGAGGCAAGGCTAGCAAATTGATGAATGTGGGATAAAGGTAAAAAAAAAAGATTGGGAATGGAAAAGGTTGCTTTATAAAAGGTAATCTTGATTTAGAAGATTTTAATTTGTCATTAGTAAGTCATGGGAGTTGGGGGATGTTTTAATTAATCAAAGGTGATTAATTAATAGGTAGAGGTAAGCTTATAGAAGCTAATTAGAGGAAAATTAGTATGATTTGCGAGATGTAAGAGAGAAATTTGATCCAATAAATGGTAATTTATTGATTTAAAGTTGTGAGTGTAATTAATTAATAATAATTAATTAACCCAAGTAGAAGCAGATATTAATTAATGAAAGGTCATTAATTGACATCCTTAATGATAGGAAGGCTAATTAATTAACAAAATGTCATTAATTAATGAATATGAAGAGGAATGTTTGCTAATTACTAGAAAAGCATTAATTATTATAGAAATGACGAGAAAGAGGATAATTATTGAAATCTTACCGTTAAAGCCTGGGTAAGAGAATTTTAGGTGTCTCTAAATTGTAACTTGAAACGAAAACCCGAAATAAAATAAATCCTTTTTATTTCAAGTTTCAGAGTTTAATGAACAATTTGTATGTAAATTGCAAATTGTTTCCGAAACCGGAATATAAGGGAATTTTTATAGATTTCTTAAAAATGGTTTTTAAGGGTAGAGAACATAAAACATGGAACATGTGAAGATGCACAAAGAGCCCGAAAAACCCAAAGCACTTTAAAAATGAATTCCCAGCTCCAAATCAATTACAAATTTTCCCAAATCTAGAATTGAAGTTGTGGATTGAAAATATATCATAGGGGGGTTATTTTAGACAATGATTACTTCTTAGCACCTCTCTTCCTCTATCTCTTCCACCTCTTATTTTATCCCTTCCACCTTCCTCATCATTTTGATCTCATCTGTCACCACATTCACTACCTCCATCTCTCCTCCACCCTCATCTCCTCATGTGTCACTCATGGCATAGGTATTTTCATCCCTTTCTCCTCTCTTAATCTGGGATAAATATGACCTTGGGTTCTCCTCACATAACCCAGTTCCCCTCTCCATCCATTGATTTATCCTATGTGCCTTCTTCTCCTTCCCCATATTAAATGGTATTTGTGGCCATATTCTCCACTCCTCCACCCTTTGTTTCCACATTGCCTACTCCTCTAGGTACCACTAACATGATTAATACTTCCTCTCAACAAACAACTTCCTCTTGTGTCCCATCTTGGCTAGCTAGATAAACCTTGAGGAAGAGAAAGAAGGATGTCCCCCTAAAGCCTTTGATTTTAGTATGTTGAATCCTACCCCATCTCACACATCTAAGAAACCCACTACCATTTCTCACATCACCATTGATGCATCAGGTGAAAGGTTTTCTAAGATTGTTATGCCTATTATAGATAAGAGTAAGGAAGACATCATTACTTCTAACTATCAAATAACCAAAGTGGTACTGGGGAAATTAACTAATAAAGGAAAAAAACAAGATGTATAGTTGGCCATGGAAAATCTATTAAAGAAAATTAAAGAAACCAAGGCCAAAAGGCTGATATGAAGAAAACGATGGAGCAAGCTGACACTCTCTAATCCAACTTTGATATCTTGTCTAGACCTGGTCACTTTTGACACATCATGCATATCATGTATGGAGAATATTAGGTAGAAGGTTCAATCAATAGATATCTGGATCCATAGGATTCTAACTTAGGGGAAAAGGCTGATCAAGGACATTATTTAGGTCTATAATGATATTGAGAGGGACAATTAGCTATTGAAAGAATGAACAATGAGTTCCAAAAAGAATCCAACAATTGAGAGTTAACTCTATAAGCCTTGAGCAATCTCAATAAAGGTGATATGGATACTCTTATTCAAGAAGGGATAATTAGTGAAAGAGAGGCATTTTTAGTTTTATAAAGCCATTGAATTTCAAGTCAAAATTTTACAATAAGCCTATGAGAAGCTTGAAAAAGCTTGAGAATAAGGGATATATGCCACCAATGACATTGCTCATGAGTTTTCAAAGACACTCCTCCATGTCCTAGATGATGATTTAAACATGTTACCTATATATGAAATCTTCAAGGATTTCATGAATCTAGTTGAAAAGGAGTCTTCAGTTGGAGATGATTTTGATCTAAAATCAATTAACAAACTACTTTTGTGCCAAAATGTTTTGAGCAATTTGGCCAAAAACATCAAAATAATCTAGAAGATCTTGGGAAGGTTGATCAACATACTTAACACATGCGACATTTTGAATTGGTTCTCATGTGGACCCAATGAAAAGGAAACACAAGATATGATTAAGAAATTTCACGAGTATCATAATAAACAAGCTGAGTAAGAAAATGAAAAGGAAAATATGATTAAGGATTCACCATGTTTTTCCATTTTTATTTCAAGCATGCAAATTTTTGAGATGTTGAGACATCGTTTGGATTTGCAAGTTGACTTGGTCATTATGTAAGAACTAGTCAAGAAAATTCTTAATGTCTATTTTATTTTTTTAGTTCACCATGCAAATAACTTTAATATTTGGCATGTGAGTACCAGGTTGTCATTGATGTAAAATGATTATTAATGATAAAGGAATATGAAGGAGTTGAAGAGGAAGGTTTTAGTTAGTGTGGCATGGAAAGACAAGGTATGACATGAGAACACTTGATTGAGACTTAGCTTCTTGAGTAGATAGTGATTGGAAGAGACATAATGGTGATGTGATAACATGTTAGGATGATTTATTATAAGGTTTAGTAGGTATCTCATGAGGAAATACAATTAACATGATGAATACAAGGGTGCGTGAGTGGAATTTGTGTGACTATCTTAGTTTAGTAGGCCTATTAAACATGATGATTTGGAATGAAGGTAGGAGATAGTTGGAGAAGCATAGTCAATGAATGAAAAGCATGAATAGGGTGTGTTAAGTAAAGTACATGATGAAAATAGGGAAGGTTCATGGAACATGAGGTGAAACTAGCACAACTAGGCCTAATTCTAGGACCTAGTACAAACATAGTTTGGGGTATGGAGAAAATTAAGCTAAGATAGGATAGAACAAGCATGAGGAATGTGTATTAATAGTTTAAATATGATGTGTAAGGTGTCACAAGTCCAAACTCATCTGTTACATGCATGGTTGAGGTCCTTTGGAGGCTCATTATTAAGAATAAGCTAGATATGCATGCACAAATCATTGTGGTTGATGAATTTCATGCAAGTGTAGACTGAAATAAGTCTTGGGACATGTGAAGGAGGTTTTCCTAGTGTTTTGGACAAAATTTCAAGCCAAATTCTAAGAGAAGTAATAAAATGAAGTTTAATTGCTATCGATATCTTAAAATGACTATTTCCATATCGAGTATGAAGTTTGAGTTGCTCATTGGCATGTTAAAATTGTGCATGGTGACCTAAGCTCTTCATCATTGTTGGGTCACTAAGTCTAGAGAAGTTTTCAAGAATAATGAGTTAAAATGGTAATGTATACTTTATGAACAAAGTTTAAGAAGCTAAGGAGGTACTAAACCCTCCTAAAACCAGCCCCTTAGAGAGATAGACAAAATGTGAAGATTATATCATGAAATGACATGGAAAAGATAAAATTATGATTTTTGTGTGTAGATAACTCCTTCTACTTCATTTTGGTGGTGGTCTCACTTTCCAAGTCAGCTAGTAAGGTGTTCAAATACCCTTGTTTTGGAGAAAATTGAATGTATAGTCATGCATGGAAGAGTTCAAAGTGAAAGGTATGATGTGGGAGAAATCTTTGGAGGTTTCCCAAGTTTAAATGAAGTTATTTAGGTTATTTTATTGTAAAAATTTGGTGAAATAAGTCAAGCAAAGTAACCTACCGCTTAAACGCCTAACAAGGAAAAACTAGTCAAGCTTGGTTTAGAGAACTTTGATGAGAATGCATGTTGTCAAAAAAATATATAAGCTTGGAGGGCTAAGACAATTCTAATATGACATTTTGTATCTAAATACTTGATCGGTGAGGTTTTTTATGTTCAAGATCAAATGGTCAAATAAGTCCTAGATAGCTTACCAAAAAGGTCAAATGAATGAGAATGCAAATGTGATTTTATCCACATAACCCATACATGTGAGTAATTGAAATTTAATTAGAGGACCCAAGTGAAGTTTTAAAATAATTTTTTGGGTTGGAAGTGTGTTTTAGTGTGTTGGAAGTCCTCAAGAACAAGACTGGTTTTTAGGACTTGAAAACCAGTTAGAGATGTCTTAGAAATACAAGTATATTCATGCCAAAAAATTTAATTGAATATTTCTAGTAAGATTAAAATATTTAAATGATCAATATATTTCCATAAAGGTATTATTTTTTGATGGAAAAGTGGTTTGATGAGTGAACTAACTCATTTTGTGAGGATTGGTTTTATGTTTTGAAAACCCTTTGAGACCTTGTCCAAATCAGTCTTGCATGGAGAGAATGAAGGTGTTTGAGATGCTCCAAATTTTTGAATGTGAATCATAGGTCCATAAAAATATTCTTTTAGGAGTAATAACCTTTGAAATTTCATACGTTTTTTTTTGTGAAGAAATCTCTTAAGCGGTTTTTGAAAACCATGCACCTAGTAAGAGCTTATGAGCTCCAATGAAGACTTGAAGATAAAATGAAATATTTCAAAGATAAGCAAGGATTTAAAAGGCTATCATAAGAAAATTTTAACTTTATCTTTCAATTTATAAAACTTGGCATGAGTTACATTTTCTAAAATACAAAGGAATCTACGTTGGGAAGAAGAAGACAAAACTAAATTTGACAGTTAAAAAGTCATATGTTAGTCTAAAAATGCTATCTTTTCAGTTACTTCAGAGGTGTGGTGAGATGAGGAGATTTTTATAAGTCATCTTATGTGTAAAATTTCCATTACATGCTCAATAAAATTTATTTCTTGTAATTGACATACCTGTAAATGCAATGATGAAAATAAGACAGTTTTAGGTGATGTCATCACAACTCCTTAGAATGATATCAACAAGTTGGAATGTTAAGTATTAGAATATGAAGTTAGAGAGGTGTGAGATAATTTTAGAGAGGAAATGAATGATAGATCACAACTATTTGTGTTAGATAACCAACTTAAAGTGATCAAAACCTTGTAAAAATATAAGTTGTTTCTTAGCAAAGTAGGGAGTTATTGGTTCCCTGCTAAGTTATATCTTGCAAAAGGTTAAATTAGAGCTTGACTGAATTGTTAGGAGTTATTTCTTCTAATAAATTAGGAGCTTGATAAAGGTAAAATATTTGATTGAATGAATTATTGGAGTAGGTGATTCAATTTGAGTGGATTCTCAACAAATTGAAATATTTTTAATCTCTTATAGGAAAATTTTCCAACTAGTGCATTGATTTCAATGGGGTTTTCTCCCTTTAAGGGTTTCCCACATCAAACCTTGTGTTAATTTGTAATTTATTCTTATTTTCATATGTGTGAATTTCATTTTCCTAACATAGTAAATATGGATTAAGATTGAATGTATTACTAAGAATTTGAAGTGTTCTAAATTTTTGAGAAGCATTGATTTACCCTTCCCCTCTTAGCGCTTATGCTTTCCAAAAATTGGTATCAAAGAAAAATCCTCTTGGAAAATTTTTTAGCTTGGAGGAGATCCCAAAGCACAAGAAGGTGTAAACTAGATGAAACTATTCTCAAAATAAAGTTTGATATTATAGAGTCCTTGGTTGATGGATTAAAAAATAAATAAATTATATGAAGCTGAGAATGGTCAAGCCTTAAAGGAAATGGAATCTCTAGTTGAGAATGTGTCAAAATATCCAAAAGAAAAGGAAGATTCTTTCCTCAAGAATGAATAAGAATTGAGAATATTGAAATCTTAACTAGAAGATGTAAATAATAGATTGAAGATGTATGGAAAACTAGAGAAGAGATCAAAAGTTCTTGATGGAATTTTTAGAACCAAAGAGCAATAGGTGACAAGAAATGACTAGGATTCATAGGAGATCCTATGGAGAAGTGTGAAGATGAAGATTCTGGTCCAAACAGACAAATAAACACGAAAGTGACCAAGGAGAAAAACTCAAGAAGACTTAAAGTAGTCATAAAACCTAATGCATCAAGGTATGAAAGAACATTTAATGTATATTGCTTTTCTTGTCATAAATTTGTACATAGAGATAAGGAGTGTAGGAAGCATGTAAAAAATAACCATCCATGGAGGGATAATAAAGATGATAAAGTAAGGAATAGAGTATGCTTCAATTTTCAAGAAGCCAACCATACTACTAAGTATTGTCTATATGAACCATCTAATAAACCTTGAAGAAATTAAGACACTAGAGGAAATAAATCCATGGTGTGTTAAAACTACAGAAAGGTGGGCCATGTTGCTAGGAAAATACATGATAATAAGGCTACTAGATTAGGCTATAATCTCAATTCACATCAATCTAGAATCAAGAACTATGTTATATGTTTCAATTGTTGTGGATTTGGAAATTTTGAAAATCATTTCTATCAAAATGTGTCTCTTAAGTACATCGGTAGGAGTCAAGAATTCAATGGGAAAGTTAAGAAAGTCTTAAAAATGAAGAAAAATCCCAAAGGAGATCCCAAGACAATCAAATCTGAGCCAACCACTGAAAAGAAGGATGTTGAATACAAATAAAAGGTCAAAGAACCTAACTCTAGGTATGAAGAGGACAGATATCACAAAAAGATATCATGCGCAGATAATGGAAAGAAGAAGTTATAAAGGATAGTCACAATATATCCTAGTAAAATCAAGGCATCAATAGGTGTTGATCAATCTAAGAAAGAATAAGACAAACCCAAATAAAGTTATGGTGAACCTTTAGCTTTAACTAAGTGAGAGAAAGTGGTTGAAGTGAATTATGTATGCTTGACATGTATTTAATTATAAGCTAAAGACATAGGAGATGAAATCATCACACCTAAAGGGGCATTGAATAAGAATGTGAGAATTTCAAAAGTAGAAAAATTGAAGATTGAGTCATCAAGATTTTTTTATGACTATATATTGTTTTAATGATCCAAGAAGTTTGATGTCTCCTCTATTATTATAGGATAAATGAACTATCTTAAGGAATAAAAGTGTGTTCTTAAAGGTGCATCACCATTAGTAGGATCTGATCAAAGCCTTCCAATTGATGCAAATGTGTTAATAATTAAAAATTATGTTTTTCTATTATTTCTTAAGGTCTTTAGGCACGTTTGGTCCGTATAAAGTGTTTGAAGGTCTTGCATGATTGTCCAAATAAAGGAAAGAGTGTAGTGTCAATCATTAGGTCTTTGATACCATATCTAGTTAATGTTCCTAAAATAAGTTTCAAGTGTAGTGCACACTTCCCTTTGACACTATTTACATACGATCGATCTTGATAATTTTGATCTCATTTTGGACATTATTATGTTTTAATTTAATATGATGTGTATATGTTAGATCATGGATTATTATGGACCTTGATTCAGTTAGCATGCATGATGATTATTAGAGAAATTATTATATATGGATGATGATATACTGTTAACATGGATATAGTATTGATGTTGATTTTAGACATATGACATTTGATATTAAGAGTAGCTCTAGTATAGAGATTCATTGGATGATGATATAGTTACAAATTGAATTTAAATGATGATGTTGAATTATTGATGTTGTTGTGATTTGGATTTGATCTTTATATGTTGTTTATATCATTTTGGATGTTTTGATATGGCCACGAGGCGAATGAGGTATTATTATTTTGCAGGTTAAAATATCACAACAATGTCGAGGACTGGAGACTAACCATATTATAATTCTAGATGAATTCAATGAGATCACCATGGCAACTGTAATTGTTTATATGTTGTGGTTTTTAGGGATTCCCATGGGGGGAATCACCTTTAAAATGTGACCAAGGGATTTCATGTATTACTTTAATGTGTTTCTTTTTGTAATGTTTGCATGTATTTTATTTGTGACGTGTTACCCCTTTCATTAGTTTTTAATTGATTTGGGTTTATGTTATATATAACCATGTGTTAAATAAATAAATAATTATGTAAAAAGAATGTAATAAATGAATTCATAGATATTAATGGATGTTGTAAGAATGTGTAAGAAGATGTAAGTGATGTGAAAGATTGTGTAAGTTAGATTTTGGAGTGTAGGACACTTCATCCTCAAAGGAATTTGAATTTTTCCTTGAGGGCTGCATTTTGAGGCTTGTGGGACAAGTTAAACTTGTCCCACACCTCTTAAAATAATCCACCAACCATACCTATGGTTTGGGGGTAAAAATTATCCTTTTAAATTTTATTTTGAAATGACTATGTGTAAGTTTTTATTGCACTTTCCTTACAAGCTTTTAATTCAGTCCTTGTTAAAGTATGGGTTAATTTTGAGTGTGTAAGTTGATTGTCATCTCCATTTATTGTGATTAGTTGTGAGGTTGACTTTCTCTTTTGGGGTTGAGGAAGAATGATGTGGCATCCCACTTGGAATCCACATCATCCTCTCCTCTCCCTCTCCTTTAAAATTTGAATTCTTCTCTTGGTTATGGTTGTTGAAACTTTGCTCTTTCTTCTTTGGGTCAAATTTTATTGCTGTGGGAGTCTTGCTTGTGGAGAGAGTTTGAAAATTCATTTGCATGCTTGGTGTTGCTATTATTGGATTGCTTTTGGTCATTGAAGAGCTGGCTATTTTGGACTATATTTTTTAGCATTGAAGGAGCTTTTAATTTGGAAACAAACTCCATTATGGAGAGGTAGGATCTTGCCCTTTGTAAGTGTTGTTTTCTCTTTCCTTGCATGAGAAAAATGGTGAATGTGTTGTGCATGGTTGGCTGGTTGGGTAGAATGCTTCGGGCAAGGTGTAGGAGAAGGTTATGGGGGTCTCATATTTGGGGGCATAAGGGATTGCCAATGGCACTTGTTCTATTTTGGAGGGATTTTTGCATTAGGATCCACCTAGGAAAAGAAACTGCTTGCATTTCTTACTCTGGGGGCATAAGGAGGGGTTGGGAGGTATAAGGTTTATGGGATTTGATATGTTTATTGGTAGTATGATTTAGGTGGATGCCCAATTCCAAATAGGGAGGCATAAGTAGTTCCCATAGTCTTGCTTGATCAAGCCCATGTGTTGTGTGTATGATTCTTATTGCAGTTGTGAACTACTGTCTTTGTTTGGACTGTGTATTTTTTTGTATTATGCATGTGAAAATAATGTTGCTTGTTGTTATAGAAGCCTTTGTTTCCATGTGTTGATGTTCATACTCTATTCCAATATGGTTGGGGATCAAGGGACAATGGGGAAGGATGTCTTCTCCTTTCCCATTGTATGTCTTGGTTGGGTGGAGAGTGTTGCCTTTCCCCCTTCCTTGTTGTGATCAAGATGAAAAGATGAAGAAATCAGCATGTTGCTATTTTGGAGGAAAAGAAATTACAGTTTGACAGTGCTTTCCTTTGAGAAAAATTATTGTAACCTTCCCACTTTGACAAGGATGATTACATTATTGTTTGTAATGAGAAGACACCTTGTAATGCAAAGGAAAATATAGAGATTCATTATGAAATGCAAAGAGTTATTATTTCATACTTTGTTTTGATAATAACGTGAAAGAATGAGACATGTATTGTATTTTGTAATTTGAAGCTCCAAGAAAGAACGAAGTAGTAATGTTGTTGTTGAAATCAATAAAAGAAATACATTCCTTTCTCAAATTTGTATTGTTGTTTTGAATTGGAGTTGCTATTTTGAAATGATATCTCTGTGTGAAAAGAAAATGCGTATGAGAGGAAAGGAAAACATTTTGTTCTTTGTATTTGATTAAAATTTGAGATATCAAATGTTGTCTTGATGATCTTGAATGATAAGATAGATCAATTAATTTTTAGAAAAAATTTGGAACGCTTTCCATAGTTGGAAGTTGTAAATTGATTAATGAACTTGTTAAGTGAAAGATCTCTATGTTGTTTTAAATCCGAAAATCATTTTTATCTAATAAATGCACACATTTCAAATTACAACTTGTAATAAGAAAAGAAATCTTGAAATTTAGCTTTAGTATACCCAAATGAACTTAATTGGAACTCTACATCTATGGAATACATTTTAGAACTTTGTGAAATCAAATTCAAAACTTACATAATCATTTTCTGTCAAAAGTTGTAAAATTATAAAATTGCATTCAACTAAATAAATTGAATCTTGTAATCACTCCTAAACCTACCCAAGATCAAGTCTTCATGTTTAATTGACTGTTGTGTAATGCCCTATTCAGCGTTGACTTTCATTGTTGCATCCTTTCCCTGTTGCGTGACATTGAATGTTGAATTGAGCACCCCTTTTGATCATTAGGTGACTTTTACCCTATTTCATGGGTTATTTTAGCACCTTTTCTTCTTCTTTCGTCATTGCGCCTTCTCGTTTAGACGTAAGTGTGTTTTTTCACTGGGGGTCTTTCGTAATGTACTTTTCTAACATTCTTCTATGATCTAATCGTGCCTTCGATCTATGGAATGCTTAATGTCGTTTGTTAAAAAGAGTTCTATTGGAATATTAAAATATTTACAAGTTACTTTTAGACGTATTTATTAAAAGATAGCTAGCTGTTGAACCTTTTTGTGTTAGAAAAATAAAAATAAATAAATAATAGAAATAAAAGGAGGTTTGTCTTCCACCTAAACTAACTTCTTCAAATCTTGGCTATGATGTTTGCATGGAAAGAGGAGAGGTTTTGGTGGTAGTGCCAAATGTTGGAAGGGACTACTAAATTTTTGTAAGCAATTTGAATCACTTCAGCCACCAACTTTTCCTTGTCAATGGGTTGGCTCACATATGCTCTAATGTTTTATTACAATTAATGGTGAAATGGTTTCATCCACCCACCAACCTACCTTTATGGTTCTTATTCCTCCTGTTTGGCATGGAGTTGAGGTTTTCTTTTTTCTTGTTTTTTTTTTGGAAAGTGGGGTGCGTGGAAGAGTGTATGGCCTCTTGCCATATCTTTTGTATTTCTTTTTGGTACTTTGTTTGGCATACAGTTGGTGAGAATTAATGAAATTATGTTTATTACCCACCCACCGTATATTCCTCCATGCTGGCCGCTTACCTTTCAAATAGGACTATTATTAAATCTTCCATGTTTTGTCTTTTACCTGCTCTTGCCTTGTTGCTGGCCACATGAGATTGGAGGGGGAGGATTTTGTTGGGGTTTGTGAAGGGGTCAAGCTCAAAATATAGTTTTATTCAAAGTGTTTGGATATCAACACGATGCCCTCTTCTTCCGGCCGTGCCTTCAAAAGGAGGATCCTGAGTGGTGTTTTACTTGCATAAAGAAGAGAATAAAGGGGGCATGTGGCTATAAGTCCCCGATGGATGTAAATGATCGGTGGATGCATTAAAGTAGGAAAGATAGACTAAAAATATCCATAATATGCTAAAATCTAACAAACCTCTTGAAATGAAACATTTTCCTTCTAGAAATTGGTATTAAATTGTGATTTTGTGGATTTGTGTTCAGTATGTGACTAATAGTTTATTACTTCTAGATTTTCTCTGTTGGTTGTTTCTTGTTGAAGTGACCAAACCCATTTATAAAAAAAATGTTCCCAAAGTGTATGCTTCGATTTATTATAAAAAAATTATAATGGTAACTGTAAGGATAAAAATACCCTGTGCTGGAAATTGATTCTTCTAGGTACGTTGGTTTTAATAGCTTGTTGGCTTTTATATATATATATAAAATAATCATAAAGTTACTTCTTTCTAGAAATTTCGTTGTTCATTTTGTGAATCTGGGTATGTAATCACCCCTGGAAAGTTGCAGCTTTGACTAGCATTGGGTTCTTTCTATGTTATTGCCCTAGAGGAAAATATACAAATATTTTTTTGGTTTTTTAATGATTATTAATAGGTGGAATATTTTGTAACTTATGGTCCTATTATTATTGATATAAGGAAAACCCTTGATCGATTCTGGTTGAGTTATCCATTTTAAAAAAATAAAAAAGTGGGTCGTTAGTCCATATTAATGGAATGATACACTTCGGTTTTTTTACGATTTGGGTCTATTTTATGATAAGCTTGATTATGCACTTCGTGTATTGTGCAAATTCTTAAGGTATTTGGAAATTAGAAGTTCAATATATATGCTTGTTAAGAAGGAAGTTTTGGACCAAAAATTTGTCCTAGGTTGATAGAAGGCATATCTTTGATCTTTCTTTAAATATTTTTTAAACCCTCCTAGGTTATACAACTTCATATTTATTGTATTTGGTAGGTTGACCTTCACTCATTCGAGCCTTAATGTTTTAATCACCCTTAATTGGGTATATGTGTATCATTTTGTTGTTTTGGTGGGCTAAGTTGAGTTGAAGTGCAAGTTTGATTTGTTACGAGTTTAGAAATGGGAAATTTTGTATAAACCCAAACTAAGAACTTTGGGGTCAATTATATTTTTTTTTGTGGTTTAGACCTCTGTGTTTTCGATTATGTTGTTAGGTCCCGAATGGGATGGAAGCTTATACTATTATTTTGTTTTAAAAGGGCATGATTTATTGACAGAATCCCCATTTGATTCTACTCTTCTTAAGAGTAAAATTTGATAATGTTAATGGTCTTTATGGTGTTATGTTGTGGAATGTTGATGATTCCATGTGTGGTCAATTTAATCAAGTATAGACATAATGCCTTGATGGGGTTAAGGTAATATGTTATACGGTTCATGAAAGTTAAGGTATTCATTGACATGATTAAGGTAACATGGCCTTCCTTAATTTAGTCAAAATTGATTTTGTACTTCGTTCTTCTTTGAGTGAATTTCATTACAAATTTAGAATGATTATGATGGAAGGTCGTGAATATATTTTGTTGTTTAAAAAAGGGAAAAGAAAATATGAAATAGTTTGTATATGTATCGAACCTAATGGTAGTAATTACATCGTTATAGAAGATCATTGTGGGAGGATATCTATCTTCAGTGGTGTATTATGAGCTTAATCACTGCATAGGTTAGCATAAGTTTAGTGATGAAATGTAAACTAAGGAGAGTGAGACACTATTTTTTTATAACGTTTACGATTTTGGAAGTGAGTTGACTTTGGAAATTTCAACCAAGCCTAGATTCATGGCTATGTTCCTCTAGAATGGGAGGGTTATAAATCTAAAGTGTTATGAAAATTGGATGGATGTGTTTAGAATTCTAGCTTGCTTAATGGACTTGGGTAGTCATGAGGCTTGTCGCTATTCCAGTCTTGGTTATGTTCAGTAGGTAGGCTGCTAGGCAATGCCTATTCCGGACATTGATTTTCATCCTTTCCACTCATCTTTATTAGCTATGAAGTCACTTATTAGATAAGAGATAATGGTTGTGAGTTTGAATATCAGATTTTCAGCCATTTAACCTATATGATTACATGATGGAACTCTCTTCTTACTCTCATTGTTTGTTTCTAACCTATTAGGCCTATGGCCTTCTGGAATGATTGTTGAACTATTGTTATTTGGTGACTAAGATTGTGACTGGTATTTATCTTTCGAATTCACCTTGAGAATGTTGATTGATGGGTTGAACATTAGATTTTGATCACGTAATCTATTGGATTACATGATTGAAATCCTAATACTCTCAACTCTTTGTTTCTAGTATTATAAATTCCATAATATTGCATTTTTTGGTTGTCAAACTTTTTGTGGTTTTCGAGATATTGTTCATAACTAAAACACATGGCTCTCTTCTTAGTTGGTATGGTGAAAATTATATATTGTTTCAAAAGGTTGTTAGAGGTTAGAACTTTGATCCATTTCTTAAAATAGAATGTTTCCTTTCATGATATTGTTAGCTAGTAGCTTATTGTTTCTATGTATAGTCTTATCTTGCTCGGTTATCACAAAATGACTTAGGTTATTAATTGTTGCAGATGGCTTATGTGATTTGTTGATGGAAAGAATTGTAGATTATTGCATCAATCTTGATTATGATGTTCCATTATACGAATGTGTATTATGTTCTAAAAATATGGAAAGGGCCTTTGAAAATTTTAGAAGAAGGGTTAGTGCCTTAGTGAAATGTATTGTGGATTATTGTTGTTGTAACTGTTGAAACTTTGGCTTGTTTGGTTATCATGTGAAAGATAAAAGTTGATTACCGCTTGGTTATGGGATATTCTAGTGTATTTTACATCCTTAGAATAGTAGTGTGGCATGTCCAATGTTATTACTCTCTTGTTCCCTAGTCATGGTTCCATAGAGTTGGTATGTCCCTTTGGTTTGTCCATCGTGTTGGAAAGAATTGATGTAACCTTGTTTTTTTTTCACAAACGAGTACTGTTAAAATTTGCTCTTGAGTTAAAATGTTGAGTTGTAAATCTTTCTAAGACATAGTAACAATGTGTTTATAAGCATTATAAAATGGGCTGGATAATCCTTATAAAAGTTAAACTAAAATTTATATATATGAATAAATTAATGTAGATGTGATCTACTTGATAACATTTGAGACCTTGAACGATCAAAGAGGAAACTATATTTTGTAACGAAATATAATTACTTGTTTTTCCCAAGCTAAACTAATAAACATTATCCTTTTATGGTGAAATCTTAAATGATCTTATAGTGAAATAAATGGTTAGATTTTAGAAGATAATAGGATTTAATAAGTAGGAGGAAATTGATTAAGAAACCCTTAAATCTCTCTCTATCATTTGAAATGTTTTCCTTTGTCAAAATTAATTAAGTAAAGTCTATATGGAACATTTAATCAATCTTGATAAACTCTTAGCCTTAATAAAAGACAAATAATAAAAATGTGACCCCGAAACTGAATTTTGTTGTCTTGTTCCATTAACCATTGCCTTGATTCATGGTGATATTTCTTAAGTAACGTCAAAATTTGATCCTTAAACAAGGAAGATTATTGTTCTAAACCCTAAATGGTACTTTCCCCAATCGGAGCTTGTGCTTATCACCTATGTAATAGAGGTGAGGAATAGGTGTCGATGGCTTGAGTATGATTGCTTAACCTTGTAAGAAATGGAAAATGTTCTAAAATAAAATGAATAAAAAAGTTTTGGACATAAAATTAATGATCCTATTTTAGAAATCTTGGCCTTAAGCTATTTAGTCAATAGTATAAAAGAAATAAGTTCTCCCTTGTGAAAAGAATTGTGTGAATCATTACATGAAATTTTATAAGAACGTAAGTTAAGAATTAAGAGATGTTTTAGTAAACAAGAAACTTTAACAAGAATTTCCTAATGGGATGCCCCTAAATGTAAGTGTGTCATGTGGTTGGAATTCCATGTTGTCTTGTATAAAAAAAAGGGTTTATTTTCCTTTATGGGTGTGAATGTTTCCGTGTTGCCTTGTGGTCATCCTTGTATCAAGTTGTTCATAGAGTTAGTTGTAACCTTGGTGACGACATGTTGTGTTGTGTTATATGTCAAGAAAATCTAAAAAAAAGTTATCCTATATTTTACTATGTTGTTTAGTATGTGTGGATTAGCAGACTTTAAGTGGGTGCTACATGTTGAAGAAGAAAATCAAATTTGATAAAAATCTTACAAGTTGGAAAATTGTGAGTTTTGAATTGAAAATATTGCAGATTTATTTCTTAAAATTGACCCTAAAAAATTTCTCAAAATAAAAAATTGATGATCTTTGTGCAAATATGACTCAGAGATTTCGAGAAAGTCCTTGTTTTCCCAAAACTAACTTTGCTATCAAAGTTATGGCCATTTGAAGTTTTACTTCAAATTGGCCATCCAAAAATTAATCTAAACTATTTAAAAATAAAAATTTAACCTTTGGAAAAAACTACCCGAAAAGTCCATGGCCCCGTAACCCTCACAACCAATCAGATTTTTCCATGTGTCACTTAAAAGGGCAGACTCATTTTGAAAACTTAACCTTTTGAAAATTTGACCTTGGGAAAATTTACCCATTTTTATCCGCAACCCCGCGGCCCCATAGCAAATCACGTGCTCACACATGGCTTGGAGGGCGCTCGGAATAAATTTGAAAACTTAACTTTTTTTGACCCTTTGGAAAAAACTCACTTTTTCCTCTATGGCCCCACTCCCCTATAGCCAATAAGGTGCTAACATGTGTCCTAACAGATGCGCGGGCCCATGTAAGTATTTTTGACTTTTAAACCCTTTTGGCTCAAAGTCTTAAACCTCTCCGCCATTCCGCTGGTCCGCGTCCAATCACATGATGCCATGTGGCATTTTTGACAATAGTGGAGGAGGGAAGGAAAATTTTCCTTTTGAAAAAATTGGTTTTTGACCTTGGGAAAAATTCCTAATTTTTCCCGCAACCCGCCAGCCCACATCCAATCACGTGCTGACACGTGGCAATTTTGGACCTCGGCGGGAGCGCGGAGTTTCTTTCACCATTGAGATTTTAACTTCTAAAATATCAATTTTCCTTTTTTCTCCATTGTCCTCCGTGACCCCTGTGACCAATAGGAGTTTGACACGTGGCATGGGTTTTCTCCTTGGTGGAGGTGCACGACAAATTTCACCCTTGGGATTTTGGCCTAAAAATTCTAATTTCTAACTTTCTCCACCGCTCTACTTTTCCCCGCGCCAATCGGGAAGTGACACATGTCTTTCTAGACTCACAGTGCATGGAGGGAAATTGTGCTTTTGTACTCAAGAAAGGAAAATTCCCAATTTTCCTCCCCGCCTCGCTGACCCGCTCAAGGGAAAAAATTTCTCCCTAAGCCTGCGGACTCTCCCTAGGGAAATTTTCTCCCAAAACTCTGTCGGCCCATAACTTGAGATTTATAAGGAGTTAGGAGGAATTATTTATATGGTTGGAAAGGTGAGAAAATTTCCTATCCAATGGGCATGATTTAGGAAATTTTTGATGACTCTAAGTGTGTGAAAAATAAAGTTGAACCCTATAAGCCTATTAGAGCAGGGTTGAGTGAGAATTTACCCTCCTAACCTAAGTGATGAATTTAACCTCTTGTTTTGACCTTGTGCTTGTTGTTAATGGTTTCTAGAGGAATTTTTGTAAGTCAGTATTGATTGTTAATCTAAATCTAGTTTGTGCTAACTGTGATCTTGTAACCCTCTTTGTAAACACTCTTAATCAAAAAAAAAATTATTCCATAATTTTCCTAGCTAATCCTAGTTTGTTTCTTGGTCTCAAGTGGTAGTTTGAAGTGGGAATTACACTTGGTATCAGAGCAGTGGTTCAAAATCTTGGACCATTGGGCACACTAGAAAATTGAGACTTGAAACTTTAAAACTAGCAAACTTGTTAATCTAGAAAATAAAACTGTTTGAAAATTGTTCATGATAGTAAACTTAGAAACTAAAGAAGGCTTGAAGTAATGAACTAACTCTCACTTTGGTCTATGTAGGAGGCTCAGATAGAGTAAGAGAAACATTCATAGAGACTCAGACTCACCACCACCACCACCAGATTAGGGTGTAGCAGATATCCTGCCACAGATCTTACAGACCCTCCAGGATGTTAATGCCACCTTACACGGAGGATCAGTAGGAGGGCATGCAAGAAAACATGATGACAGAGTTACTTCCATTGAGGGATATGCACCTCCTCCACTTAGTGAGGAGCATGGAGGAGAGAATTTTCATGGAGAGTCAGCTAGAGCAGAGTCTCCTTTGAGGGGACATGGTGACTGAATTTCAAGACATGAGAGAGGTCTCGGAGCCTTAGGCTGGGGACGAGGCATGTAGAGAGGCCTAGAGGCCATCAAACCACGGCTATAGATCACGTTAGAGATATCCAAAAGATTTAGCCATCACATAATTTAGGCGACACAGGGGATTTCGAGGCGGAGGCATGGCTAGTTAGCTTGAGCGGTTGCTTCAAGTCCTTGTTTAGCAACACGAAAGCTCGTGTTGTAATCCATCTACTAAGGGATGGAGCTGGAGTATGGTGGAGGAAAGAGGAGCAGAAGCTCCATGTAGATTCAGAGATAGTCACCTAGGAGCTATTTGAGGAGAGATTCAGGAGTAGATACTTGTCATGGAGATTCATACAGTAGAGGATCGATGAGTTTCATGATCTTCGACAGGCATCCCTTACTGTGGTAGAGTATGAGAGTAGGTTTTTGGACCTACTTCAGTACATTGAGTACATGCAGGATGAGTAGGTGTGGATCCACAGGTTCATCTGGGGCCTTAATCTAGACATTGGAGGTGTGGTTCGGATCCACTGCCCACAGACTTTAGTAGAGGCCGTAGAGAAGACCTACATAGTACAGGAGACTCGAGGGAAGACCTAGTAGGCTAGAGACCGAGTCAGGAGCTGCATACAATAGATACAAGACAGTAGATTGAGGTGGTCATCTCCTCCTCCTCATAGTGGTCAACATTATTCACAATCATCCTTCATACCCTAGTAGCGGCAGCGGTGGTCCCGCCCACCATATAGGCCTCCACAGAGAGCTGATGCATAGAGAGGTAGAGTATGGGGCCTCCTCCTAGGGGTCTCATCAAGATATAGGGTGGACCTAGAGCTTAGTTAGCAAGAGCTTGGCAAAGTAGAGACCATAGCATACCATAGCTGGATCATCAAGATCTACAGCACCTACTTCTAGGGCACCTTTTGTCGGTGTTGCTCCTTGAAGAGGATCAGGTGGTTGTTTTAGATGTGAAGTTTGGGACACTTTTTGGAGAGACTTCCTCATAACCCTAACAAGGATAAGGCACCAATCTTAGAACTGAAAGTTGGTGACATAGGATGCAGCCACATGATTTATGCAGTAGTTGATAACCCAGGCTAAGCACCAGAGCATAGTTATTGAGACCATAGGTAGTATTGGAGGTGTTCCTACCTCCATATTGTTTGACTCTGGTTCTTCTGATTCATTTATTATACCATCCTTAGTAGAGTGATGTAGGCTGGTGGTTGTTAGACAAGGTCATTATTGGGACGTAGAGATGGCTTCGGGAGCTAAGGTCTCTGTAGACTCCTTAGTCAAGGAGTGTGTTGTGGATTTGGGACCTTTCACCACCACCTTAGATCTCAATATTCTTCCTTTGGGATCATATGGAGTTATTTTACGTATGGATTGGATATCTACAAATAGGGCTAGGATGGATTGTTATCATAAGACTAATGCTTGTGTAGATGATTTGGGAGTTGAGTTGGTGATCTCGGGGTCAAGAGACCCTTTCTATTTGTACCATTTTTTCTATGCAACTTAAGCGGTGTGTATGACGGGGTTGTCAGATGTATGCTATTACAGTCAGTGACAAATCAGAGGATGGGTCTAGTGGACCATTGCTAGATGATCATCCCAACTTGAGAAATTTTTCTGATGTATTTCAAGGGGAGCTACCAGGGATGGCACCCCCATGTGAGATTGATTTCCATATAGATCTAGTCCCAGTATAGAGCCTATCTCATAGAACCTTATAAGATGACCACCCTAGAGCTCTGTGATCTCAAGTTACAGCTAGAGGGCCTTCTAGAGAAAGGCCTTATCTATCCTAGTATATCCCCTTGGGGTGCACTGGTGATTTTGTGAAGAAGAAGGATGGATCCTTGTGGTTGTGTATCAATTACCGCTAGCTAAATAAAGTAACGATCAAGAATTATTATCCCCTTTCATGAATTGATGAATTATTTGATCAGATGAAGGGAGACACAATGTTCTCTAATATTGATCTCAAGTCCATATACCATTAGTTGAGAATTACGGAGGCACACATCCATAAGACGCTTTTAAATGTACAAGATATGGGCACTATGACTTCTTGTGGTGCCTTTTGGTTTGACGAATGACCCTATAGTATTTATGATTTTGATGAATGGGGTATTTAGGACCTTCTTAGATTGCTTCATGCCCATCTTCCTTGATGACATTCTAATTTACTCATGTATGCATGAGGAGCACGAGGACACCTTTGTTAGGTTCTTCAGTGTCTTCATGAGTAGCAACTTTATGGGAACTTAGAGAAGTGTGCTTTATTTTAGTGTAAGTATATTACTTGGGTCATATCATCTCTGGGGAAGGTATCACAGTCAATCCTTCCAAGATTAGAGCCATTATGGATTGGCCAGCACCCACTACTATGACAGAGGTGCGCAGCTTCATGGGGTTAGCAGGTTACTATAGGAGATTTGTTCAGGACTTCTCTTAGATAGTGCACCCCATCACTTCCCTTCAGCAGAAAGGGAAGAAGTTTTTTTATCGACATATGTGAGTAGGTCTTTAGGACACTGAAGGAGTTTCTCACTACAACACCTATTCTTGTAGTGTCAGATCCACATGGTGAGTTCTTTGTATACACGGATGCTTTGTTGGCGAGTCTTGGAGGTGTTCTAATGTAGGAGGGCAGAGTAGTGGCCTTTAAGTCTCACAAACTCAAATATTATGAGCTTAATTATTTGAATCATGATCTTGAGCTTGCGGTAGTTGTGCATGCTTTAGTTCGATGGAGACACTTTCTTCTTAGTCAAAGATTCACACTCAGAATAGATCACTTGAGTCTTTGCCACCTCTACACGCGCTCCCCAATCTAAATGCTCGTCAGAGGTGTTGGATGGAGTTTATTTATGATTATGACATGAATATAAAGCATGTGAAGGGGAAGGAGAATGTGGTTGCAGAGATGCTCTTAGTAGACGGAGACATGTGAGTATGGCCACTTCGGTGAGCATAGATTCTGAGATTAGGATTCTTCAAGAACTTCCTTTTGGCAACTTCTACATTACAGCCTAAAGCGGATTGAGTCCCAGAGATCACTTCAAGGAATTTTGATGGTTTCTCATTAGAGGAAGATGCTTTTCTCGGGCACGAGGTCAGATTTATGTTCCAAGAGCTGGAGGCTTGAGGTAGGACATCTTGACAGAGGCACATCGTGCACCCTATTCATCCCATCCTGGGGTGAAGAAGATGCATGCTACTTTGAGACAGTTATACCACTGGAGAGGACTTCCCAGGGACATGGTTCATTTTTTGTCACACTTTTTAGAGTGCCAGAAAGTGAATGCCAAGCATCAACATCCAGCTGGCCTTCTCTTTCCTCATGCTATACCCTAGTGGAAATGGGACACCATTTCCATGGATTTCATTGTTGGGCTACCGATGTCGAGATATCACCATGACACCATCATGGTCACGGTTGATAAATTGAAAAAAGTGTCTCACTTTTCTCATGTGAAGACCACTTATACTAGCTAATGTAGTGGCACGTGTCTACATGGATGAGATTTTTAGGGTCAGCAGGATTACATGGAAGATCATTTGTGACTGCGATCCTTTGTACACTTCCCATTTTTGGACTACCATGCAATTATGTTCTCACGGATGAAGAATAATTTCACCACAACCTACCACCCCGAGACTAATGGATAGAAAAAGAGGGTGATTCAAATTTTGGAGGATATGCTCGGGATGTACATGATGGATCACCAGGCGAGATGGGAGGAGTATCTATACCTGGTGGAGTTTACCTACAATAATAGTTTTCAGAGTTCTATAGGCATGGCTCCTTTTCAGGATTTGTATGGTAGGGAGTGCAGGACACCCCTTAGCTGGGACAGGTTGGAGGATAGAGTATCTCTTGGACTAGCCCTTTTACAGGACATGGAGCAGCAGGTAGTGTTGATTAGGCAGAGATTACAGGAGGCACAAGATAGGCAGAAGAAGTACATTGATCAGCATAGGACTAAGCATAATTTTGATGTGGGCATGAAGGTGTTCCTTCATGTTAGACCACATAAGATCCCGATCTATTATGGAAAAGGTTCTAAGTTAGCTCCTCGGTTCATTGGACCTTTTGAGATCTTGGAGCGTATCGGCCCGTTGGCTTACCATCTAGCATTGCCACCTAGCTTGTCTCACGTACATGATGTGTTTCATGTTTTTGTTCTTAGGAGATACATTACAAATCCTTCTCATGTGTTGGATTGGACCTCTTTGTAGGTACAAGATTAGGGGCAGGTGATGGTGGAGCCCATCTGTATCATAGATTATAGGACCCTGGGCCTTTGAGGCAGAGAGATTGATTAGGTATGGGTACAGTGGGACAGATACGACGAGACTATAGCCACTTGGGAGGATGCTACTATGTTACAGAGTGTAGTTTCCACATTTGTTCCAGTGACTTCTAGGAGGAAGTCGAGTCTAAGGGGAGGGGGATGTAGTGCCCACTTCCCTTTGACACTATTTAGATACTGATCTTGATACTGTTGATCTCATTTTGGACATTATTATGTTTTGATTTAGTATGATGTGTAGATGTTAGATCATGGATTATTATGGACCTTGATTCAGTTAGCATGCATGATGATTATTAGAGACATTATTATATATGGATGATGATATACTTATTGACATGGATATAGTATTGATGTTGATTTTAGACATGTGACATTTGATATTAAGAGTAGCTCTAGTATAGAGATTCATTGGATGATGATATAGTTGCAAATTGAATTTAAATGATGATGTTGAATTCTTGATGTTGTTGTGATTTGGATTTGATATTTATATGTTGTTTATATCATTTTGGATGTTCTGATATGGCCACGAGGCTGAAGGAGGTATTGTTATTTTACAGGTTAAAATATCACAACAATGTTGGGACTGGAGACTAACCATATTAGAATTCTGGATGAATTCAACGAGGTCACCATGGCAACTATAATTGTTTGTATGTTGTGTTTGTTAGGGATTCCCATGGGGGAATCACCTTTAAAATGTGACCAAGGGATTTCATGTATTACTTTAATGTGTTTCTTTTTGTAATGTTTGCATGTATTTTATTTGTGATGTGTTACCCCTTTCATTAGTTGTTAATTGATTTGGGTTTATGTTATATATAACCATGTGTTAAATAAATAAATCATTATGTCAAAAGAATGTAATAAATGAAGTCATAGATATTAATGCATGTTGTAAGAATGTGTAAGAAGATGTAAGTGATGTGAAAGATTGTGTAAGTCAGATTTTGGAGTGTAGGACACTTCATCCTCAAAGGAATTCGAATTTTCCTTGAGGGCTGCATTTTGAGGCTTGTGGGACAAGTTAAACTTGTCCCACACCTCTTAAAATCATCCACCAACCATACCTATGGTTTGGGGGTTAAAATTATCCTTTTAATTGTATTTTGAAATGACTATGTGTAAGTTTTTATTGCACTTTCCTTACAAGCTTTTAATTCAGTCCTTGTTAAAGTATGGGTTAATTTTGAGTGTGTAAGTTGATTGTCATCTCCATTTATTATGATTAGTTTTGAGGTTGACTTTATCTTTTGGGGTTGAGGAAGAATGATGTGGCATCCCACTTGGAATCCACATCATCCTCTCCTCTCCCTCTCCTTTAAAATTTGAATTCTTCTCTTGGTTATGGTTGTTGAAACTTTTCTCTTTCTTCTTTGGGTCGAATTTTATTGTTGTGGGAGTCTTGCTTGTGGAGAGAGTTTGAAAATTCATTTGCATGCTTGGTGTTGCTATTCTTGGACTATGCTTTTGGTCATTGAAGAGCTTGCTGTTTTGGACTGTATTTTTGAGCATTGAAGGAGCTTGTTGTTTTGGAAACAAACTCCATTATGGAGAGGTAGGATCTTGCCCTTTTTAAATGTTGTTTTCTCTTTCCTTGCATGAGAAAAATGGTGAATGTGTTGTGTATTGTTGGCTGGTTGGGTAGAATGCTTAGGGAAAGGTGTAGGAGAAGGCTATGGGGTTTCATATGGGGGCATAAGGGATTTCCAATGGCACTTGTTCTATTTTGGAGGGAGTTTTGGATTGGGATCCACCTAGGAAAAGAAATTTCTTTCATTTCTTTCTCTCTTGGGGGCATAAGGGAGAAACTTTGGGGGCATAAGGAGGGGTTGGGAGGTATAAGGTTTATGGGATTTGATATGTTTATTAGTGGTATGATTTAGGTGGATGCCCAATTCCAAATAGGGAGGCATAAGTAGTTCCCCATAGTTCTTTCTCTTGATGGCTTGCTTGATCAAGCCTATGTGTTGTGTGTATGATTCTTATTACAGTTGTGAATTGTTGTCTTTGTTTGGACTATGTATTTTTTTGTATTATGCATGTGAAAATAATGTTGCTTGTTGTTATAGAAGCCTTTGTTGCCATGTGTTGATGTTCATACTCTATTCCAATATGGTTGGGGCTCAGGGGCCAATGGGGAAGGATGGATTCTCCTTTCCCATTGGATGTCTTGGTTGGGTGGAGAGCGTTGCCTTTCCCCTTCCTTGTTGTGATCAAGATAAAAAGATGAAGAAATCAACATGCTACTATTTTGGAGCAAAAGAAAATATAGTTTGACAGTCCCTTCCTTTGAGCAAAATTATTGTAACCTTCCCACTTTGAAGAGGATGATTGTATTATTATTTGTAATGAGAAGACACCTTGTAATGCAAAGGAAAAGATAGAGATTCATTTGTGAAATGCAAAGAGTTATTATTTCATACTCTATTTTGATAATAACATGAAAGAATGAGACATGTATTGTATTTTGTAATTTGAAGCTCAAGAAAGAATGAAGTAGTAATGTTGTTGTTGAAATCAATAAAAGAAATACATTCCTTTCTCAAATTTCTATTGTTGTTTTGAATTGGAGTTGTTGTTTTGAAATGATATCTCTATGTGAAAAGAAAATGCATATGAGAGGAAAGGACAACATTATGTTCTTTGTATTTGATTAAAATTTGAGATATCAAATGTTTTCTTGATGCTCTTGAATGATAAGATAGATCAATTAATTGTTTAGACAAAATTTGGAATGCTTTTCCATAGTTGGAAGTTGTAAATTGATTAATGAACTTGTTAAGTGAAATATCTCTGTCTTGTTTTAAATATGGAAATCAATTTTATCTAATAAATGCAGCTCAAAATTAAAACATGTAATAAGAAAATAATCCTTGAAATTTAGCTTTAGTATACCCAAATGAACTTAATTTGAACTCTACATCTATGAAAGAAATTTTAGAACTTTGTGAAATCAAATTCCAAACTTGCATAATCATTTTCTGTCAAAAGTTATAAAATTGCATTCACTCAAATAAACAAATTAAATCTTGTAATCACTCCTAAAACTACCCAAGATCAAGTCTCCATGTTCAATTGACATGTTGAGAAGAATAAAATCAAAATTTGATCAAAATCTTACAAGTTGGAAAATTACAGTTTTAAATTAAAACCCTACATAGATTATTTCTTAAAATTTACCCTCAAAACTTCATAAAAATCCAAAATTGATGATTTTTCAAATAGGACTCTGAGAGCTTTCCAGAAAGTCCTTGTTTTCCCAAAACTGACTTTCTATCAAAAGTTATGGCCATTTGAAGTTTTACTTCAAAATGGCCATCCAAAAATTAATCTAAACTATTTAAAAATAAAAATTTAACCTTTGGAAAAATTCCCCAAAAATTCCGTGGCCCTAAAACCAATCAAATTTTTCCATGTGGCACTTTGGAGGGTGGACTCATTTTGAAAACTTAACCTTTTGACAATTTGACCTTAGGAAAATTTTCCCATTTTTCCCCGCAACCCCATGCCCCGCATCCAATCACATGCTAACACGTGGTTTGGAGGGTGCTCGGAATAAATTTGAAAACTTAAATTTTTTGACCCTTTGGCAAAAATTCACTTTTTCCTCCATAGCCCCACACCCCCATAGCTAATAAGGTGTTGAAACATGTCCTAACGGACACGCGGGCCCCCACAAGTCTTTTTGAATTTTAAACCCTTTTGGCTCAAAGTCTTAAACCTCTCTGCCGTTCCGCCGACCCACGTCCAATCACAGGATGCCACATGGCCTTTTATAATGGTGGAGGAGGAAAGGAAAATTTTCCTTTGGAAACAATTCCCAATTTTTCCCCACGACTTGCCGAGGCCGCATCCAATCACATGCTAACACGTGGCAATTTTGGACCTCAACGAGAGTGCGGAGTTTCTTTCACCATTGAGATTTTAACTTCTAAAATCTCAATTTTCCTTTTTCTCCATCAGTCCATGACCCCCATGACCAATAGGAGTTTGACACATGGCATGGGTTTTCTCCTTGGCGAGAGTGCGCGATGAATTTTACCCTTGGGCTTTTGGCCTAAAAATTCTAATTTCTAACTTTCTCTGCTGCTCCACTTTTCCCTATGCCAATCGAGAAGTGACACGTGTCTTTCTAGACTCATGGTGCATGGAGGGAAATCTTTTTTTGCACTCAAGAAAGGAAAATTCCCAATTTTCTCCCATCCCCCCCGCGCCAAGGAAAAAAATTTCCCCTAAGCCCCCGACTCTCCCAAGGGAAAAAAATTTCTCCCAAAACTTTGTGGACTCGCGGCCCATAACTTGAGATTTATAAGGAGTTAGGAGGACTTATTTATATGGTTAGAAAGGTGAGAAAAATTCCTATCCAATGGGCATGATTTAGGAAATTTTTATGACTCTAAGTGTGTAAAAAATCAAGTTGAACCCTATAAGCCTATTAGAGCAGGGTTGAGTGAGAATTTACCCTCCTAACCTAAGTGATGAATTTAACCTCTTGTTTTGACCTTGTGATTGTAGTTAATGGTATCTAAGGAATTTATGTAAGTCATTCTTAATTGTTAATCTAAATCTAGTTTGTGCTAACTGTGATCTTGTAACCCTCTTTGCAAACACTCTTAATACAAAAAAAATATTCCATAATTTTCCTAGCTAATCCTAGTTTGTTTCTTGGTCTAACATGGTAGTTTGAAGTGATCATTACACTTGGTATCATAGTAGTGGTTCAAAATCTTGGACCATTGGGTACACTAGAAAATTGAGACTTGAAACTTTAAAACTAGCAAACCTATTAATCTAGAAAATAAAACTGTTTGAAAATTGTTCATAATAGTAAACTTAGAAACTGAAGAAGGCTTGAAGTAATGAACTAAATCTCACTTTGGTATGTGAAAGAGGATAAAAAGAGTGAGAGAAACATTCACAGAGACTTAGATTCACCACCACCACCACCAACCAGATCAGGGTGTAGCAGATATCCTGCCACAGATCTTACAGACCCTCCAGGATGTTAATGTCACCTTACGTGGAGGATCAGTAGGAGGGCATGTAGGCAGACATGATAGAGTTACTTCCATTGAGGGACATGCACCTCCTCCACTCAATGAGCATGGAGGAGAGAATTTTCATGGAGAGTCAGCTAGAGTAGAGTCTCCTTTGAGGGGACATGGTGACCGAATTTTAGGACATAGAGAGAGGTCTCAGAGCCCTAGGCTCGGGGACAAGCATGCATATAGGCCTAGAGGCCATCAGACCATAGCTTCGGATCACATCAGGGAGATCTTGAAGCTTCATCCATCACATTATTTAGGTGACACGAGGGATTTTAGGCGAGAGGCGACTAGTTAGCTTGAGGGTTTCTTTGTTAGTGCAAATCAACAACACCCTTTGGATATTCTATCAGATTTCTAGTTGACATTTTGACATCCGGTGTGATTGCACCACATTGGATCTTTTCACACAAGTGTGGGAATTTTAGGGACTGGAAAATATCCTCCCGATTAGAGGCTAGTTCCTCAACTCCTTTGTTCAAGTGTGCACAACATTTTTCGAGGGTTTACCTATAACTTAAACAAACTTTGGCAAGGAGACAGGTTAAGAAGATCCAAAAATAAACCTAGTTTAATTAAGGTGATGCACAAAAGGAGTAGTAGACATCTACTATTACAAAACATACATATTTCACAAGAAAATATAGCACAAAACATGCACAGTTGCCAAAATATAATCATAGATGAGGAGACAATGATAAACACATGAAAGGATTGAGAAAAATCAATCACATAGCATACATTATCATTCAAGGTCGAATACATTGCATTACAATGGCTAGGAGGAAAAAAAGGGGTGCTTTAGTTGTATGAAAAGGTTAAAACTCCACAAATATACACGATGAAGAAGAAAAGAAGAGTTGCGAGAGAAAAAAAAATGTCTAACTATTAAAAATGAGCTCATTTTGGCCTTTACAATGCAAATTTGAGCTCGGGAGAGAGAAACATGGGAAAAAGTTAGAGGAGATTTCAACCACAAACCAAATTCAAAAATAAGCATGGAATCCATTAACAATCCACCCCCAACGTTTTAGACCATCTTTGGGAGAGAATTCAAGCCATTCTTCATTAAAAATGGTGGTTGAAACATCATTTTGTCATTTTCCATGCGCGAGGTGTTTTCCAATTTCTCTCTCCACAATCCACCAAAACACAAAATTGAGCCCCGAATCATGTAGAGAATTTCACCATATTTCCAATGATATAAATAACGTGAAAAACCAAGCTTTGGATTGAAAGTTATTCCCTCATGAACATTTAGGGCAAAACAGGGCCGAAAATGGGTTGGCGGGGTGAAAATTCAAAATTTTCCCACCTTTTTGCATTTGGGAAAATTTCCCCAAAAATCTATGTTCCCGCTATCCTAGTGCCACGTGGCACATTCTGATTAGTTACGGGCTCTCCCCACTTCATTTTTCATCATTTCAGCCTTTGGAAAATTTTCCAAAAATTCTCCGCGAATGAAGCTCGAGGCCACGTGGCATGATGTGATTCATCGCGGGCCTCTGCTCTCAAATTTTCCATCACTTTTGATCACTACCCAAGGTGGACAACTGGCGCATGATGCTACTTTGGATGTGGGCCTTTCATGCTCATTTTTCTTTGTGGGCCCGCATTATATCTTTGTCGCCACGTGGACATGTGGCATGATTTTATTAGCTCAAGCTTTGGGGGTGGGCTTTACTTTCAATATTTTCCAAAATTGGGCTAAAAGGAAAATTTCCTTTCAAAATTCTAACCCTCGATGCCCCCTGGGACACGTGGCATGATCTCACCGTAGTATGCGGGCCTTTGTGGCAAAAATTCTCCTTTGACCCCTTGCCAAATACTTCAGCAAATTTTCCTATGTTTCCCTCCACGCTCCGCTACCCCCTTTGGACGTGGCGTGCTCTAATTGGTCAGGCGGGACTCCCATGAGAAAATTTTCCATTTTTCCACTACTTGGTAAAAATTCAAAATTTTCCTTCTCCTCCCGATGATCCAATGTTGACGTGGCACCCTCTGATTGGCCGGTGGGCCTGTCTAAGGAAAATTTCCCACAAAAACTCCGAGCCATAACTTCAAAAATACATGGAGTTAGGAGGAAAAATTTACCTTTCTGGAAAGCTGAGAAGGAGCTCTATCTAATGGTGCCATTTCCAAAATATTTTGAGGTCTTGAAAAGTTAAAAATTCTGACTGAGACACAAGGGAGGAAGGAATGAGGGGAGTTATCCCAAAATAAGCAAGGGGCTTATTTTGGATAACAATTTTGGCGACTCAGAGGGGTCATCTACCTGCTGGATGAAGTTACTATTTGCCTAAAGAAATCCATTGGGAATAGAGTCATCAAATTCTCTGCTTAGTACCCCAATTTATTAGAACAATGCAAGGAGGAAGATAGAGGCGAACACCATCGATTGGGGCAAGGCACAAAATACATTTCCCAAAACAACAAGCTTGTGCTAAAGCACTTAGGAAAGCAAAGCTAAACTACAACAAAACAATGTGCATAAGAACTTGGAAGAATGAAAACCTAAGCTAATATGTACAAGGTGGAGAATTTCCCTTAGTAGAAATGCTTTAGATGGATTCCATTGGTGGAATCTGCAATTCTTCACCATCCAATGTAGACAATTAGAAGGAATTGCTATCCTTACACTCTGTGACCATGTAGGGGCCACTCTAAATGGCATCAAAATTTAAATGCCTCCCTTGTTTTGCTCTGTCTGTATCTCATTTTAACACTAGATCCCCAACTTGGAAAGATCTATCCTTGGCCTTTCTATCAAAGGTCTTCTTGATCAAAGCTTGATCCTTCTCCATTGCTTGGGATGCCTAATTTCTTATTTCTTAGAGCTCTATAAATTTTCGCATACCTAACCTCCATGGGCCCAAACTCTAATAACTCCAACTACTTCATGAGTTCCAATGTTGGCAACTCAAGTTACATGGGAAAAATTACCTCTCTTCCATAAACAAGCTTGAGTGGAGAATTACCGTAGATCTCTTGGGGTTATCTTATCAGCCCACAAGGCTGATTTCAACTTAGTATGCCAAGACCTATGATTTTCATCAAGAGTCCTCTTGATGATCCTTAACAAGTTCTTGTTTGTAGATTCAGCTTGGCTATTACCCTGATGATAATAATTTGATGAAGTGCTTAGGTAGATCCCATTCTTGATAGCCCATTCAGTTACCTTGGATCCAATGAATTCCAATGCATTGTCTAATATTATTGTAGCAGGTATGCCAAATCTAGTTGTTATCCCTTCATAGAAGTCTAGGATGCTATATTCATTTACTTCCTTGAGTGCTACTACCTCAGTCCACTTGGTGAAGTAATCTGTTGCTGTTAGAATCCACTTGTGTCCTTGGCTTGAATTTGGGTTAATGACTCCAATAAAGTTCAAACCCCATTTCATGAATGGATGGTCAATGGAAATTAGATGCAATTGAATGGAGGCTAGTCTCTCCTTACCTATGAAGAATGCATAATTCTTGCACCTCTTGATCCATGCATAACAATCATTGAAAATATTGGAGCAATAATAGCTTGACCCTCATGATCTTGAGAGTTGTCACTCTTGGTGTAAAATGACCACCGGTTGATCCACCGTGGAACTCTTCCAACACTATGTGAATCTAATTTGTACTAATGCATCTCAAGTAGCACTCCATTCACATCCCTTTTGAACAAAACTCCATCAACAAGGGAATATGGGATACCCCTGCAATATGAAGTGTCTCCTTTTGGTTTTATTCATCTCTAGAGGGCATAGGCCTGTGTTTAGGAAGTGCATTGTGTCTTGGGTCTAGCAAGGAGTGGGGACACCATCATTTCCTTCTTGAGTGCTCCCTTGTTCATGGCTGTCTTGCAATGCCAAAACAACTTCTTCCTCATTGTATGCTTGTTTGTTTGTTCAAGACCATCTTCTCACACAATCCTTTTCCTCTAACCAACTTGGTGACTTTGATCTCAATGTCATATTCCATGACACGAGTAATCCACCCTACTCTCTTCTCATTTAGGTCTTTATTAAGGAGGAAGTCTTTAACTCCCACATGAGAAACCAACAGTTGAACCTTGTTGTTTGAAACTAGATGCTTAAATTTCTTCAAGCTCTTAATCACTGCAAGAACATGCTTCTCAATGAAGGAATATCTCACCTCATAGTCCTCCAGGATTTGGCTGAAGAATGCAATTAGTTGCTCATCATTGTCTTTGTTCTGTTGTACCAAGATTGTAGAAATAGTATCATCACCTCCAAATGCATAGAGGATGAAATCCTTGGAGAAATTTGGGTTAATGAGGGTTGGAGCTTGTGAGATAACCTCTTTGATTGCTTCAAAACTTGCCTTTCCCTCTTCTATCCATTTGAAAGCTATGCTTTTCTTTAACATCTTGGCGATAGGCTTAACTAGTGCTACAAAATTTGGGATAAACCTCTGAACAAAATTTATCCTTCCCAAGAAACTTTGGAGGGCTTTCTTGTGGCTTGGAAATGATAGTGTTCGTATGGCTTCAACCCTTTCTAGATCAATTGCTAATCCTTCTTTGGAGACAATGTGGCCAAGGAGCTTTCCTTCATGAGCAGAAAAATACACTTTTTGGGATTCAATGATACCCCAAATCTTTTGTACCTTTGGAACACTTGTCTCAAATGAAAGAGATGGTCTCTCGCATTTTTGAAAAATAGTGATATCATCTAGATATATCAGAACCATTTTTAATCAAATCCTTGAACGCCATGTCCATTGCCCTTTGGAATGTAGCTCCAGTGTTGGACAGCCCAAATGGAATTTTTCTATATGCATAAGTCCCCCATTTGGTTGTGAAGGCTATCTTGAACTGATCCTCTTCCTTCACCATGATCTAATTATACCCTAAATAACCATCAAGCAATGAAAACCTTTCAAAGCCAGCAACAATTTGTAAAATCTGCTCCATAGAAGGAAGTGGGTAATGATCCTTGAGAGATGCTCTATTCAAATCTCTAAAGTCAACACACAATCTGATTTCTCCACTCTTCTTTCTAACTGGAACCAAGTTGGCTACCCAACTAGAATGCTTGATAGGAAATATGATACTTGCCTCTATCAACTTATTCAATTCTTTTCTCATGAGAGGCTCCAGGTGTGGATTGACTGGCCTTTGTTTTTCCTAATGGGTTTAGCACTTGGGTCCAATTCAATAGTGTGTTGAGCTAACTTGGGATTGAAGCCTTTCAAATCTTCATAGCTCCAAGAAAACACATCAGGGAATTCTTGACAAAGCTGTATGAACTCATACCTTTCTTGCTCAGTTGTCACTTTACCAATTTGGAGTGACTTGCCTTCTTCCACCAAGATGGGCACTGAATCTTCTCCCTTGACTTGGATGTTTTCTTTCTCCTTCCTAAACTGATCATTAGGATTGAAAATGGACTCCAAAGTGACAATTCCCTTTGGTAGTTTGTTGGTTCTTAGCTGTACCACTTGATCACCATACTATTGTTCTAACTTTTCCTGATTTTTAGCTGAGAACTCAGCCTCTTCTTACAAGAAATGGATGATTTGTTGATCATTTTCAAACACTTGCCAACTTACATTGTTTTCTGGCATGAAGGCCTTATAATCACATGAATGTTTGGTTGTACTTTTTCTTTTTTGATGCTTTCAACAACATCAAAGGCTGCTCTAACTGCTGCAAGCCTGTCAGCAACTTGGTTCTCTTTTCTAGGGATGGACTTGATGCTAAAGCCCTCAAAATATTCAATGAGGTCCCACACCCTATTTTTGTAGCACTTGAGCATATCATTCTTGGCAGCATGTTACCCCTTAACTTGGTTGACAATCAGCTCACTATCACCAAAGACTTGCAAGTTCTTTATTCCTCTCTTGATTGACCAATGCAATCCTTGTATCAGAGCTTCATATTCAGTAGTGTTATTAGAACATGCAAACTGAAATCTAAAAGTTGAATAGTACTTAACTCCTTGAGGTGAAACAAGCATAGCTCCCCCTCCTATGCCTTGTCTACTTCTTGATCCATCAAAGAACAACTGCCATACCTCATTGTCATCCTTGTGGTCTGGCTTGGTGATGCTAGGAATAGGCTGATTTTCTTCATGCATGCAATAGACTCCTAGCTCAGATTCTTCTATTTCTTGATAAGGATTAAAAGCATGCACCTTGCTTTCCCATTCATTAAGAGTCAAATCTAGGATGCTCCCAAATTTTGTGTTAGCTTCATCAGTGCTTGGATAATCCTCTTGATCAAACGCTAAATAGTTGGTATTGATTTGGCTTGGAGTGTGAGGCTCAATGTGAAAGTTTACAATAGGCTTAGATATGATTGTGGCCTTGGTTCCATATCTTGTTCTAAACAACATGTGTGACCAATCAACAGATAAGTAACCTCCAATCTTAGCTATGAAATCCCTTGACAAACATAGGGCAAAGAGTGGTGGAAGATCTATCACTGAAACATCTTGCAAAACAACAACGTTGGGGCATACATGCAAAGTAAAACTCAAGATTTTAATCATTCCTACTGTTGTCACTGTTGTCCCAACCAATTACACTACCCCTTTGGATATGAATTCATATTGGAGCCCCAAATGATCAGCTATTTTCTTGGGCATTACTGAACTACTTGCCCAGGAATTAATCATGCAATTGTGTACTAATTTGTCCCCAATGATCAATGAAACATAGAATGGAGGGGGCTTCAATATTTTACCTTGTTGTCCTCCATGAATCCCTTCAGTGGGTAGCATTTATGAGTACCTTCTCTTGCATTTGGACTTGTTGATTTGAAGTTGACCGAGTCCTTCATGGCAAACTTGTAGAAAATCTCTTTGGCACGGGATGGATAGTGATTCCCACATGAATATGTTTACATTTGTCTTCTTCATCCGATCAATGATGTTGAATGGAGGTGAAGAACTTCTCTAGTACCCTTTGGCCTAAGCATTCATTCCTTGCACATGGGCAGAAATAACTAACATCTGAGTTGGTTTAGGAACTGGTTTGGGCGGTCCTTGCATGTTTGGAACTGCATTTTGTTTGCCAATGATTTTGGAGTGGTACGGGGTTGTGGATTACTTGGAGCCAATGGATGTCCTTCACCCAAATTTCTCCTTTTGACCTTGTGTTGGCCACAACACTTTGAGGGATTGTTTGATTCATGCCACAAAGTCTTACGCCTACCGGTTTACAAGTTTGGTATCATTTGGAGCTGATTGTTGCTTTGGGATGTTTCTTGTTGTTGGTTATTTCCTTGACTCCCTTCACCCTCTACACCAATTGTTGTCACCATTAAGGCTTGATTTAGAGCACCATTGAAGCACATAGACTAGTTGTGAGGTTTATTACATGGGAAAAACCAATCATACTCTTGAGCTATGTTGTTTTGTACTAGCACTAGTGCTTTAGAGGTAGATGCAACATTGGGATTATAGGGCTGAAATGGTCAGTTGGCAGGAGGCCTTGCTTGATTTTGACTTGCAGCTGGATTGGGTGGTCTTTGAGGCCGATGTAACTACTTACTAGGCTGAGCTTGAGGCTCATAAGAAGGTCTAAAACCTTGGGCTTGCTACCTCTTGAGTGTAACCAGCTCATTACCTAAATTTTTCAATTGCTTCATGACTTCTTGAAGTTCATTTGAGGCACTAGAAGATGAAGTAGAAGCTTCATTTGAACCACGATTTCTAGGAGTGGGAATAGGAGCTAGATTAGGTGCTTGACTAGTGCTGGACTTTGTAGATTTTGATACAATGGCATTGAGGGCATATGATCTAGCTTGCCACCTTGAATTAGACAATTTTCAGCTCTAATGGCAATGCTTATAAGCGAGTAGGGATAGTTGTGCCTCCCATGGATTGAATCAACATGGAAATATCAAAATTTAAAGCTGTAAGGTAATATAGAAAAGCACCTTCTATTGTGGGCCTTACTACCATTGGAATTCTCTCCCAAGTCCTTTGAAATCTGAAGTTGAAGTCAGTCAGTTGCTCATTGGGAGCTCTCTTGATAGTTGTCAATTGTTCCAAAAGGGACAAGTTATCTCCTTTTTCTCCAAATTGCTCATGGAATGCTATACATAGCTGATTCCAATTTTGGATAGAGCCTGAAGCAAGGCTCTGAACCATTGCAAAGCCTTCCCTTTGAATGAATATGCCAATAGTTTGACAATAACTTGCATCTCATCAATCTCATGGATTGCGCAAATATTAGTAATATCCTTGACATGATCACCAAGGGTGGTCTAATTCTCTCCAATAAAGTATGGAATGTTCTTTAATGCTGAAACTGGGATTGGATTTTGTGCATTGAGAGAAAGTGGACTACTGCTAGTGAAATTGACATAGGAGTTGTGTTGTGCCATTTTGATTGGCCTTAGAACCCTTATTGATTAGATGAAAGGTCTACTAGGTGGAGGAGTTGATAGAGTTCTATTTGGTGGAGATGGAGACCTTTGAATTCTCCTCCATCTTTTCCTTCTTCTTGGAGATAATTGTAGATACTCAAACAACACTTCTTATTCTCCAACTCTTGACCTTGTGGTGATTCTTCTCATGAGTTTTCAGGTCTAGACTACTAAAACTAATTGATTCTTCTTCCTTGGAGTCGCCAGATGTGTAATTCAGAGCTCTTTCAAGAAGAAACTTACAACCAATGCACATCAATTTTGTTGCAATGAAGATGAAGACCTCTAAGGTCCCACTGGGTGTGCCAAAACCATTAGTGCAAATTAGAAGCACCCTCTGGATATTCTATCATATTTCTAGTTTGACATTTTAACATCTAGTGTGATTGCACAACATTGGATCTTTTCACACAAGTGTGGGAATTACAAGGACTGGAAAAGATCCTCTAGATTAGAGGTTGGTTCCTCAACTCCTCTGTTCAAGTGTGCACAACATTCTGCAGAGGGTTTACCTATAACTTAATCAAACTTTGCCAAGGAGACAAGGTTAAGAAGATGCAAAAATAAACCTAGTCTAATTAAGGTGATGCACCAAAGGAGTAGTAGACATCTGCTACTACAAAACATACACAATTCACAAGAAAATACAACACAAAACATGCACATATTGCCAAAAATTAATGAGAGATTAGGAGACAATGATAAACACATGAAAGGATTGAGAAAATTCAATCACAGAGCATACATTATCATTCTAGGTCCAATACAGTGCATTACAATGGCTAGGAGGAAAAAAGGGGTGTTGTAGTTGTATGAAAAGGTAAAAACTCCACAAATCTACCTGATGAAGAAGAAAAGAAGAGTTGCAGAGAAAAAAAAATGTCTAACTGTTAAAAAATGAGCTCATTTTGGCTTTTACAATGCAAATTCGAGCTCAAGAGAGAGAAACACGGGAAAAAGTTAGAGGAGCTTTCAACCATTGAAAAAATTCATAAAAGTAGCATGGACTCCCTTAAAAATCCACCCCCCAATATTTTAGACCATGTTGGGAGAGAATGCGAGCCATTCTTCATTAAAAATGGTGGTTGAAACACCATTTTTATCGTTTTCCACACACAAGAGGCGTTTTCTAATTTTCTCTCTCCAAACTCAACCAAACACAAAATTGAGCCCAAAATCATGTAGATAATTTCACTAGATTTCTAATGATATAAATAACATGAAAAAATGAGCTCTTAATCGAAATTTATGCCCCTCGAACATTTAGGGCAAAACAAAATCGAAAATGGGTTGGTGGGGCAAAGATTCAAAATTTTCCCGCCTTTTTTACATTTGGGAAAATTTCCCCAAAAATCTCTATGCCCCGCTATCCTAGTGCCACATGGTATGTTTGATTAGTTGTGGGTTCTCCTCACTTCATTTTCATCATTTCGGCTTTTGGAAAAATTTCAAAAATTCTCGCCATTGAAGCTCCGAGGCCACGTGGAAAGATGTGATTCGTCACGGGCCTCTTCTCTCAAAATTTTCATCACTTTTGATCACTACCCTAGACTAGACATGTGGCATGATGCTACTAGATGCGGGCCTTTCATGCTCATTTTTCTCTACGAGGCCTGTTGGTTGGATATTTTGTCAATCCAAAATATGAAGTTCAACCACAGTACATGGGATTAAATCCCTCCTCAAAGACAGGTGAGGCTACTGTTTATTACTAATCTAAAACACAACATAAATAATATATACAGTATTCACACTAATCTAACCATTGGGGTTGGGATAGAATCCCGAAATCCATATCCACACGATGCGAAGATGTTGTTTTTTTGTAAATGGACTAGGTAGGAAATTATTACAATGAAAGAATCACAATGGAAAAGAAATGAGAGCAAAATGTATTTTCTTTCGGGTAAACAAAGAGCACAAAATAATCATACGAGATTTAGATCACAAACATAATGTCTAAAATGATTAGAAACACTAAGATGCTAAACAAAGAATAGCTTAAGATTATGAACATAAGAACAATGTCTTAAGAAAGATGTATCTCACAAAACAAAGTTTGAAAAATAATATCAGTTCTTATTCCTCAAATGATTAAAATAAAACACAAAGTTTTTCCTCTTCACAATAGCTCCCAATGTTCCAAAAATCTCTACCCTTTGGAATGTACACACATCCCTAATTTATAATAGAAAAGAGTAGAGAGAAAATAGGATGAATCCTAGAAAATAGTCTTTTAACGAGAGTCCTATTTTGCTTGACTCTCACGCAGGAGACCAAGTCAAAATTTGCTTCCTATGTGACGAAACAGAAATGAAAAAGACATGTCAATTTCAAGATTGAAATGACATGAAACATCAAAACTTAGTCTGAATCGTCATCTTTTTCTTCCTCATCTTTCCCTTCCTCCAACTGAGCTTGTTTGTTCCGAAATTCTTGGAACTTTCGGATTATGCCTTGCATTTCATTTTCGTCAGGTGTAGTGGAATGATCACTCAAAACTTCACAGGTTTCATGAGTGTCACTGGCACTACCGGGAAGTTTCCTCAATCTTTTGCTGAGTCTTCTCAAGGCCTCCAAAGAATGTTCAATCTTTACAAACCTGTCGATGATTTCAATACCAAATCCGTGAGTTGGTTCATGCTGAACAGACTCTTGGACTTGTTTGAAAAGATCGTCAGCTGATAGGATGCCCAAATTTCCAACTGACACTTTTACACAAATTTTCAGCAACTCTTCCTCCAGATCACTTTTCCATTAATCAATTGATCCCTTGATTCTCTCAATTTACCATAGGCTTCATTGAGAATCTTTACCCTGAACCTGATGGCTTTGGTCAGCTGGAAATGCTTATCTACATGTGGGATGATGCCTTCTTCTACCAAGAGGTGTGATGGTATTTGCTTTAATGCCTGGAGAGCTTCGAAATTCAAATCAAGATGTCCAATTTCTTGAGAGAAATCATCGTCCATCTTTTCCCCATCACCCTGAATATTCCCCAAAGATTGATAGACTTCCACGACGTCTTGAATCACTTCCTTCCCCTGTTGGAGCAGCCTTTGGATCCATTCATCGACCACCCTTCCTTTTTTATTAATCTTCTCAATTATAGGCACTGATGAGAAATCAAATCTGAAAGGGATAGAGGAAGATGGTATGGATTCAAGGGGTTTTGAGAGCTTAAGAAATACCTCAGTCAACTGCTCCACCTTTCCTTTAAGCTCATCTCTGTTGTCTTTTGTTTCCTTCAACTTCTGACACAGCATGTTTATAGCATCCCGTGCATCCTGTTGTGCCCCTTCTATTGTCACTTTTCCTAGAGCCACCCTGGTTATCTGATAATCGAGATGTTGTTATGTCTCTTTGGTTTTGTTCGCAGAGTGGCGATCTCTGTAAACTTATGCCCTGAAGCATCTACAAAACCCTTGAAACTATTTTGGGTTTCTTGGCTGATTTAGCAGTAGAAGCCTTGAGTGAGCTAAAATCAAAGGTTGGTATGGGTACAATCACCTTCCTCTTCCTTAGAGTTTTCTCGAGTAGCCATTGAGGCATGTCAGAGGGAGTTGCCACTATTGTAGAAGTTGGTATCATACTTTCAGGAGGAGAGGGATCTAATGGCGAAGTGGGGACAGTTACCAGTGTGGTAGTAGATTCAATAAAAAGAGGCACAGGAGGGGGCATGTTGGTGATTACTTTGGTACCAGCAGAGAGGGGTGAGAGTCCAGAGAAAATTTTGGCCATGATTGAAGAAGTCGATGGGGAATGAGGAGGTAGAAGTGGTTGTGAGGGAGGAAGCGCAGATCCAGACTCCAAGGCCTGGGATGCAAGAGATAAGGTCTCTTCAGTTGGGCAGTCAACAAATGGTGAAACCAGAGGCTGGCTTCCTTCTCCTTCCAAAGAAATTTCTCCTATTTCTAGTGGTGTTGGTGATTCTGGCACATTCACCATTTCAACTGGAGAAACAATTGAAGAGATTTCTCGTTCTCTTCTCTTCTTGACAAACTTGACCTTTATAGGCCCCTTAGAAGATCTTTTGTCTTTTCCCTTTTTGGAGGGCCCCACCTCTGAAGCAACCAACTTTGAAAAATTATCATCTTTAAAACTCATTCCCCAAGAGGCGAGCCATGCCTTGGTGCGTGCAAGAATCAAGGTTGACCTATCCGTAATGGAGGCTTTTTCACTGATAGACCAATCAATAGGTGGGAAAACATATTGATCTTCATTCAGTCCATCATAGGAAGGGTCCAGAACACTTTCATTATCACTAGTACCTTCTGGTAAGTTAGTGAGCTCAAGTGTTTGAATCTCAGCAAGTGTCAATCTACTATGATCTTTTCTTCGGACAACAACCTCATCACGTAGATCAATCCAGATGTCCTCTATGCTTGGTATGTGTAGGTGCAGAGTTCCATATGCCTTGAGGACTCCTCGAAAATCAAACCCATCTCAGGGCTTCATGTGCTTCTTCAACTTATCTTGAAGCTCATGGACAACATTCTTGGCTTTCACCACTATCGAACAAGTATACCTTCCAATAGAAATTGGGAAAGATACAGCGGCCTTGTGTTTACTCTGTTGGAACTTGTGAAAATCCAACAATTGCCTGACCAATTCCATCAAGATTAATTTGTCCCCTGGATATCTGGGCAAATGGAAAGGATCCCCTGGGTACATGACTACTCGAAGATATGTGAACTTCTTAAATTACAAGAAGACACATCCCCATTTTGAAACTTCAGCCCATGCCTCATCTGAGACTCTCATTTTCCTTAATTCAAGGTTTAACCTGCAGATGTTTTCGTAAAAGAAGGCATCATTTACCCTTCTGAATTGATCTTCGGACCCTTTTCTTGTTAGCTAAGGGAAATACTGATAAACATGTTCCACTGTCTTGTTCCCCTTGGTGTCCAACCCGGGATAGTTCCTCATACCGGCTGCTACATAGGTGACATACGAGGACATGTAAAACTTTCTCGTAGACAACACTGTTGTCATTTGAGAATCTATCTCATTACTGATAAGAGTACCCCAATCAATTCCCTATTGATTCTTCTTAATAGTGATCATGAACTGGTACATCCATCCTTGGAAAACATTTGATTCGGGGAAACCAAAAACCTAACTCAACAGAGTAATGATATCGTTGATTTCCTGAATGAAATCACTTCTGGGAACAAGTCTTGGGAACCTGGAAACAACCGGTTTGGCTTTGATTAGAAACTTCTTATTTACGTGTTTGATGCAATCCTCCTAATCATTATCCCAAGCTTTTTGGGCTGACTTGAGATCCATATCTCCATATTCTTCAAAATTAGGCAGCTTGAGAAGGTCATTCGAAGTAACCTCCGTCCAATTTGATTATGACTTCTCTCGCCTGGTTTTTCACAGAATGAGAAGCAGAGTCATAATTTGAAGCACAGGCCAAGATGAACTCGGGGCACTGAGCGGACATAGGGAAACCTGCTGTAAGAGGTAGACCACTTTCAACTATTGATTTCATCCATGGAGTTTGAGAAGAGCTCTTGACCCTATTCCAAAAATCCTCCATATCTATGTTTCCGAGCTCTGTATCTCGGATGTCAAAATTACAGTCAATATAGGATGGAGACTCCACCTTCTTGAATTTGTATTTCATCCTCCCTAACTTTTCAGTCTTTTCTTGTGATAGACTAGGGTCCGACATGAGGGTTTTCGAAGGAAGAGAGTGTCGGAGATCAGGAGATGTTGAACACTGCGAGAACCCCGACCCACTGGAGATGCCAAAAGGTGGAAAAACCCGACACACTGAGGAGGATGTCGGGGAGTTTAGAAAACCCGACACACTAGAGATGTTAGAGGCTTAAAATAACTTTGACACACCTTTGGGAGGATGCCGGAGACTTGAAAAACCTGACACTTTAAATTTTCTAATATACTACGGGTTTTGAACACTGTAAAGCACCCTGCGAAACCCGAGAAGAGGGAATAGGGTATTTGTTGAGTTGAAACATGCAAGTTTTTCCTTCACTATTCGATATCCCCAATATATTTTCAATTACAATGACATCTTTAAGGAATAAAAAAAGTGATAATTCCAAAAGGGGTAACCCTAAAACACAAACCTAATTTTAGAAAACAACCCCCAAAATGGAAAAGATAGAACCTCAAAAACCTTGATAAGTAACTTGGAAGAATTCCTTACACATTTATTCCACAAAAACCATAAACAAAAATGAAGAAAAATACCTTCAACCAAGACAAGAAATGATAAAAATGAGTAATGCAATCGGGCACGAGAGGTGAGTTAGGTTTCGGGTCGAAGATGCATGCAGTGAAAATACATGAGGTAAAAAGTAAACGTCTAGTAAAAATGACATGGAAATTCGAATATATATAAGAAAATTTGCATTTAATACACTTCAGTCGACATGTGCCAACTACCCGACAACTCGGCATACATGCCATGTCAGCATGCTTAGGATTTTCGGAAACCCGACACAAAGGATTTTAGAGTAATTCGGGTTTCGGGTTGCGGGAAACATGACATGAAGCATCATGTTTGATGACCCGGGAAACCTGAAACAAAGGAGTAAATCAGGCTTCGGGGATCGGAAGATAGGTGACATGGAGCATGTTTTGACTAAGGCATGTTCCGATGCTCGAAGGTCCGCAAACCCGACTCGCTTTACTTGATGTGGGTTTCGGGTTTCGGGGAACACATGACATGAAACACCCAAAACACATGTTGTCTTGCTTGTGAAACCCGAAAATCTGATTATCTCTCTCTGAGAGGTGATCCTTAGAAAATCAGCTCCAAAAATTTCTTAGGGTTATCTCATTTTTGGCGTAAACTCAAAAATGGGATAACAACTGGCTCTAGTTGGGGACTTCCTTTGTGATATCAAAGGAAGAGAACTCAGAATCTCTAGCTATATCCATTGGGCTACGGAGTCAGAAAAGAAGAAAACTGAAACAAACAAAACGAAGAAAGAAAGAAGACTAAAAGCAAAAACATGACAGAAAGTAAAGTATGTACAATGCAAGAGAACGTCTTGCATTAGTGATGGAACAACTTTAGATGTTGGCCACTGAATGGAAAAGGGAGTAACTCTCCATCAAGATATGATAGAAGGAAACTATTTTCACCATTCAGCTGATGGATCTTAAAAGGTCCTTTCCACAAAGAATCGAACTTCCCATGCATTCCTTTCTACTCCCTCCTTTTATCCCAAAGCAACACCAGGTCTCCAATCTGGAAATTATGCTACCTTGATTTCTTGTCAAAATTTTCTTTACTTTGCTTTGATGATCTGCAATGTGATCAACCACCTTGCTTTGTTCCTCTTCTAGCCTAGCTAGGTACATAACCCTTTTCTCAATAGAATTTTGAAAAGTCATATCTTCGACTGCTTTGGCCAACTATAAGGCTGGAAACTCCACTGAGATAGGTATCTCAGCATCAATTCCATACAACACTTGGAAAGGAGACATTCCTATAGCTCGCTTTGGGGTAATCCAATCATCCCACAATGCATCATACAATGCTTTGTGCCATGTCCTCTGGTTTTCATCTACTAGCTTTCTAATTATGGTAACTAGGTTCTTATTGTTGGACTCAGCTTGCCCATTGCCTTGGGGATAATAATCAAATGAGTGAGCCAGGGTGATGCCAAATCCATAACAAAATTCTATCAACTCATGCGATGAGAAATTAGAGGCATTATCAGCCACAATCTTGTGAGGCACACCGAATCTGACAATTATATTTTCTTTAAGGAACTTGCACACAACTTCTGAGGTTGCTTGCTTGATTGGTGTGGCTTCCACCCACTTGGTAAAATAGTCTATAGCAGTCAGCACGTAATTGTGTCCAGCACTAGAGGCAAGATTCAATGTTCCAATGAAGTCAATTCCCCACTAGCAAAAAGGTTCTTCAATCACTACGGGCTTCAAGGGAAGAGCTGCTAGCTTGGGATGACCAACGAAATGTTGACAAGCTTCACACTTGGACACCCACTCTGCTGAATCCTAGAAAAGAGTAGGCCAATAGTACCTAGCCCGTAGGATCTTATAAGCTATTACAGAGGATGAGAAATGTCCTCCGCATGCTAGGCTATGGAAGGATTCTAACAACTTTAACTGTTGTGATTTATCAACACAGCGCAAGAATACACCATCAATACCTTTCTTATATATCCCATTATCCCACAGGAGGTATCTCGCAGATCTTAACTTGACCATCCTCTTCTCCTTTTGGCTTAAATGTGGGGGCATTCACCATAAGTTAGAAAGAAATAAATATCCATGTACCATTCATCAGTTGTACTCACGAAAAGCACCATGGGAAACTCTGAAGAAGTATCTTTGGTCTTTTCACATTCTACTTCAGCATGGTTTTCTACGATCAATTGGCACAGGCCCCTTCCTCGTACCAACTTGGTAGGTCTAATGTCCAAGTCATACTCCTAAACTTTAGCTATCCAGGTACCTCATTGACTACCCAGCTCTTGTTGAGTCAAAATGGATTTAACGGCAGTGTCGGGAACGAGAACGAGAGTATGGGAGTTTAGCACATAGTACCTGAAATGTTTCACTTCTCGTACCACTGCATAAGCATGCTTTTCGATTTGTGACATCTTTAACTCATGTTCCTTCAATGGACAGCTCATAAATGCGATGGGAGCTTCAATGCCCTCCCTGTTCTCCCGGATCGGGATGGTGACACTGTGTGAGCAGAGGCGTATCTGTATATGATGAAATCTTTTTTGAAGTCTGGACATACTAGGATAGGAGCGCAAAGCAATCGCCCTTTTTGATTTCTTCGAATGCAAGCTTCCCTTGATACTCCATCAAAATGGAACTTTACCTTTCATCATCCTAAGGATATCCTTGGTTTTATCGGTGAAATCAAGTACAAACCTTCTTAGAAATTGACCTTTCCGAAGAAATAATGGACTCAAAGATTACTTGTGGGGTAGGGTAAGGCTCGAATGGCCTTCACCCTTTTGGGTTGATTTTGGTTCCTTCTCTAGTCACGATATGACCCAAAAAATTTCCTTGGTCACTCCAAACATGGACTTCTTGGGATTTAATAAAATCCCGTGACGCCTGCATCTCAAAAGTACTTGCTCTAAATGATCATAATGATCACTCTTTTTTGGAGAAAATGGTCAAGTCATCCAAATATACTACTATGACTTTTCCCATCAGGTCTCTGAATGCCAAGTCCATAGCTCTCTGAAAAGTGGCTCCAGCATTGATCAAGCCGAAAGGCATCCTCCTGTAAGCAAAGGTACCCCATGGGGTTGTGAAGGCCGTCTTGTGTTGATCCTCCGTAGTTACCTCAACTTGATTATATCCTGAAAATCGTTGAGCATGGATAGCATTTCTGATCCAGTAACGGTCTGTAACACCTGATCCATGATAGGCAAGGGATAGTTGTCCTTCAACGAAGACTGATTCAGGTTCCGAAAGTCAACACAAATTTAGATTTCGCCATTCTTCTTCCTGACAGGGATGATGTTAGCAATCTAGGTGGAGTGATGGATTGGAAAAATAATTCTAGCATCTAACATTTTCTGGATTTCTGCAAGGATAGTCCCTGAGATCTTGGGGTTGTAATGTCTTTGCTTCTGCTCTGTATGGTTTCACATCAGGCTTCAAAGGGATACTGTGCTTGTACGTCTTTGGGCTTGAAGGATTTTAAATCTGCATAAGACCAGGCTAACACATCCATGTATCTCTTCAGGAGTGAAGTGAATTTTTCTTTCTCCTCAGGGGAACAACATTTCCCAATATTCACCATCCGAGGTTGATCAAATGAACCTAGATTGACTTGATCTACTTCCGAAGAAGAAGCTCCTTCAACTTGTCTCTTGTTTTGAATAAAACGATCATGCTTGTCAAACAAACCCTCCAGAGAAACCAGACCTTTGGGTATCTTATTTCCTTTAAGCTGAATAAACTCACCATCAACCTCTTGATATGGATCTAAGATAGATTCATGGAAAGCTGATTCCGAACCTTCAAAGTATAGCTCACTGAAATTGTCAGCCTTTTCTAGAAAAGCCAACACCTGTTGATCGTCATTGAACACTTGCCAGTGAGTCACATTATCTGGGATACTGGGATGGTACACAATCTCAATGGTGTACGTATCTTATTTGAACTGGGGATGAGGGAGAAGGAGGGATGTAGACACGGCCAAAGAATCAGCCTTGTCATTATAATCTCTCAAAACTGCCTTAATGGAGAATGCATCAAAGCATTCTATATTATCCCAAACTTTGTTCCTGTAATGTCTCAAGTGATCATTTTTTACCTGATAGATTCCCTTGACCTGGTTGACAATCAGCTCCACATCCCCCTGAACCTTGAGATTTGAATTCCCTTCTATCTAGCCATTTCTAATCCTAATAACAGAGCTTCATATTCAGCCGTGTTATTAGTATTATCAAACTACAATTTGTAAGCTGATGGGAAAATCTTAGAATTAGGAGATATAAGAACTACAACAAAGCACCCGATCCGGTGGTTAAGCAGCTACCATCAAATTTGAGGGTCTAAATAGCATTAGGATCTTCTTCCTTGACATCCCACCGGTATCTACGAAGTCATGAAATAATTTCCAAAGCTATCATCTTCGAAAAGAATTTGAGCTTTAGGATCATCTGATTTAGTTACCAAATACCTCACCTGAGGTTCGGGGTGGAGAACATGATAAACCCCATTGACTGGAATCATAGCCTTAGTCCAATCCATATTAATCTCTCCCCGATGTCTTTATAAAAACCTCTACCTAATAGGATACCGTAAGCTGCAGGGATGTCAGCAACTAGAATGGTCATTTTCACTCTCTTCTCTGGAAAGGCAATGAATGAAAATTGTGCATCTTTGATTTGACCAATCAAGGGAACTTGTTTGGTTTCCATGGAGTAACACCATCCATATGACTTAGTTAGAGTAAGCCCAAGGGCATGGGCTACTTTTGTGGGCATAACATTGTCGGAGGCCCTTGAGTCGATGATGCAATTACTGAGTTTAAACCCATTTATAAGCAAAGACAAATAAAATGGTTCAATCTTTCCTGAAGAAGAAGCAGAGGTTAGATTGTTCTGATGTGGGGGTTGAGTAGGATTTGGAAGGAGACCTTTTGAAGATGGGGGAACAACGGCTTTACTTCTAATGAATTTGGCAAGTTTTTCAAACTGTTCAGATTGGATTTGAAGGTATTTTACTTCGACATTTGGATTTTTGTTCTCTTTGCATGATTGATAATGTCAAAAGTAGTATAAGAAGGGGTGATGGTAGGCTCAGTTCTAATCACATGAGCTTGAGCTGGGGCACTGACCTTAGGAGAAAGAGAATGAGGAGAAGTTACCTTTTTGGTGACTTCTCTTTTAGTTTGTGCTGAAATAGGAGTACCTCTCTTAACTATGGCTATGGGAGGTTCCTTATTCTTCTCCTTGGGGTTTTCAAGAGGTTTTCTTGGATTCTGAGATTGGGATCGAGTGAAGACAGAAAATGACTGACCATATGCGCACATTCATCTTCTTCGTATTCCAAATACCCAATGCTGGAGTCGCCAGCCGAATCGTCATAAGACTCATCAACATATCCTGAAGCTTCAAAAGCCTCGGGGGAATCTTGTTCTTCTGGTTCTTCCTCTTCTTCAACTATTTCTACTACCGTGTTAACAGGAGGAGCTTTGATTTCTAGCCTCGGTTGAGCAGGAGTTAACCGTGGCCTATCTCTTGCAGGTGCACCATTGTTGTTATTGAAATTCCATCTAGGGATATCTCAATATAGAACATTTCCACCTCTTTGAGACATTTGATTTTTTAAAGCAATCAAATCATTAGCCATTTTTGAATTGTAGGATCAGTATTACCTTGGGCAAAACCTAGATTTTTAGGTTTGGGTACATCTTTCTAACGATCCTTACGGCCAAAATGAGATCATCCTCTATTTCAATTTGTTGAATGCGTGATAGCCAAATCGGGATAGCCAACCTTCTTAATAAAAATCTCACATCGGAGGATGAGCATTAATGAATAAGCATTTGGTTTTCCGTAGAGTAGGTGACTATTTCGGAATCTTCCGGATCAGCTTGTTAAACTTTGCCACAAAGTCCTGCATGGGTTCATGTGATTCCTTCTTCATATGGGTAAGTTGAGCTAACAAAGCATGAGAATCTTCGGCTGGTTTGAAGCGTGCTTCAAATTTGGTCCACATGGTAGCCCAGTTTGTGATGCATGCATTCAAAAGGTGATAAAACCATTCAGCTGTTGCACCATGCAATGTTTCAACGAAGAGTCAAACAAAGACATCTTCGTGAGCTACTCCGAGGACACTGCATGCTACGAAGAAAGATGTAATATGTTCATCAGGATGTTGCTTCCCATCCCCATTGAACTTGGGAATGTTTTTACGTGATCCATGTGGTAACTCGTGTAATGGTGGAGTTAAAGAAAGAGGACCAATAGCTGTGCCCTGGGGGCACACGTTGTGTTGCCATCCTTCGATAAGAGTGTGTATGGGGATCGAGTATCGAGAAAGAATAATGCACGACAAGTTGTAGATACGTCTCGTTCTACAGGGACCCGGTTTCTCCAAACAGGCGAAGAACTTCTGGTTCGGTTAGAAATAACATTGTTGGGGGAAAGACTGAAATTGTGTCGTTGTAGTAATTCAAAGAGTGGATCAACTTCACCCCGGGCTCGGCGGGACCGAGTAAAGATCTTTCCGGCCAGTTTGAACCAGGAAAGAGATCTTGTTGAAAATAAGGCAAATACGGAGTCGCCAGACACCAAGAGGATAAGCTTTAAAGCTGTTAATCCATAATCCCAGTAGAGTCACCAAAACTATTGGTTAGATATTTTGTTAATCTAAAATATGAAGTTCAACCACAATACATGGGATTAAATCCCTCCTCAAAGAATAGGTGAGGCTACTATTTATTACTAATCTAAAACATAGCATAAAAATAATATAAAGTATTCACACTAATCTAAACATTGGGGTTGGGATAGAATCCCATAATCCATATCCACACGATGCGAAGATGTTGTTTTTTTGTAAATGGACTAGGTAGAAAATTATTACAATAAATGAAGTAAAATGGAAAAGAAATGAGAGCAACGTATTTTCTTTCGGGTAAACACTGAGCACAAAATAATCATACAAGCTTTAGATCACAAATATAACGTTTGAAATGATTAAAAACACCAAGAAGCTAAACAAAGAATAGCTTAAGATTATGAACATAAGAACAATATCTTAAGAAAGATGTATCTCACAACACAAAGTTTGCAAAATAATATCAGTTCCTATTCCTTGAATGATTAAAAGAAAACACAAAGTTTCTCTCCTTCACAATAGCTTCCAATGTTCCAAAATATCACCCTTTGGAATATACACACATCCCTAATTTATAATAGAAAAGAGTAGAGAGAAAATAGGATGAATCCTAGAAAATAGTCTTTTAACGAGAATCCTATTTTACTTGACTCTCACGTAGGAGACCAAGTCCAAATTTGCTTCCTATGTGATGAAAGAAATGAAAAGACATGTCAATTTCAAGATTGAAATGACATGAAACATCAAAATTTAGTCAGAATCGTCACCTTTTTCTTCCTCATCTTTCCCTTCCTCCAACTGAGCTTGTTTATTCCGAAATTCTTGGAACTTTCAGATTTTTGCCTTGCATTTCATTTTTGTTAGGTGCGGTGGAATGATCACTCAAAACTTCACAGTTTCATGAGTGTCACTAGCACTACCAAAGTTTCCTCAATCTTTTCTAAGTGTTCTCAAGGCCTCCAAAGAATGTTCAATTTTTACAAACCTGTCGATGATTTCAATACCAAATATGTGAGTTGGCTCATGCTGAACAAACTCTTGGACTTGTTTGAAAAGATCATCAGCTGATAGGATGCCCGAATTTCCAACCCGACTTTTGCACAAATTTTCAGCAACTCTTCCTCCAAATCACTTTTGCCATTAATCAATTGATCCTTGATTCTCTCAATTTACCACAAGCTTCGTTGAGAATCTTTACTCGAACACGATGGCTTTGGTCACCTGGAAATGCTTATCTCGCATGGGATGATGCCTTCTTCTACCAAGAGGTGTGATGGTATTTGCTTTAATTCCTAGAGATCTTGAAATTCAAATAAAGATGTCTAATTTCTTGGGAGAAATCATCATCCATCTTTTCCCATCACCTTGAATATTCCCAAAGATTGATAGACTTCCATGACATCTTGAATCACTTCCTTCCCCTATTGGAGTAGCCTTTGGATCCATTCATCGACCACCCTTCCTTTTTTATTAATCTTCTCAATTATAGGCGTAATGAGAAATCGAATCTGATAGGAACAGAGGAAGATGGTATGGATTCAAGAGGGTTTTGAGAGCTTAAGCAATACCTCTGTCAACTGCTCCACCTTTCGTTTAAGCTCATCTCTGTTGTCTTTTGTTTCTTTAACTTACGCACAAACACGTTTGTAGCATCCGTGCATCTGTTGTGCCCCTTCTATTTTCACTTTTCCTAGAGCCACCCCTAGTTATTTGATAATCAAATGTTGTTATGTCTTCTTTGGTTTTTTCGAGTCTTAGGAGTGGCGATCTCTACAAACTTATGCCTTGAAGTGTCTACCAAAACCCTTGAAAGCTGTTTTGGGTTTCTTGGTAGATTTAGTGATAGAAGCCTTAAATGAGCTAAAATCAAAGGTGGTATGGGTACAATCACCTTCCTCTTCCTGGAGTTTGCTTGAGTAGCCATTGAGGTGTGTCGGAGGAGTTATCACTATTGTAGAAGTTGGTATAATACTTTATGAGGAGAGGGATCTAATGGTGAAGTGGGACGATTACCAATGTGGCAAAAGAGATTCAATAAAAAAGAGGCATAGGAGGGGGTGTGTTGGTGATTACTTTGGTACGGTAGAGAGGGGTGAGAGTCAGAGAAAATGCTGGCCATGATTGAAGAATTTGATGGGGAATGAGGAGGTAGAAGTGGTTGTGAGGGAGGAAGCGCAGATCCGAGACTCCAAGGCACGGGATGCAAGAGATAAGGTCTCTTCAATTGGGCGATCAAAAATGGTGAAACCAGAGGTTAGCTTCCTTCTCCTTCAAAGAAATTTCTCCTATTTACGGTGGTGTTGGTGATTCTAGCACATTCATTGTTTCAACTAGAGAAACAATTGAAGAGATTTCTCGTTCTCTTCTCTTCTTGACAAACTTGACCTTTATAGGCCCTTTAGAAGATCTTTTCTCTTTTCCTTTTTGGAGGGCCCCTACCTGCGAAGCAACCAAATTTGAAAAATTATCATCTTTAAAACTCATTCCCAAGAGGCGAGCCATGCCTTGGTGCGTGCAAGAATCAGGGCTGACCTATCCGTAATGGAGGCTTTTTCACTAATAGACCAATCAATAGGTGGGAAAACATATTGATCTTCATTTAGTCCATTATAGGAAGGGTCCATAACACTTTCATTATCACTAGTACCTTACGGTAAGTTAGTGAGAGCTCAAGTGTTTGAATCTCAGCAAGTGTCAATCTGCTATGATCTTTTCTTTGGACAGCAACCTCATCATGTAGATCAATCTAGATGTCCTCTATCCTTGCCATGTATAGGTGCGGAGTTCCATATGCCTTGAGGACTCCTCGAAAATCAAACCTGTCTTAGGGCTTCATGTGCTTCTTTAACTTATTTTGAAGCTCATGGACAACATTCTTGGCTTTCACCCTTTGTCGAACAAGTATACCTTCCAATAGAAATTGGGAAAGATATAATGGCCTTGTGTTTGATCTGTTAGAACTTGTGAAAATCAACAATTTCTCGACCAATTCCATCAAGATTAATTTGTCCCTGGATATCTTGGAAAATGAAAAGGATCCCCAGTACATGACTACTGGAAGATATGTGAACTTCTTAAATTACAAGAAGACACATCCCCATTTTGAAACTTCAGCCCATGCCTCATCTAAGACTCTTGTTTTCCTTAATTCAGGGTTCAACCTATAGATGTTTTCGTAAAAGAAGGCATCATTTACCCTTCTGAATTGATCTTGAACCCTTTTCTTGTCAGCTAAGGGAAATAATGATAAACATGTTCCACTATCTTGTTCCCCTTGGTGTCCAACCCGGGATAGTTCCTCATACCGGCCGCTGCATAGGTGACATACGAGGACATGTAAAACTTTCCGTAGACAGGACTATTGTCATTTGAGAATCTATCTCGTTACTGATAAGAGTACCCCAATCAATTCCCTATTGATTCTTCTTAATAGTGATCATGAACTGGTACATCCATCCTTGGAAAACATTTGATTCAGGGAAACCAAAAACCCGACTCAACAGAGTAATGATATCGTTGATTTCCTGAATGAAATCACTTCTGGGAACAAGTCTTGGGAACCTGGAAACAACCGGTTTGGCTTTGATTAGAAACTTCTTATTTATGTGTTTGATGTAATCCTCCTGATCATTATCCCAAGATTTTTGGGCTGACTTGAGATCCATATCTCCATATTCTTAAAAATTAGGCAGCTTGAGAAGGTCATCGAAGTAACCTCCGTCAATTTGATTATGACTTCTCCCACCTGGTTTTTCGCGAATGAGAAGCGAGTCATAATTTAAAGCACGAGGCCAAGATGAACTTGAGGACCGAGTGGACATAGGAAACCTCTGCAAGAGGTAGACCATTATCAACTATTGATTTCATCCATGAATTTTGAGAAGAGCTCTTGACCCTATTCCAAAAATCCTCCATATCTATGTTTCGAGCTCTGTATCTCGGATGTCAAAATTACAATCAATATAGGATGGAGACTCCACCTTCTTGAATTTGTATTTCATTCTCCTTGACTTTTGATCTTTTCTTATGATGGACCAGGTTCCGACATGAGGGATTTAGAAGGAGGAGAGTGTCGAGATCAGGAGATGTTGAACACTGTGAAAACCCCGACCCACTGGAGATGTCAAAAAGGTGGAAAAACCCGACACACTGAGGAGGATGTCGGGAGTTGGAAAACCTGACACACTAGACATGCGAAGGCTTAAAATAACCTTGACACTTGGGAGGATACGGAGACTTGAAAAACCCGACACTTTAAATTTTCTCGATATCTGCGGGTTTTGAACAACTGTAAAGCACCCTACGAAACCCGAGAAGAGGGAATAGGGTATTTGTTTAGTTGAAACATGTAATTTTTCCTTCCTTCATCGATATCCCCAATATATTTCCAATTACAATGAAATCTTTAAGGAATAAAAAAGTGATAATTCCAAAAGGGGTAACCCTAAAACAAAAACCTAATTTTAGAAAACAACCCCAAAATGGAAAAGATAGAACCTTAAAAACCACGATAAGTAACTTGGAAGAATTCCTTACACATTTATTCCATAAAAACCATAAACAAAGAATGAAGAAAAATACCTTCAACGGGACAAGAAATGATAAAAAATGAGCAATGCGATCGGGCACAGAGGTGAGTCGGGTTTTGGGTCAAAGATGCATGCGTGAAAATACATGAGGTAAAAAGTACATCCGGTAAAAATGACATGGAAATCTGAATATATAAAGAAAATTCACATTTAATACACTTCATTCGACACATGCTAACTACCCAACAACTAGGCATACATGCCATGTCAAAGCATGCTTAGGATTTTGGAAACCCGACAAAAGGATTTTAGAGAAATTTGGGTTTTGAGTTCGGGAAACATGTGACATGAAGCATCATGTTTGATGACCAGGAAACTGAAAAAAGGAGTAAATTGGGCTTGGGGATCGGAAGATAGGCGATATGGAGCATGTTTTGACTAAGGCATGTTCTCGATGCTCGAAATGTCCACAAACCCAACTCGCTTTACTTGATGCGGGTTTCAGGTTTCAGGGAACACGCGACATAAAACACCCAAAACCCATGTTGTCTTGCTTGTGAAATTCAAAAATCTGATTATCTCTCTTTGAGACGTGATCCTTAGAAAATCAGCTCCAAAAATTCTTAGGGTTATCTCATTTTGGCGTAAACTCAAAAATGGGATAACAAGGCCCACATTATATCTTTGTCACCACGTGGACACGTGGCATGATTTCTTGGCTCGGGCTTTAGGGGGTGAGCTTTACTTTCAATATTTTCCAAACTTGGGTGAAAAGAAAATTTCTTTTCACACTTCGACCCCTAACGCCCCCGGGACACGTGGCATGATCTCACCATAAACGGGCCTTCGGGCAAAATTTCTCCTTTGTGCCCCCGCCAAATACTTCGGCAAATTTTCCTATGTTTCCCTCCGTGTTCCACTACCCCTTTCACGACGTGGTGTGCTCGATTGGCCGGGTGGGAATCCCATGGGAAAATTTCCCATTGCGCCAATACTTGGTAAAAATTTGAAATTTTTCTCTGCCTCTCGATGATCCAATGCCAATGTGGCACCCTCGATTGGCCGGCGGGCTGTCTGCAGGAAAATTTCCCACAAAAACTCTGCCAAGTCATAACTTCAAAAATACATGGAGTTAGGAGGAAAAATTTACCTTTCTAGAAATATGAGAAGGAGCTTTATCCAATGGTGCCATTTCTAGAACAATTTGAGGGCCTGAAAAGTGAAAAATTCTAACTAAGGCACAAGGGAGGAAGGAATGAGGGGAGTTAGCCCAAAATAAGCAAGGGGCTTACTTTGGATAATAGTTGCTTCAAGATTTGTCCTTATTTAGCAACACGAAAGCTCATTTTGCAGTCCATATACTAAGGGATGGAGCTGGAGTATGGTGGAGGATAGAGGAGTAAAGCTCCATGTAGATTCAAAGATAGTCACCAGGAGTTGTTTGAGGAGATATTCGGGGAGTAGATACTTATCATGGAGATTCATACAACATAGGATCAATGAGTTCCACGATCTTCAATAGGCATCCCTTACTGTGGTAGAGTATGAGAGTAGGTTTTTGGACCTACTTCAGTACATTGAGTACATGTAGGATGAGTAGGTGTGGATCCATAGGTTCATCCAAGGCCTTAATCTAGACATTGGAGGTGTGGTTGGATCCACTACCCATAGACTTTAGTAGAGGCCATAGAGAAGGCCTACATAGCATAGGAGACTCGAGGGAAGACCCAGCAGGCTAGAGACCGAGTCAGGAGTCACATACAACAAATGTAGGATAGTAGATCGAGGGGGTTAGCTCCTCCTCCTCATGGTGGTCAGCATTCTTTATATTCATCCTTCAGACCCCAGCAATAGCAGTAGCAGTCATGCCCACCATATAGGCCTCCACAGAGAGCTAATGCATAGAGAGGTCGGGACTATAAGGCCTCCTCCTAGCAGTCCCATCAAGACACAGGGTGGACCTAGAGCTCGATTAACGGGAGCTTGGTAGTAGAGGCCACAATGACCATACCATATTTGGATCATCAGGATCCATAACACCTACTTCTAGGGCACCTTCTGGTGGTGCTGCTCCTTGGAGAGGATCAGGTGGTTGTTTTGGATGTGGAGTTGTGGGACACTTTTGGAGAGACTACCCTCAAAACCCTAACAAGGGTAAGGCATTGATCTCTGAGTGACGGTTGGTGATATGGGACACAACCACGAGGATTTATGGAGTGGTTGAGAATCATCAGGTAGAGCACCGAGCATGGTCATTGAGACTACAGGTAGTATTGGAGGTGTTCCTACCTCCATATTGTTTGACTCTGGTTCTTCTGATTCATTTATTGCACCATCCTTAGTAGAGTGATGTAGGCTAGTGGCTATTAGACAGGGTCATTGTTGGGATGTAGAGATGGCTTTGGGAGCCAAGGTCTCTGTAGACTCCTTAGTCAAGGAGTGTGTTGTGGATTTGGGACCTTTCACCACCACCTCAGATCTTTGTATTCTTCCTTTGGGCTCATATGGAGTTATTTTAGGTATGGATTGGCTATCTACACATAGGGCTAGGATGGATTGTTATCATAAGACTATTACTTGTGTAGATGATTTGGGAGTTGAGTCGGTGATCTCAGGGGTCAAGAGACCCATTTCTATTCATACCATTTCCACTATGCAGCTTAAGTAGTGTGCGTGATGGGGTTCTCATATGTATGTTGTTACAAACAGTGACAGATTAGAGGATGGGTCTAGTGGACCATCACTAGATTATCATCCCATTTTGAGAGAGTTTTCTGATGTATTTCTAAGGGAGATACCGGGGATGCCACCCCCACGTGAGATTGATTTCCATATAGATCTAGTCCTGGAGTAGAGCCTATCTCATGGGCACCTTATCAAATGACCACCTCGAAGCTCTATGAGCTCAAGTTATAGCTGGAGGGCCTTCTTGAGAAATTTCTTATCCATCCTAGTGTATCCCCTTGGGGTGCACTAGTGATTTTGTGAAGAAGAATGATAGATCCTTGTGGTTGTGTATTGATTACTACCAACTAAATAAATTAATGATGAATAATTATTATCCCCTTCAGTGCATTGATGACTTGTTTGATCGAGATGAAGGAGCCACAATGTTCTCTAATATTGATCTCAAGTCAAGATACCATCGATTGAGGATTACGGAGTTAGACATCCATATGACTACTTTTCTTATGAGATATGGGCACTATGAGTTCCTTTGTGGTGCCTTTTGGTTTGATGAATGGGGTATTCAAGACCTTCTTAGATCACTTTCGTGCTCATCTTCCTTGATGACATTCTTATTTACTCACATACACGTGAGGAGCACTAGGGACACCTTCTTAGGTTCTTGGTGTCTTCGTGAGCAATAGCTTTATGGGAACTTGGAGAAGTGTGCTTTCTTTCAGTCAGAGGTACAGTACTTGGGTCATATCATCTCTGGGGAAGGTATCACAGTTGATCCTTCCAAGATTAGAGCCATTATGGATTGGCCAAGCACCCACTATTGTGATAGAGGTGTGTAGCTTCATGGGGTTAGCAGGTTACTACAGGAGGTTTGTTTAGGACTTCTCTTGGATAGCGCACCCCATCACTTCCCTTCAAAGTGGAAAAGGAAGAATTTTTTATCGAGATAGATGTGAGTAGGCCTTTAGGACACGATGGAATGTCTCACTACAACACATATTCTTACGGTGTCGAATCAACATAGTGAGTTCTTTGTATGCATGGATGCTTCGTTAGCAAGCCTTAGAGGTGTTTTAATGTAGGAGGGCAGAGTAGTGGCCTTTGAGTCTCACAAACTCAAAGATTATGAGCTTAATTATCTAAATCATGATCTTGAGCTTGCAGTAGTTGTGCACACTTTAGTTCGATGGAGACACTTTCTTCTTGGTTGGAGATTCACACTCAGGACAAATCACTTGAGTCTTCACCACCTCTTCATGCAACCCAATCTAAATGCTTGTCAGAGGTGTTGGATGGAGTTTCTTTGTGAGTATGACATGGATATAGAGCATGTGAAGGGGAAGGAGAATGTGGTTATAGATTCTCTTAGTAGATGGAGACATGTGAGTATGGCCACTTCAGTGAGCATAGATTTGCGGAGCATGATTCTTCAGCAGCTTCCTCTTGACAACTTCTACATTACAGCTAGAGCAGAGATTGAGTCCCAGAGACCCCTTGAAGGGAAGTTTTATGGTTTTCATTAGAGGAAGATGGTATTCTCAATCATAGAGGTAATATTTATGTTCTCTAGAGATGGGTCTTAAGTCGGGACATCTTGATAGAGGCACGTCGTGCACCCTATTCATCCCATCTTGGGGTGAAGAAGATGCATGCTACTTTGAGATAGTTATACCCTTTGGAGAAGACTTCGTAGGGACGTAGCTTAGTTTGTGTCATGTTGTTTAGAGTTCCAAAAAGTGAAGGCTGAGCATCATCATCCAGTTGGCCTTCTCTTTCCACATGATATACCCAAGTGGAAATGGGACACCATTTCCATGGATTTCATCATTGGGCTACTGATGTCGAGATATAACCATGACGCCATCATGGTCACGGTTGATAAATTGAAAAAAGTGGCTCACTTTTATCCGGTGAAGACCACTTATATAGCTAGTGTAGTGGCATGTGTCTACTTGGATGAGATTTTCAGGTTGCATGGGATTCTGTGAAAGATCATTTGTGACCATGATCCTTTGTACACTTCCCATTTCTAGACTACCATGCAGTATGTTCTTGGGAGGAAGATTAATTTCAGCATAGCCTACCACCCTAAGACTGATGGATAGACCGAGAGGGTGAATCATATTTTGGAGGATATGCTTAGGATGTACGTGATGGATCACCAGGTGAGATGGGAGGAGTATTTGTACCTAGTAGAGTTTTCCTACAATAATAGTTTTCAGCGTTATATAGGCATGGCTCCTTTTCAGGCTTTGTATGGTATGGAGTTGAGGATACCCCTTAGCAAGGATAGGTTAGAGGATAGAGTATCTCTTGGACTAGCCATTTTGCATGACATGGAGTAGAAGGTAGTGTTGATCAAGCGAGAGATTACAGGAGGCACATGATAGGAAAAATAAGTATGCTTTGATCAAAGCATAGGACCGAGTGAAATTTTGATGTGGGCATGAAGGTGTTCCTTTGTGTTAGACCACATAAGAGCCACGATCCATTATGGAAAATGTTCTAAGTTAGCCCCTCGATTTGTTATACCTTTTGAGATCTTGGAGTGTATCGCCCGTTAGCTTACCATCTAGCATTGCCACCTGACTTGTCTTGCATACAAGATGTGTTTCATGTTGTTGTTCTTAAGAGACACATTAAAAATCCTTCTCATGCACTAGGATTGGACCTCTTTACAGGTATAGGATTAGGGGCAGGTGATGGTGGAGCCCATCCATATCATAGACCACGGGACCACTGGGCCTTCGAGGAGGTAGATGGGTGCAGTGGGAAAGATACGAGACTATAGCCACTTGGGAGGATGCTACTATGTTACGAGTGTAGTTTCCATATTTTTCTAGTGACTTCCAGGAGGAAGTTGAGTCTAAGGGGAGGGGGATGTAGTGCCCACTTCCCTTTGACACTATTTAGATACTGATCTTGATATTGTTGATCTCATTTTGGACATTATTATGTTTTGATTTAGTATGATGTGTAGATGTTAGATCATGGATTATTATGGACCTTGATTCAGTTAGCATGCATGATGATTATTAGAGACATTATTATATATGGATGATGATATACTATTGACATGGATATAGTATTGATGTTGATTTTAGACATGTGACATTTGATATTAAGAGTAGCTCTAGTATAGAGATTCATTGGATGATGATATAGTTGTAAATTGAATTTAAATGATGATGTTGAATTCTTGATGTTGTTGTGATTTGGATTTGATCTTTATATGTTGTTTATATCATTTTGGATGTTCTGATATGGCCATGAGGCCGAAGGAGGTATTGTTATTTTGTAGGTTAAAATATCACAACAATGTCGGGGGACTGGAGACTAACCATATTAGAATTCTAGATGAATTCAATGAGGTCACCATGGCAACTGTAATTGTTTGTATGTTGTGTTTGTTAGGGATTCCCATGGGGGAATCACCTTTAAAATGTGACCAAGGGATTTCATGTATTACTTTAATGTGTTTCTTTTTGTAATGTTTGCATGTATTTTATTTGTGATGTGTTACCCCTTTCATTAGTTGTTAATTGATTTGGGTTTATGTTATATATAACCATGTGTTAAATAAATAAATCATTATGTCAAAATAATGTAATAAATGAAGTCATAGATATTAATGCATGTTGTAAGAATGTGTAAGAAGATTTAAGTGATGTGAAAGATTGTGTAAGTCAGATTTTGGAGTGTAGGACACTTCATCCTCAAAGGAATTCGAATTTTTCCTTGAGGGATGCATTTTGAGGCTTGTGGGACAAGTTAAACTTGTCCCACACCTCTTAAAATCATCCACCAACCATACCTATGGTTTGGGGGTCAAAATTATCCTTTTTAATTGTATTTTGAAATGACTATGTGTAAGTTTTTATTGCACTTTCCTTACAAGCTTTTAATTCAGTCCTTGTTAAAGTATGGGTTAATTTTGAGTGTGTAAGTTGATTGTCATCTCCATTTATTGTGATTAGTTATGAGGTTGACTTTCTCTTTTGGGGTTAAGGAAGAATGATGTGGCATCCCACTTAGAATCCACATCATCCTCTCCTCTCCCTCTCCTTTAAAATTTGAAATCTTAACTTGGTTATGGTTGTTGAAACTTTTATCTTTCTTATTTGGGTCAAATTTTATTGTTGTGGGAGTCTTGCTTGTGGAGAGAGTTTGAAAATTCATTTGCATGCTTGGTGTTGTTGTTCTTGGACTGCTTTTGGTCATTGAAGAGCTGGCTTTTGGACTATATTTTTGAGCATTGAAGGAGCTTGTTGTTTTGGAAACAAACTCCATTATGGAGAGGAAGGATCTTTCCATTTTTAAATGTTGTTTTCTCTTTCCTTACATGAGAAAAATGGTGAATGTGTTGTGTATTGTTGGTTGGTTGGGTAGAATTCTTAGGGCAAGGTGTAGGAGAAGGCTATGGGGGTTTCATATGGGGGAATAAGGGATTACCAATGGCACTTTTTCTATTTTGGAGGGATTTTAGATTGGGATCCACCTAGGAAAATTAAATGCTTGCATTTCCCTACTATTGGGGGCATAAGGGAGAAACTTTTGGGGGCATAAGGAGGGGTTGGGAGGTATGAGGTTTATGAGATTTGATATGTTTATTGGTGGTATGATTTAGGTGGATGCCCAATTCCAAAAAGGGAGGCATAAGTAGTTCCCCTTCATTCTTTCTCTTGATGGCTTGCTTGATCAAGCCCATGTGTTGTGTGTATGATTCTTATTGTAGTCTTTGAACTGCTTTGTCTGTCTTTGTTTGGACTGTGTATTTTTTTGTATTATGCATGTGAAAAGAATGTTGCTTGTTGTTATAGAAGCCTTTGTTGCCATGTGTTGATGTTCATACTCTATTCCAATATGGTTGGGGCTCAGGGGCCAATGGGGAAGGATGGCTTCTCCTTTCCCATTGGATGTCTTGGTTGGGTGGAGAGCATTGCCTTTCCCCCTTCCTTGTTGTGATCAAGATGAAAAGATGAAGAAATCAACATGCTGCTGTTTTGGAGCAAAAGAAAATATAGTTTGACAGTCCCTTCCTTTGAGAAAAATTATTGTAACCTTCCCACTTTGAAGAGGATGATTGTATTATTGTTTGTAATGAGAAGACACCTTGTAATGCAAAGGAAAAGATAGAGATTCATTTGTGAAATGCAAAGAGTTATTATTTCATACTCTGTTTTGATAATAACATGAAAGAATGAGACATGTATTGTATTTTGTAATTTTAAGCTCCAAGAAAGAACAATGTAGTAATGTTGTTGAAATCAATAAAATAAATACATTCCTTTCTCAAATTTGTATTGTTGTTTTGAATTGGAGTTGCTGTTTTGAAATTATATCTCTATGTGAAAAGAAAATGCTTATGAGAGGAAAGGACAAAATTTTTTTCTTTGTATTTGATTAAAATTTGAGATATCAAATGTTGTCTTGATGCTCTTGAATGATAAGATAGATCAATTATTTTTTAGACAAATTTAGAATTCTTTCCATAGTTGGAAGTTGTAAATTGATTAATGAACTTGTTAAGTGAAAGATCTTTGTCTTGTTTTAAATCTGGCAATCAATTTTATCTAATAAATGCACATCTCAAAATTACAACTTGTAATAAGAAAATAAACCTTGAAATTTAGCTTTAGTATACCCAAATGAACTTAATTGGAACTCTACATCTATGGAAGACATTTTAGAACTTTGTGAAATCAAATTCCAAACTTACATAATCTGTTTCCTCTAAAAAGTTGTAAAATTATAAAATTACATTCAACTAAAAAAATTTGAATCTTGTAATCACTCCTAAACCTACCCAATATCAAGTCTACATGTTTAATTGACCTGTTGAGAAGAATAAAATCAAATTTGATCAAAATCTTACAAGTTGGAAAATTGCCAGTTTTGAATTATAAACCATATAGATGTTTTTCTTAAAATTGACCCTTAAAAATTCATCAAAATCCAAAATTGATGATCTCTGTGCAAAGAGGACTCGAGAGATTTTTGGAAAGTCCTTGTTTTCCCAAAACTGACTTTTCTATCAAAAGTTATGGCCATTTAAAGTTTTATTTCAAAATGGCCATCCAAAAATTAATCTAAATTGTTTAAAAATAAAAATTTAACCTTTGGAAAATTTTCCCTAAAATTCAGCGGCCCCATAACCTCGCAACAAATCAGATTTTGCCATGTGGCTTGGAGGGCGCTCGGAATAAATTTGAAAACTTAACTTTTTTGACCCTTTGGCAAAAATTCAATTTTTCCTTCGTGGTCCCACATCCCGTAGCCAATAAGGTGCTGACACATGTCCTAATGGATGCGCGGGCCCATGCAAGTCTTTTTGACTTTTAAACCCTTTTGGCTCAAAGTCTTAAACCTCTCCACCATTATGTTGGCCCACATCCAATCACAGGATGCCATGTGGCATTTTTGATGATGGTGGAGGAGGAAGGAAAATTTTCCTTCGGAAAATTTGGTTTTCGACCTTGGGAAAAATTCCCAATTTTTCCCCACAACCCGCTGGCCCGCATCCAAGAATGTGCTGACACATGGAAATTTTGGACCTCGAGAGGAGTGTGCGGTTTCTTTCACCATTTAGATTTTAACTTCTAAAATCTCAATTTTCCTTTTACTCGCGTCGTCTGTGACCCTCACAATCAATAGGAGTTCGACACATGGCATGGGTTTTCTCCTTGGTGGAGGCACGTGATGAATTTTTCCCTTGGGCTTTTGGCCTAAAAATTCTAATTTCTAACTTTCTCCGCCGCTCCGCTTTTCCCAGTGTCGATCGGGAAGTAGTGTTATCCAAAATGTGCCCCCTGCTCATTTTGTGGCTAACTCCTCTCATTCTTCCCTCTCTTGTGCCTCAGTCATAATTTTTTCTTTTCAAGCACTCAAAACCTTCTACGGAAATAACACCATTGGATAGAGCTCTTTCTCGGCTTTCCGAGAAAGGTAAATTTTTCTCCTAACTTCATGTATTTTTTAAGTTATGGCTCGAGCGGAGTTTTACGTGGGAAATTTCCCCTTCAAGGTCTGTAGCCAATGAGATGCCACCACATGTCCGGGAGGTGGCGGGGGTTAGAGGAGAACTTGGTTTTTTTACCAAGTATTTTGGCAAAATTTTCAAGAGGAAAAAATTTCACCGCATGCCCGCTGACGAATCAGAAGCTGACACGTGTCCATGGGGGAATTTGGAAATTTTGGCTAAGTGTTAGCACAGGGAAATTTTGGAGGGATGGCCCCACGGCCAGTAAAAACCCACCATGTGTCCTAGAGTGGTGGAGTGGGAAAGAATTTGGGAAATTTTCCAATGGGGAAAACAAAGGAAAATTCAGAGAGTGAAGCCCACCCCCTTATTGCGAGCCAATAGAATCTCGCCACGTGTCCAGATGGCGCCAAAAAATCAAAGCAAGCCCGCAAGGAAATTTTGGAAGGTCAAACCCACACCCAATGGGGTTTTGACATGTGTCTAGGATGGAAATGAATCAAACAGCCCGTGGAAAAATCTGGAAGGACAGGCCCGCGTGCAATCAGCGCACGCCACGTGTCCCAAGCTCATCGGCCCCGCGGGAAAATTTTGGAAAATTTTCCAAAGGAAAAATGAAGGAAAATAGAGCAGGATGGGCCCACGCCCAATAGAAATGTGCCACATGGCACCTGGAGTGGCGGAGCGGGGGAAATTTTGAAAATTTTTCCAAAATGACCAAAAAGGTAAAAATTCAAATTTTTTTTGCCACCTGATTTGGCCCTGTTTTGCCCTAAAACTTCAAATCACCATATCTTTTGATCCAGAGCTCGGTTTTCACGTTCTTTATATCAATGGAAAGATGGTGAAATTATTTACAAGATTACAAGGTCATTTTTGAATTTTGATGGAGTTTGGAGAGATAAATCGAAAAATGTCTCTGGCATGTGGTGATGAGTAGAAATGACGTTTCAACCACCGTTTTTAATGAAGAATGGCTCGCATTCTCTCCCAGCATGGTTAAAAATGTTAGGGAATGGGTCTATAAGGATGCCCATGCTGTTTTGAATGAATTTTGGTCAATTATTGAACCTTTCCCATGTTTTCCGTGTTTCTCTCTCGAGCTCGTCCTCGTACTTTGTAAAAGCTAGATTTGGCTCATTTTCAAAGGGTTGAACATTTTTTGTGTATAGCAGGTCCCCTTTCTCACCTTGGAAGTGATTTTGGTGGAATATCAGACCTTTTCTAAGAACTACAACTCATTTTTTCCTCTCAGGTGTTGTAATGCAAGTGATTTTGATGTTAAAATAACAATACAGGCCCTGTGATTAATTTTCCATCCTCTCTTTGGTGTTGTTGGCTAATTTCGATTCTTCATTACAGTTATCAGTTTGTGCATGTTCTTTTGTTGCATTTTATGAATTGTGTCAATCTGCAGAAGTGAAAAATTCTTACCACTCCTTTGGTGTATCACCTATTAGCATTAGCTTTAGTTTATCTGCATTCTCTATCTCTGTCTCCTTTGGAATTTAGGGTAGGATTAGGAATATAGACCTCTGCAACTTGTAAGTGATAAATCTGACTAGAGGAATTGAGGAACCAGCCTCTAAACTAGAGATTCCTTTCTCATTTTGCAAGTCCCACACTTGGGGAAAGGATTCAATGTTGTGCAATCACACTGGATGCTAGTATGATCAAACTAGAAATCTAATCAACATCCAGGGGGTGTTGTTGATTTACAACAATAGTGACACGTGTCTTTCCGGACTCGTGGTGAGTGGAGGGAAATCATGATTTTGTGCTCAAAAATGAAAATTCCTAATTTTTCTCCCCGTCCCCATTGACCCGCTCAAGGGAAAAACTTTCTCCCTAAGCCCGTGGACTCTCCCTAGGGAAAATTTCTTTACAAAACTCTATCGGCCCATAACTTGAGATTTATAAGGAGTTAGGAGGACTTCTTTATATGGTTGGAAAGGTGAGAAAATTTCCTATCCAATGGGCATAATTTAAGAAATATTTGATGAATCTAAGTGTGTGAAAAATCAATTTGAACCCTATAAGCCTATTAGAGTAGGGTTGAGTGAGAATTTACCCTCCTAACCTAAGTGATGAATTTAACCTCTTGTTTTGACCTTGTGCTTATCATTAATGGTTGCTAGAGGAATTTTTGTAAGTCAGTCTTGATTTTTAATCTAAATTTGGTTTGTGCTAAATGTGATCTTGTAACCCTCTTTGCAAACACTCTTAATAAAAAAAAAAATTCCATAATTTTCCTATCTAATCCTAGTTTGTTTCTTGGTATCAAGTGGTAGTTTGAAGCGGGCATTACATCAAGTGCATTTCCAAATATTTTTCTTTTTAGTTTTCATAGAGGTTGTGAGAGGTCTTCAAGATAATGTAAGGTTGTGAGAAGAGGTCTTGTAATCATGCCTTTATACAAGGTTATTAAGTGTGTCATGTTGGCATATGTTGTCTATACTATTTTTCAAGTGTGGAGTCATGAAATAAATGAACATTAAAATTTTTGCAACAAGTCCTTTTGAGTCTTAATTGAGTAACCTAGTGATGAAGAGGGTATGCACAAGGTTTTAGTAGCCATGAATATGTTATGAGTTTACCTTACACTCTCTAAGGCGTTGAAGGTATAGTATAACATGAAAATGAAGCTTTAATTAGACAAAGAAGTATTTTTTAAAGTTTTGTGATGAAATATGGAAGAATAATGAGGCCATGAAGTTACTCAAGGTATCCTTGGATCTTTGGATAAGAAAAGTCATCATAAGGTATGGTATTTCTATTTATAGTCTCACATCATTCTACAAGGAAGAATTCAAACTTCGAGTTCGAGTGCGAGTAACTATGCCTTGTTAATTTTTATCCAAGTTAGTAAGGAGGCCAAAGAGTGTTTATATGTGTGAATCTTAGGTGTTCATAGTTAATCCTTGAAGTTAGCTTGTCAAGTCCAATTTGAGTGTCAAACCCTCATGATTATTATTGGAAGCAAAATGGAATAAGATGTGTGTGTAGTGAATCAGTCCTACAAATTTTTTTGCTTCATTTACAAATCCATGCATTCATCATTTCATTCATCCATTTATCATTCATATCCACATAAGCATATTAGGTGTGTTTTAAGAAATCACAAGAACATGAAACAAAGTAATCAACAAAATAACACCATATGTAAGTGGGAGACCCTCATGGGAATAAAACCCACTTAAATTTTTATAATATTATGCGTAAAAAATACTCAAGTGAATATTACACATCACAAGAGATTTCTTTAATGAGACACTAACCCAACAAGGAACATCGACCCCCTAAATCCTTGTTGATATTAATCACAAAAAGATACTTACATGAATATGAATCATTACACAATATTTTTATGAGAATATCACTTTGATAAATTTATGTAATAACTTAGGTGATGGTCATCAAAAAATTCAGTTCCAAACTTCTTCAAAAAAATTCTCAAACCCTAGGTCTTGAATCTTACACAATCTTATTCCTTTTCAACTTATCTTTCCTCTAAAATATTTCACAAATATTATAAAAATTACTAAACATGAAAAACATATTATCATCCTTCAAAAAATTACCTCACAACTTTAATCCACTCACCTATGGGTCACACTTTTCACCCATGCAAGACTAGCTCACCAAATGAGCTCAAACTTCACTTTTATATGAAATTATTCTCTCTAACACAAAGGAGGTCAGTACCTCATGATAAATTAAACCCATATACATTTAAAAATTCAAATAAACTCATTAAAATGGTCATATATGACCCATATGGGTTGGTCATGCCAAAAACCACTTATCATGCACCAATAAGCCTCAAAACCCATTGGTTAGAATGAGAAAAATTCATTCATTACAAAACAATTCTTATTAAATCTCTCATATTCACCACACATGAGTAATATATGATTTAAAAATCAACCATGGTCACACATTTTATTATCCAATCAAATTATTTAATCTAATGGGCTCTTTGGCTCATTACCTTCTCAAAATAGTTGTTTCCAAAACCTGATTTTACCTTTGGGCCTCAAGACCACCAAATAACACAAAAATATGGAATATGAAAACTCTATAGAAACCTCAAAGCCTTTTAATAACATCTATGTAAGTTATAACTCTTGAAACATCCACTGGTTCAAATCACAACAATTATAAACTTCACAAACACATGTTCCCCAAAACTCTGTTTTGTAAACTCAGCTATTTTTCACCATTTTGGTCACTTTCAAGATCTACAAATGGATTAAATAGGTTCTTAATTAACCCCTATTAAATTTCCAGGTGATAGAAAGCATTGTCTCAACCATTTGATGCTTGACCACCTCAATATTTTAGCAAGAACAAAACTGTCTTGAAAATGCAGCTACAAACTTCTTCACAAAATGACCTAAATGACTGACCAAAATAAATCATCATGATAAAATCCATAAATATTTTTAAATATATATGAATTAAATTTCCATAAAATATAATAAATCCTTCCAACTCCAAGTGGAATGCCTCCAACCAAGCCAAGATTTGCGAACTACTTATTATGCCTACTTGGACTCAAGAACTAACCATTAGCCCAACATGCTCCATCACACCAAAAAAACTTCCAAGATTAACAAAATAATGTAACATACTTAGACATAATTTATAAGCCATAAAAATATTAACCAATTAAGAAAAACTCAAAATTATCACCTTACCTCATCAAACTACTTGCACCCTACTAAAATGATCATCCTCTAAACTTAACCCTCAAATAATGAGTCAGAAATTTTTTATAACATGTAAAAAACACAAGTTTGATATACCATTTTACAGGTCTCTAGACCAAGTTCATAAAAAAACTTTAATGGAGTCCTAAATTCCCATGTAGCTCATGTAATGTGAATTTTACTCCAGGATGCTCCAAACTACCCCAAACACTAGTCTTCATAAATAGGGCACACTTGATATTTTTCACCATAACCATGCCCAATAACATTTATGGACATTAATTAAAACTCATGGAATAATATAAATGGAAATTTAGCTCATACCTCATTTTGTAAACTTATCCTCAAACTACAACTCTTGAAACAAGCCAATTCGGGTAAGCCCCACATATCACCACATACTCTATCATACCTTTCTAGAAATATGAAAGAGTCCTATTCAACATAAATCACCAATATTTCAATATAAATAAAAAAATTCCCATATAATAACTATTCTCGTAAGTTGCTCCTAGCTAGGGTTTTGCTAGGGTTTCAAACCACTTTACCTTTTTAACGATCATTCATAAAAATGTGACAATCAAACCATCTCATTATTTTTTTCAAACCTTCATAAATAACCTAATAATCTATTCCAAATATCTCAAGTCCCCATGAAAATCACATAGCTTACAATGAGCATCGAAGGTCCAATTATGCTTGAAAAACACACTCAAACTTACCGGTTTCACCAAAACTTGCATATCTACAAAAATATTCAACACTTTGACCTAAAAATTGTCATAAAGCATCATGAAAACATCATATAATTTTACATCATCACCACATATCCCAAATAGCTCTTAAAATATCTAGCCAATCTCATTTTCATGTGCTTACATGCTTGTATCTCACTGTCTATCTCCTTCCCAAGCAACTCAAATATGCATCAAAGCACTGAATACAGACCTAAAACTCACCATAAAACTTAGGTACAATGTCACCATGCTATTAATATTATCCAAAAGAAACATCTGGTCTAAATCTCACATCTCTACCTCATTTTTCATGCTATAGGGCTAGAAATAAGAGTGGAATGATCTAACTCAATGCTTACAAGCTATGAAATAACCATACTTGACCTTATGCAAAACCATGGTCACCCATGAAACAAAAAACCAAAAATTTTGACCTCATGACATAACCTAATCACTTGAAGAGAGCTCATATAGTGATTCATCTCAATAGACCATGTACTAGGACCTCCTATAACTCACTTAATCTTAACAATACTAATCAACCTTCATGTTTGACACCTAAAAACATCATAGGGAGACTCACATGACACCATGACACCTTTTCCATCAATGGGGTTGACATTAATGATAACACACCCACAAAATGGCCAACAATGTCCCCCTTTTTCATTGATGGCAACCATCTTCAGAAACATTGATGGCAACTAACATGACCAACACCTACATGAAAAAAATACCATGTTTCTAATTCCTCTCTCCTCATTTTCCATCTATGAAAAATTATACAATGAATCTCCTACATGGAAATGATAACACACAATAGAAAAAATAAATAAAAAAACTTACTTGACTCACTTTGCTCCCCATGGGACTAAAATTTTGTTCTTTGACTTCAATGAAAAAAATGATCATACACACCTATGCAAAATCTCCCACTGAACTAATACACATAATATTTGTATTCATTCATGTTTAAAATATTTATCTAGGTCTATTTCAAGCTCGAAAGCACAATTTACCTCCAAAATCAGCATTTTCGTCTTTTAGGTTTGTAGTCCCTAAACAACTTTTTCAATGCAAAGTTGACCACCTTATCCATGCTCTAAAGACAAAAATACATCATGAAATCATCTCATATAGCTCCCCTAGAAGCATATCATCCATCTCTAGTTATGAATACAAGAATTGAACTCTTACCTTGATTTTCATGCGTAGTGGAGTGATCAAATATTATACCCTTTCCTGAAGTACTTCTTGATTTTTAACCTCTTTTTATGCTATAACACTTGCTTATATTTAACATTTCACTTACCTTATAGATAATATCACACCAATAATTAAAGAGCCATTAAAAATGCAATAGACCATACATACCTCTTTGAGAAACAATTTAACTCCCCTATCTTAGAACCTTTTCTTAGACCTATACACACATTCACCACAGAAAACTCTCTCTTCATAGACTTAGGACACCTCGACATCATTTTGTTTCCCTATACATATGCTTGTGATCATATTTCATCTCAAACTATACAAACTTAGTCTTTGACTAAATTATAACACGTGTAAAACAACATCACAGTCCTCAAAGTCCATTCTTAGACTGAGAGTAGTATTCAATCATTTACTGACTTCTTAAGAACACCATATAAACCTTTGAATCACTGCTCGACTATGTAAACAAACTTATAAGGACTCAAATCTTATAATAACACATCATATATTCATGATTTGAATACTCCCACTTTGTAGACACTAAAATTAGGTCACACTCCCCTTTGGTCCCTCGACAAATAAGCACCCTTCATCACATTCACCTAGCCATGACCCCTTTCACCCCACTAATATTAATTTAATTAAATTAATGCATTATCCTCACTATATTTATTATTTAAATATCTTATTTTAAATAATATCCACACATGAGTTCACTTAGACACCTCACCAAGCCAACTCAACCTAAGACCTATTCTTAGTAAGTTGCCATAACTAACTAAGACTTACCCAAACCCTAAAAATCAATGCCTACATTCCCTCTAACCACATTCCTGCATGCTCACAAGAGGCTCCTAGTATAATCCATGGGTTAACAACATGATATCCAAGGAAATCAAGAGGATCTCTCTAGTTTAGTAAACCTAGGAAATCTTGCCTTGACCAGCGTCGGTTACCCCTAAACATCACCGGTTAAGCGGAACATTTGTCGGTTAACCGTAAAAAAATTTATTCCCAAGGTTGGAAGTTGGAAGTGAAAAGGTTGGTGAGCATTATCACATCTCAGAGAGATAACACATCTTCAGAGAGTGAATTCCAATGAGACCACACATGCAAGGAAGGAGATCAAACATCTTTTCCTACACAGCCATGATCTGATCTAACCAAGCAAAGAGCAATGCACATGTAGCCCATGCAGAAAATTTTCTTAGCTAGTGATCATTTACATCCTTCAAGCCCCTCATCAACACCTCCATCCTTCACACATAGGCATCCAGGACCAGAATCCAAGTAAGTATAATGTCATACTTCTCTAGTTTATTTCATTTCATCATTATTTTATCATCTATTGCTTACCTAGCCACCTATTGACCTTATCCAACATTTCCACCTCCATATACCCATTAAATCCTTTTGAAGCCTACCCCAATCACCCAATACCTCATCTCGACCAACCAAAGTCCTTTGTGTAATCACAAAAGAGACCTAAAGCTTGTTCTGTGACATTTCTAGATTTCACGAGAAGGCACTAGTCACACTTTGACCACCATCGGTTTACCCCGATGGACATTAGTCTCTATATTTTCCCACATATCCTAGAACAGAGACCTACCCACTTAATTTCATCTCACCCTCATCCACCTGTGATCTACCCGAGACCTCTGTCAAACCTACAAAACTTAGAACCAATCATTTGACCTTTAGATTCTATTCTAGATTAGCCTATTAGATTAGATCTATTTCTTGTTGTGTTTTAAGTGAGATACCTAAATCATTTCAAATTACAATAAGATTTACTTTGTTTACAACATTAAATTGTTTAAAACAATGGACTGATAGCCATCTAGGAAGTATCACACTTCTCGGATCTAGCATACACTAGGTAGTTCACTGCCCATATTGTTTAATTCATTCTTGTGGTCTTGCTTTACATTGCAAGTAGTTCCTCCTAGCCAAAAGGAAGATCTCACAATCAACTATGGATTTGGAAGTCATATGCGTGCAATAATCCATCAACTAACATTTGAATAAGTATTCCTCCTACACCCATTACCCTATTTGTTTTGTTAACACTCCAAAGAAACGGTCTAAGAAAAAGGTGAAACATTTTGGCATGCCCGATGGGACCCATCCGGGGTTCCTTGGATTTCATTCATTCCTAGGAAAATTTGTGTGTTTTTCTCCCTTAAAAAGTGTACACACTAGTTTTCTTCCTTGGTAACCCACCTCTTCTTTCTATTTACTCTAAAGGAAACTTTTCTTTTGGTGTAATTAAAAAGAATCATTTCTTCATGTTTTTTGCATTGTAGTGAAAGAGCATCCCTCTTCATCTTAATTTTATTATGTCATCTAGTTTTATATTTTGATTTGGGCTTAAAAATAAGTGCATTCCATTACGATTTATTGCATTAGCTCACATTAATTGAGGGCAACCTATCCACTAGAATTAATGCCTAGGCGATGGTTGGTGAATGAATAATAGAAAAGCACTTCTTTCCTTTTCTCTTTCTATGAGTCTTACCAAACCTCACAAAAATTCAAAATACATACATTCTTTAAAAACATCCTACTTGGAAGAAGTTGTAAGTGATCACACGATCATGACATAGTGTACACCCAACTTGCTGCTCTGTCGAGCCATACTTTGAGTGAAGCCCGCTCCCACCATAACATACCACAAACCTCACCTTTTAGATCTCCTTCTTTGTAGGAATCCATCCTCACAAAAAAATCTATTTCACAATTCATGTGTCAGTCCTTAAATATCATAAGCTAAACAAACATAATAGAAAAGGCACTCCTAGGATCACATTTTCTTAGTGTTTCTACTTGGCTTGCATTTTGAGGTGAGAGATCATGTTCTTCACTTTTTGTTCATCATTACATGCTTCTCATCACAACTAGTGTATTCGGCTTCACCTGAGTGTGCTTGGGCCATATCATCATCATTCTTAGAATTTTGGGTCTGATTCTACATCAGATTTTAATTCACAACCACTTTTATTTCATCACTATTTCAATTTCATAGTAACCATCATCGGTTACCTCTGACCATTGTTAGTTATACCCAACTGACGTCGGTTCTAGGTCCTTTTGTTAACCTACTCAAAAGGAAATTTTCATTCATTTTTTCCACTTTTCATAGTCCCTATCACTATCATCATTCCCATTGACATTGTAAACATCATCAGATTTGGCATACCTATCATATTTTACCTTCTGCCTTGTTGTTCACTCATTGTCCATTTTCTACAAGAATGGCAACGGCAATTACCCCGACCGATGTCGTCGGTTTCCCTAACCGGCATCGGTTAGCTTGTTTCACATTCAGCCACCATTTGGTACTTAATCTACTTTTTGTCACTAGATTCACTTGTTCTCACTATTCTCTGTGTCATTTACAGAGAAGTAACCCTACGATCGATCTTAGTTCACATGGTGCTGACCCGAAGAAAAGTAAGCGCACTCATATTTCATGCCATTTTTCAACCACTCCCACCTAGTCCTTCACCACCTTCAATTTTATCACCAGCCATGGATCCCATCTATCCTATTACTATTACTACCGGAGATGAGGAGTTCACACGAATCCTTGACCAAAACCCTGCCGCCTTACAGTTTTACCTTTCCCACTCATCCACTTGAGATTCCTTGGGTCATTTGATATATGACATGCCCGTATCTATTCCCCCGACTCTTGCACCCACTCTCGCATAGGCCCCATCTGGCTCCATGTTGCCTACATATACCTTACCCCCAGTTGTTTGGTAGTTAGGTCCTATACCCGCTATGACTATCATGCATGTTGCCTCCGTGGCACCCATTACATCCACCATACCCTCGACAACTACCCCAAACACAACCTCATCTACCCTTAATATCTCACACATGTCCATAACTACATTACCACTTCTAGTGTCGGTGACCCCTACCCCATTTTAGAATGTGGTCCTTTCCATTCCACAATCATTAGCCCCTATTGCCACTAGGGTTACCATAACCCTTCAACCCCCATATACATACTATCAACAACCTCTTGTTTTCATCCATTATTCACTCAGGTATGTACCCCCTGTTTCACTTCCTTCTTCCCAATCAACCTACATGGAAACACCATACACTAGAGTGCCACCCCCATTATATGCCCAAAACCAACCCTCTCATGCTATAGGAGGCATCCAATCATCACAACCCACCAACAACCTAATTAAATTGATGTTGGACAAGATGCAAACATTAGAGGCATCGTTTCTATCTTCAGAACACTCTCACCTATGACGATATTTGCAATGAGACAATTCACCCATCCATTCCTATCCATTCATACCCCGTACATTGGGAAATGCCTAAATTAAATCATTTCAATAGAAAATAAGACCCGTAGTAGTATTTGCAGTCATTCAAACATGGGTGTTATCTGATCGCTCATGATGATGCCTTGCTCTTGAGAACATTTCCCATGTCCCTCACTAGACCTGCATTAGATTGGTATAGTGGGTTACCTAAACACTCTATATTCTCATTCAATCAGGTAGCCCAAGCCTTCTTGGATCATTTCTCTATCAATATCATTAAGAAGGTTACCATGACCGATCTATATTCCACACGTCAATATGAGGACAAATCTATCATAGATTTTATTGCTCGTTGGTGCTGCTTGATCAACCAAATTACCTTCCAACTGCCATAAATAGAACTCATAAATCTCTTCACACATGAGGCTTGTGCGGGCATATCTCACTGACCTTGCAGGTCCAAACCTTTCAAATATTCGATGAAGCATTCAGTATGGCATGAAAGTTAGAGATTCGGGCCATCGAAGAGAAGAAAATCCAATTACACAATAAGAATTTGGCATTCAAGTCGAATGATACCTCTTCTTCTTCCAAACCACAAACCAATTATTCAAAAGCTAAGGGCACCACTAATGTAGTGGTACTTAAGGCTAGCCCAACACATCCATCAAATCAGGCTACCCCTTCATCTAATCTCTCACATGTCTAGACTTTTCAATTCAAATGAGAGCAAGCGGAAATATACCCCAATCGGGAGCCTTACTCTTCTATCTTAGAAAATCTTATCAAATCTGGAGCCATCACTCTTCCACCCATAAAACCACACACTAGTTTTGACCCTGCTCACCCCATGCCCACATGGTATAAAGAACATGATTTCTATAATTATCATTGAGTAAAGGGTCATAGTGATGGTAAACTACATCACTTTCAAAATATTTTCCAAGAAATGCTCGAGAAAGGCGAGTTAACCATGGATAATCCTAATGCACCTACCAACTAGAACCTACATATCTTTAAGAAACCATTTCCTAACCATGCCCCTTCATTTGATCAAACCGGTGAGACCTCTACTCACGATACCCATACTGCGAAGTTCATGTTATCTTTAATGGCCACTGTCACCTCCCAATTACCCCATATTCCTTCCATAGAGGAGATCCTAACCCAAAATCCTCCTTCTATGTTGGAACCAACCTCCCCTATTCCTTCACCAACAGAGGAACACCTTTCATCTCCTTCATCACCTACGGAGGAATCTTTCACTAACATTGAGACCATCTCACCCTTGGCTTCACCACTTAGAGAGCCTTTAGCTACAGTACCTCCTCCACCCATAGAGGAGCACCCATTACCTCCTCCACCCATAGAGGAGCACCCATTACCTCCTCCACCCATAGAGGAGCACCCATCATCTCCACCGCCTATCATAGACCCAGTTAAGATACCTTTGCCTCTTGGTGAGCATTCTCCATCAGCCACCCAAGATCCTACAGACCTACTTTTGGCTCTCTTACCCACGGAAGTTGAAGCTAGCTAATTCCCCGTCTCTAAGACACATTTTACGGGAATTGCCATTAGGTCCTCACCAACTCCACCTATATACCTTCTTTTCTCACATTTGGTTGATCACTTAGATTATGTGGATAGGGCTCTACTATGGGGGCATTACTCCCCATCTCAACACAGATGTAGAGATCCCTTGCTGATACCTCCACAATCTACCCAAAAACATTTCGACCAATTGAACCAAACACAATCACCTCTATCACAACCCCTTCCATGACACCTGTTATAGCTCACACTACACCCTTACCCATAACTCAACCTACACCTAAACCCAAACCCATACCTACAACATTTGCTTCGACTAAACCCATTACCACTTTAGGGGTCACCCTGACCACCAACCTTACTCATCCACCTATCAAACTGGATTTAGCTACATCCTCCAAAGTCAACACCATACCTACTCGACACCCAAATAGAAGCACCAAACCCATAGAACTCATACCCCAACTGCACCAATCACACTTGCACCTGTCCCATCTATCTTAGGATCTCAGCTTCCCCACATGGTCAAGAAACCTCCACCCATCAATAAACCAAAAACACAACTCATTCTGGAAAGGTTCATGCTATCTTTAATGACTCACCTATCACCTCCCAATTACCCCATATTCCTTCCATAGAGGAGATCCTAGCCCTGAAATCCTCCTTCTACGTTGGAACCAACCTCCCTATTCCTTCACCAATAGAGGAACACCTTTCATCTCCTTCATCACCTATAGAGGAATCTTTCGCTAACATTGAGACCATCTCACCCCTGGCTTCACCACTTAGAGAGCCTTTAGCTACAGTACCTCCTCCACCCATAGAGGAGCACCCATCATCTCCACCACCTATCATAGACCTAGTTGAGATACCTTTTCCTCTTGGCGAGCATTCTCCATCAGCCACCCAAGATCCTATAGACCTACCTACTTTTGGCACTCTTACCCACGGAAGCTGAAGCTGGCCAATTCCCCGTCTCTAAGACACATTTTATGATAATTTCCATTAGGTCCTCACCAACTCCACCTATATATGTTCCGTTCTCACATTTGGTTGATCATTTATATTATGTGGATAGGGCTCTACTATGGGGTGCGCTACTCCTCATCTCAACATAGATGCAGAGATCCTTCTTTGATACCTTCATAATCTACTTAAAAACATTTCCACCAATTGACCCAAACACAATCACCTTTATCACAACCCCTTCCATGACACATGTTATAGTTCACACCGTACCCTTACCCATAACTCAACCTACACTTAAACCCAAACCCATACCTACAACATTTGCTTCAACTAAACCCATTACCACTTTAGGGGTCACCACGACCACCAACCTTACTCATCCACCTATCAAACTAGATTTAGCTACATCCTCCAAATTCAACACCATACCTACTCTAACACCCAAACAGAAGCACCAAACCCATAGAACTCATACCCTAATTGTGCTAATCACACCTACACCTATCCTGTCTGTCTTAGGATCTTAGCTTCCCCACATGGTCAAGAAACCTCCACCAATCAATAAACCAAAAACACAATAGCTCATTCCTTCCTCACAAACCTCTAACCTACCCAGACACCCAACCCAACTTACACCTACACCTACAACCTCTTTACCACTCATACCTCTAATACCCTCAGCTATTGCTTCACTACCCACTACACTTCAGTTGTTGTCTCGTGCACCTCAAGCATGACCCACGTCATCTACCTTCACAAACCCCCATTATCCCTATGGGTAACTCACCCTCTTCCTCCATCGGATTTTTATTCTAAACCTCTTGTACACCCACATTACCTTTACCCAAGAAGGTGTAAGCCAAAAACAAAAATCCACTACCCCACAATAAGGTAGTCAAAATGACCACACACCCTCCTACCCGTCCATCTACTATACCCATACCTAAACAAACATGACCAACACCTAAAACCACACCAGCACCCAAACCCATGGCTTGACCCCCTCCTCTTCTAAAGACCATTCCTCAACAATCACCTACACCTACACCCAAACCTACGTTTACTTCCCATTGTGATCCACTAGTAGGGTCTTATGCCAAAATTTTAACCAACCTCCTGGAAACCTCTATCATCACATTACCGCCACTTAGACCTTATAACCCCCTCAAACCCAAGCCAAAAGGGTTTGATGATACTAAAATTTATGCATACCATCATGTGCCAGGACACGATGTGGAGAACTACAAGGCCTTGAAAATTGTTCTTATCCAATTGTGTCCACCAGAAACCAACTTTGATGACGATGACCTTCTCAATGAGGATCCTGCTTCACCAACACCCATTCCCACACTACCCACTCAATGACCACAACCTCCACCCTCACCTCTCCTAGATCCACCCCCAAGATTTTAAATTAACATGGTTTGCATCAAAGAACTTGCCACGCCACCACCTAAATGTCATTGCACCCAACTGACCTCATAGGTTTTTCTCCTCCGGTAGGTTTTTTCCTATCATGTCATTATACCACTCACCCTACACCTTCTCCATTTTCCAAATCCCCTCAAATAAACATGATACACATCACTACATGTGCACATAAGGGTAAAGAAAAGGCAACTAACCCACTAACCAATCCTATACCCAACATACCATCTGCACCCATACCTAAAATAACTATCCACGGCCCCACGTACCCCATTTCTAATGGCATCACACATCACACCATGCTCAAACAATTACACCAATCACCCCTCAAAATGTCCTTATATGACCTCATCCAAACCTCAAAATCCCATCATCAAGCTCTCATGGAGGTTCTTCAATCAATTGAGGTTTTACCTAATGACCCTACACCCATAGCCTCCATTATCACACCCCATCATGTAGCCTCTCTCACCAAATTACCACCTTCATCTTCACCCCACCTTGTTCACCAAGTGGCCTCCCTTAGCTTCTCAAAGGAAGAGATCATGCCACACCAAAACAATGACCTAGACCTAGCCCTCTTCATCTCTGTCCACATCAATGACATATGGGTACACCATGTGATGATTGATGGGGGTGCTAGCATTAACATCATTTCATCCCATGCATTCACTCAAATGCACATACCTGACAATTACATGCATAAACACCCGGTCATGTTGCATTCATTCAATGACACTATCACCTCTACACTAGGCACCATCATCCTCCACATTCACGTGGGCCCCGCACTATTCTTGAATTGTTTTACATTTTGGAGGGGGAATTCCAATATAACATGTTGCTTGGTAGACCCTAGATCTATGTCATGGGTTGCGTTCCTTCCACTTTGCATCATTGTGTAAATTTTGAACACGAAGGACACACCTATACCATTCCAACTGACCCATCACCTTTTAAAACATGCAACATGCTTTATCGATCCAATGATGTGCTCATACCTATCAAACCATCTACCTCCGTGACCACTACCACTTCACCTACACCTCCACCTACCAATACACCGCTACTTCTACCGCACATACCTCCTCCATTCCTACTACTGCCATAACCTCCATGACTACCCCATCAACTTCCCAATCCATTAACCCCACCTCCGCATCAACCTTCGATACATTATCCATACCAGCTACCTACATACCAACCACTAATCCCTTGGAAGGTGTTTTTCAATGCCTCACTCTGGGGGAGTACCGCCTATATAGTGTCAACACATTTCTTACTCCACAAGAGTATGGAAGCCTTCACCAACACCCTCACTATGATCACCGTATAGGAGAACATCTCCTTTATGGTCCTCCCCACCTTCATACTAGTCTCACCTATGGGGGACTTGATACAACCACTTACACACCTGAACCACCATCACAAACCCACCCATTTTCTTGACTTCCAATCACTTACCAATCACCATTTCTCCCACACCTTTATGTACTTGATGTGTATATGGAAGGGTTTTGGTTTTGGCTTTATGAGCAAGGCCACCATACTATTATTCCATCTACCACCCAAAAAAATAATGACCGTAGTGGTATCAGCTTCCCCAAACCACCTACCAAATAGGCCCGCATTGAACTCATTAAGGACACTAGCCCTTCTCCACCTTCTTCACCCACTCCACCTTCATCACCACCTTCACCGATGGAGTTGATGGATCCTGAATCTATCCCTCCTAAATTTTTTTTTTTCATAAAAACCATTTCCTTGGGGCCTCTAACTTATCAACACAAGGGTGAGGCCCCTTCCACTCTTCCCTTCGTGTATCCTGAAATGATTGATGACTACACACATATAATTAACATCATTCAATGTCAAGATGATGAATCCATACTCACCTACCTTGGTGTAGAAGACTCATATATTCATCATTCGTTACCTTCTAAGATGCAAACCATGTTGAATGAATCGACTATCGAGATCAACATTCATACTTAGGATGACTCGTACATCCTTAAGATCAGACAATCTTTAGATGCTACTAAACAAGAAGCCATCACTTCTTTTCTCAGAGATCATAACCATGCTTTTTCTTGGTCTTACGTAGACATGCCCAGTATTCACCCCACTATAGTGGTCCATAATATCATAACCATTCCTAATGCCAAACCCATCAAACAAAAGTTGAGGAAAATGCACCCTCGTATTGCTCTTCTCGTCAAAGAAGAACTTCAACACCTTCTTTCTGTTTCCTTCATTTTACCCATTGATTATCCTCATTAGATTTCTAACATTGTCCCTATTACTAAAGCAATGGGGGGACTCGCATTTACATGGACTTTCGTGACCTCAACCTAGCCTACCCAAAAGATGACTTTCCCTTACCCGGTATTGATCAGTTGGTTGACCTCACCACTGGTCATGAGATGCTATCACTCATGGATGGCTTCTCGGGTTATAACCAAATTTTTCTTGCCCCAGAAGATCAACACAAAACCTCATTCATCACCCCGTGGGACCTTCTACTATCGAGTCATGCCTTTTGGCCTTAAAAATTCTAGTGCCACATATCAGCGGGATATGACTTACATCTTCCATGACATCATGCATCACATATTGGAAGATTACGTGGATGATCTCTTGGCCAAATCTAAATGTCACTCTGAGCACCTTATTATCCTCAAAACCATCTTTGACCACCTCATTAAATATTATGTCTACCTTCAGCCTAAGAAGTACGTCTTTGTAGTTCTCTCAGAAAGCTCTTGGGATTTATCATTTCCCTCCGTGGTATAGAATTTGACCCTGCTAAAGTCAAGGCCATTCTAGAAATGCCTCTACCCACTAACCTTAAACAACTATCGTAGCCTACAAGGTAAGTTACAGTCTATTCACCATTTCATTTCACAATTATTAGATCGGTGCCAACCGTTTCATCATCTACTCAAGAAGGATGTCTCCTTTAAATGGGATGATGACTGTCACAAAGCTTTTGAGGCCTTAAAACAATACCTTCTCCAACCACCCGTACTCATCCCACCTAAAGATGATCAACCTTTTTACCTATATATATCCGCTATTGATCATTCCTTAAGAGCCATGCTCGCTCATCGTAATGAATAACACGGGAGTAGGTGGTTTATTGTATCAGCCCATACTCTTTTGGACTATGAAACTCAATACACCCATCCCAAAAACTTTTCTTAGCCTTAGTTTTCGTTGCCACCAAAATCCGTCATTAGCTACTCAACCAAAAAACCTATGTTGTGACCAACACCAACCCCTTACACTTCATGTATGCCAAACCTTATCAAAATCAGCGTGCCACATGATCCCTTATGCTTTTAGCTGATCTTGACCTCGAATTAATTCATCAAAATTCCATCAAGGGTGAAGCTATCACCTGACCAATTGGTGACACACCTATTTTTGGGTATCAACCTTCTAATTTTGAATTTCTAGATGAGTCAATTACTACCCTTTCCCTAGATGAACCCCCCAAATTACAGTGGTTCAAGTGTGCGTGGGGGTGGGGCTGGTATATCCTCATTCCTCTTGATGGAAAACCCATGCCTTTGTCTTTCAAACTATATTTTGAATGCACCAACAATATTTTGAATACCAAGCACTCATACTAGGTCTCCAAGCCACCTATGCCCTAGATGTCAAATCAATCAACATCTTTGATGATTATAAATTGGTCGTAAACCAAGTAAATGGTATATACCAATATCATAATGAGATACTTAAAATGTATAAACATCATGTAGACATACTTTTGACCACCTTTGATCGTTACACCCTTCAAACCATCCCACATTCCACTAACAAATTTACAGATACCATGGCCTACTTAGCTTCCCAAATACCCACTTCACCCACCGATTCCAAAATATTTGTCACTGTACAATGCCTCCATTCACCTTCTTATTTACCTCATGATGTTTACTCAATCGGAACCAATACCCCTAACCTAAGTGACCTTTGGTATAAACAATATTCCAACTACCTTTCTCTCTCCATCTTACCTCCTGATCTCACCCATAATGGACAACGTGCCTTCCTTAAAAAGGTCTCTCATTACGTTATCCTAGGAGGACTCCTCTATAAGCAGCTTTGATGGTATTCTCTTACGATGCCTCATAAGTTCTAAAATTCCTTATATAATTAAGGAGGTTCATGATGGCATATGTGGAGGTCACTTTAGTGGCCTTATTGTTGCTAAGCATATTCTTTGTCTAGGCTATTATTAGCTGACCCTTAACCATGATTATTGTAACTACATCAAATGTTGTGTAAAATGCCAACAACATTCCAATCTTCATCATACACCTAGTCATGCCTTACAGGTCGCTCGTGACCTTTGGCCCTTCTCTCAATGGGGTTTGGATCTTGTTGGAGAAATCAATCCTCATTCTTCCCAACGCCATCAATGGATCATCACTGCTACCAAATATTACACAAAATTGGTAGAATCCATACCACTCATATCCATGAAAGTTGAGAAAATATGTGAGTTCATTAACCACCACATCATTTATCACTTTGGTGTTCCTCATTGCCTCATCACTGATAATGGAAAAAATTTCAAAAACAAAACTTTGTGATGCCTTCAACATTCAGCTTAGTTTCTCATCACCCTAATACCTACAAACCAACGGCCAAGCCAAATCCACTAACAAGACCCTCAACATAATTCTCATGAAAGTGGTTGATGATACTAGGAAGGATTGGCATACGCACATTCCTTTTTCCCTATGGGCATACCACACTAGTATTCACACTTCCACTATGGCCACACCCTTTTCTCTGGTCTATGGTATAGAGGCTATTCTACCTCTTGAAGTCTAGATCCCCTCACTCTATATTTCTCTCCATGACATGCTCACTGATGATGACTTTCATTAGGACCATTTAGCATAGCTAGAGTTATTAGATGAACGTTGTCTTAACACTCTGGATCACCTTCAAGTTTACCAACAACGTATCAAATGTGCCTATGAAAAACATGTTCATGAATGAACCTTCCAAGTCGGTGACCTTGTCCTGAAAGAAAATCAACACGTAACCAAAGTAGAAAAAAGTAAATGGGGAAAATTTTCTCCTAATTGGCTTGGACCATACATCGTGACTCATACCTATGGATCAGGTGCTTATCATTTATCTTCTCTCGATGGTAAACCGAGCTTGAGCCCCTAAATTCCTTGCATCTTTGACCATTCTATTATTGAATCATTGTCCTACCTCACCCTTTGTCTCTCTCCAGGCTCGTCCCTTGAGCGCTACCCACTCCATACACCTCCCTAACGATTAAACTAGAATCATGTGAGTACCTGTCACTTGTTATCTTCCCTTGAATATGTGTACCACAACACTGCATATAGCATTATTCTCATGGATACTTTTCATCTACCTTTAGATGAGATCCCATGGTCATTTCACCTTGCCTTTTGAACATGAGTATTAGTCTCTACCCTGGTCTTGTCCATGACTTCAAGGCCTCACATGGGACCAAACTCCTTGAGTCAAACTTCTACTAAAAATATGATGACTCCCTCAAAAGGACATCTTCATCTCAACAAATTGCTGCTATAAATAGACTGCTCCCTAGAAGGACAACTATGTAAAGCTCTAAAAAAATTTAAAAAATGAGAACAACCAAAGCTTCCAGCATCGATCAGCTTCAAAAAGACCTCAAGGAGTTTAATTTTTCCCATATAGACTTCCCACATCGATCAATCTATCTCAACTATAAGTCAAAACAAAAAAAAATTTAGTCATGGACTTGCTGTTGTGACCTAGGACCTCTTTCCTGAAGGCCCTGCTACCTCATACCATATAAAAATTAAAAATTACCTACTCTTCACCCTGTGAACCATGCCCACTCTCATTTCCTACTGCCTCAAGGGACTTCTTGGAACTTAGACATTTGGTGATCATGTGACTACTTTTCATCATAGAACATGTCAATCATGCAATGTCTTTAGGGTCTTATGTTCATCACCTCCTCCAAGGTATGATCTACTCGGTATGATCCTACCCAATCAGGTGGCTTTATTTCCCCCTTTTATCTTTTAACCATATTTGTTTACATTTTGATTACCTTATATAGGACTTGGTCCTCGATGCTTACTTTTGGGGTAATCTCCTTCTTTCACCTATAATCCACCCACACCTAACAAACCTAAACCCACAACATGCCCAAACACCTATCGACTCATTTTCACACCTTCTCATTTTCTTCCCTAGCTTATGGGAGAACTACATTAACCTGAGGTCCTTTTTCACCAGGACTATGTAGGCAACACTCCGAGGGCATGGGGCCCTTGGAGGTTAGATCAGCCATTCTCTACCCTAAACAATTTATCAACCATGCCTAACTCACCATTTACACCATATCTCACTTAGTCTCCCTTTTATATACAAAATTGGAAATTAAGTCACTAAATCATGCCTAAATCGACCTGACTTAATCCATGCCTATAACCTAACTCAACCATGCCTATAACCTGACTCAATCATGCCTAAATCAACCCGACTTAATCCATGACCTAACTGACACAACCATGTCTAACCCGATAACCATGCCTAAATTGACCATAACTGCCTAATCCATGTCTATAACATGACTCAACCATGCCTATAACCTGACTCGATCCATGCCTAAACCAACCTGACTCCACCATGCCTAACTCACCTAATTTCCATCCATATCAAAACAATAAATCCATATCTCATCTAACACAAGCCATAAATCCAATATCTCATAAACACATCAACACATCACAAAATACCATGTATCTCATCATATAAATCAATAAATGTGTATCTCAATATACATGCCTATCTCATCATGACCATCATCTCAAAATGTCAAGACACACAGGCTGGTATATGCTCAAAATATACAAATCACTCATACATCCTCACTTTGTCTTGGCACGCAGCTGGTATGTGATCAAAAATACAACTATCTTCGACATGTAGGCCGACATATATATCAAAAATAACTAATATACATCAAAAATTAGGTGACTGCATATCAGGCATCTCGTTAAATGTCCTCCATCTCTATGTCACCTATACCCTCGACCTCATGTGTCCCTCTTACCGTACCTCAACTAGCGTTGGTGTCCTTTCTTTGCATGCTTTGGTGGCCTATCCACGATTGGGCCTCGAAGCTTGTTGACCTCCTGTGCTCTCCATACTATGAGTGCGGGATCTTGTCCTCTCACTAGATGCCTATTGTGCCTGTATATGGACCTATGTCAAGCCCCAATCTGTGGCTCAGGATATGACCAAATGCCCTGTAAACTGTCACACGAGCCTCGTAAGGCTGCCACCTGACCACCCCCGACTATCTCCATCTCCTCCATCTCCCGCATTTTCCATCGATCCCGTAGGTGGCTACTGCTGTACGCGTAGCTCTCTACCTCTACCTTAGAACCCTCGGCTATGTCTACAGTATACCCAACTAGGTAATCAGTATAGCTACCTACCCCTGTAGGGCATCTCTCTACACTATAATGGTAGCTAGGTCTAACTACCTCAGTCTAGGTGGTATGACACATAACTGAACAACCCACCACTTCTTGTATTTGTCTCGTACATTCGGCATCATCTATCCACCAATCCACTAGCTGCTCCTCCTCCCTTATGGGAATTGTAGGCTATGGTAGAGGTAAGGGCCTCTCCACGTCATCTCTCTAATACTATGGGAAGGGTGGAGGAATGTCCTATAAGAGCCCGAACTACCATCAGACTCTATCTACTGGGATCATCTCATCCTCCCTAGCATGGCGACCCTGTATCTACCTCTCTAGCTGGAGCTCAGCTAGCTCCTCATGCATATTCCTATATGAGGGGAATCCCAAATGGCCTCCAGATAATGTCCACTCAGACAACCCCTCCAAGTAACTACTAAAAATGGGCCACATCATGTGTCAGCCTATCCAATCTCTTCTCTCCTATCACCGGCACCCATCTCCTATATCCCACCACACAAATCTAGTTGGGAATGCATCTACTCAAGGCATCCCTATAGGTCTCACATGCACTATGTGCTCATATGCCCATAGTGTAGTATAAATGTACAACACAAGCTAAACCTATGCAACCACCCATATGCCCACAGCTCTCTGTATAGCTGCACTAAGAATGTTGGTGCCAGGAAAAGCATGTCTCATACACCATCATATCATGGAGTACCCCCATCAGTGATTGAGGAAATCATCCACCCTCTGCATCTAGTAGTGCATAGCAACACACTACCTCCATCAATAAAACCACTAGCCTCATCTCATCCAGATGGGCTAGGTACATCTCTTCATAGCTCAAACTAGTGCTATGGAATCTTAGATCAGCCACTCCCTTGCCAAAAGTAGTCCCAATCAACTCCTGAGGCCTCAAAGGAGATAGAATACACCTAGGCACCTAATATGGGTAGCTGTAAAATATGGAACATGTCCTCAGGGTGATAGTCATCTCACCCGTAAGAAGGTGGAATGTGTTGGTCACAAGATCCCATCTATTGATGAGCGCAACCATCAGGCTAGGCTATCAAACAACATGTTGATAGTGATGAATCCCACTCAAGCCCACTACCTCCACATGTTGGAGCTCCAAAGGGGTCACTATGCCACGTAATTTCACTAGTAGAGGTAGAACCTTGTCCCACATATGTAATTGTGTCTCCCCTACATCCAATCTAAGCACGACATTAATCCACATTTACCATGACCATATTCACCAATTATCATTACCCTCCACCCTATTTTCACTCTACCCATCTCAATTACCTAGCCCACATCACTTTTGGACCCTTGTGCCTAAAATCCTGACCGGTGCCGGTTCATCCTAACCAACTCCGGTCACCCTTAAACTAGCATCGGTCACCTATTTGGTGACCGATACTAGTTCACCTTTACTAACCATGGTTACCATGTAACTAGCATCGATCACCTATTTGGTGACCACTACTAGTTTTACCTAACTAACGCCAACCAACCTTGACCGATCTTTGGTAACTATCACGAAAAATCCTGCAACTTCCCAAAACCCCCATTTTCTAAAAACATCACCCTTTCTGTTTTACCCCACCTACAATGACCTAAACTACACCTAGACCTCTACCCACCCCACCTATAACATTTACTACCCTTCCCCTCCCTTTTTTTCTTGTTATCCTCCCCATACCCAAATTTTATTTTTACCCACCCACACAAAAACAAAAACCTAAAATCACAAATATCCAAGATTCTAATCTATCCAATTAATAATGTACAGTTGGGCACTTACCTCATCATGATGTCACCATCTCGGTGGCACATCGCCATTGTTCCGATGGCCCACTAGATCCCTCTCCAACCTCTATCATACCAAATAACTACTCACAACCTCCACTTGATCAAATATTTTACTTTGATCTCGTGGACCCACTGCTCACCAACCCAACCCTCATCCAATCACACTACCAACTCACTGTCCCATTTCCTTAGACACTTTTCTCTCTTTTCTCTCCTTTTTGTCATTTTCTCACTTCACAAATAACAAATGAATAATAAAAATGTGGATTTTTTGTTTTATAACCAACCCGACCTAACCGACGTTGGTTACCCTTGACTGGCATCGGTCGCGTGCCCTACCTCACCATCGTCGGTTTTCCTATACCGATGTCAATTTTCCATGACCACCATCAGTCATCCTCACCTACACATTTCCCTCAATTTTGTCCTTTTACCTCACCCTTTACCTTGATCCTTTACCCCACCCTTCACCTAATCCTTTCCCTATCCACACCTTTACCCAACCCATTTACCTTCCCTTTCCTAACCTCCTCACTTACTACCTCCATTTGTCCTCCTTTGGGGACTCATTATTTTACCCCTACCTTGGCCTTACGTCGGTTTTCATATATCGACATCAATTTTCCATGACCGCCATCGGTCATCCTCACCTACACATTGCCCTCAATTTTGTCCTTTTACCTCACCCTTTACCTTGATCCTTTACCCCACCCTTCACCCTGATCCTTTCCCCAACCACACCTTTACCCAACCCATTTACCTTCCCTTTCCTGACCTCCTCACTTACTACCTCCATTTGTCCTCCTTTGGGACTCATTATTTTACCCCTACCTTGGCCTTACCCATGTTATGACCTTGATATTTGGACCTAGACCATCGCTAGTGACCTTTGACCTCATGTGTTTGCTATACCTTGTAGCACTGTTACCTGTGTTGTTGACCTAATGACCTTACCTAGCCTATTGTTGTGACCGTTTATCCTGACCCTACCTTTGGTGTACCGAAACATACCTAAACATTCCTACACCTAACCTACATTGTGTTTCCTAACCATATCCTATACCTTGGATACCGGATTCACTTCAACCTTGTTTGGGATAAACCTATCGACCTTAGATAATGTGGAGTTTTCCTGCTCTTCAACCCGTAGCGTGCTGCAGTTTATTCGTGTGTGTGCATTTGACTATTGCTACCTTTGACCTAGACCCTTTACCTAGATTTCCCACATAGACCTTTAACCCTTTCTCCCTCATGCCCACCTGCCTCTTCCTCCCATTTACCTTTTTATCAAACCACTCACCGATTCTACCTTCGGCCTCGTCAATTCCTAGTTTGAGGGGGATCACCTTCACCCGCACATGGGGTAACCACATCTTATTTTTGTTAGCATCACTTACCAATACAAGCTACGCAACAAAAAGGGAAAAATGTAGACACTAAAATTAGGTCACACTCCCCTTTGGTACCTCTGACAAATAAGCACCCTTCATCACATTCACCTAGCCACAATCCCCTTCACCCCACTAATATTAATTTAATTAAATTAATGCATTATCCTCACTATATTTATTATTTAAATATCTTATTTTAAATAATATCCACACATGCAGTTCACTTAGACACCTCACTAAGCCAACTCAACCTAAGACCTATTCTTAGTAAGTTGCCATAACTAACTAAGACTTACCCAAACCCTAAAAATCAATGCCTACATTCCCTCTAACCACATTCTTGCATGCTCACAAGAGGCTCCTAGTCTAATCCATGGGTTAACAACATGAGATATGAGGAAATCAAGAGGATCTCCCTAGTTTAGTAAACCTAGGAAATCCCACCTTGACCGACGTCGGTTACCCCTAACCGTCACCGGTTAAGCCGGAACCACCATCGGTTACCCTTTTAACCCCAAAACAACCTTATTCTCAAGGTTGGAAGTTGGAAGCAAAAATTTTGGTGAGAATTATCACATCTCAAAGAGATAACACATCTTCAGAGAGTGAATTCCAACAAGACCACGCATGCAAGGAAGGAGATCAAACATCTTTTCCTGCACAACCATGATCTGATCTAACCAAGCAAAGAGGAATGCACATGTAGCCCATGCAGAATATTTTCTTCAGATTGGTGATCACTTGCAGCCTTCAAGCCCCTCATCAGCACCTCCATCCTTCACACACAGCATCTAGGACCAGAATCCAAGTAAGTATAATGTCATACTTCTCTGGTTTATTTCATTTCATCATTATTTTATCATCTATTGCTTACCTAGCCACCTATTGACCTTCTCCAACATTTCCACCTCCATATACCCATTAAAGCCTCACCGAAGCCTACCCTAGTCACCCAATACCTTGTCTCGACCAACCAAAGTCCTTTTTACAATCACAAAGGAGACCTAAAGCTTGTTCTATGACATTTCTAGATTTCACAGTAACCGACACCGGTCACACTTGACTACCGTCATCGGTTACCCCTGACTGACATCGGTCTCTGTATTTTCCCACACAACCTAGAACAGAGACCTACCCACTTAATTTCATCTCACCCTCATCCACCTGTGATCTACTCCGAGACCTTTGTCAAACCTGCAGAACCTAGAACCAATCATTTGACCTTTGGATTCTATTCTAGCTTAGCCTGTTAGATTAGATCTATTTCTTATTGTGTTTTAAGTGAGATACCTAAATCATTTCAAATTACAATAGGATTTAATTTTTTTACAACATTAAATTGTTTAAAACAATGGACTGATAGCCATCTAGGAAGTATCACACTTCTCGAGATCTAGCATATGCTAGGTAGTTCACTGCACATATTGTTTAATTCCTTCTTGTGGTCTTGATTTTCATTACAGGTAGTTCCTCCTAGCCAAAAGGAAGATCTCATGATCAGCTATGGATTCAAGAAGTCATACACGTGCAACAACCCATCAACCAACATTTGAACAGGTATTCCTCCTACGTCCATTACCCTATTTGTTTCGTCAACACTCCAAAGAAACGATCTAAGAAAAAGGTGAAACACCAACTACTATAATAAATTGTGACCAGCCTTAAGGAGTAAACAACATGACAAGGTTGACATACTTGACTTGAGATAATAGTACGGACTTGTCAATTCTCAATCAACATAATGTGCTTCTACATGCATTCTAACTTCACATGAAACCAAATATTTCAAATACCATATTCATGTGTATGAGATTCATATATTTAACATTGATTATCATTGTCCTTTATTGAGAGACAACCCTAGGATACATACATTCAAGAAATCACATGATTCTTGCTCATACACATACCTCTAGCTTGTTCACCGACTTACAACTCATAATTTTTTTAGATGTCATAGAACAACTTAGGGTATTAGAATAAACTTATCCTTATTTAAATCTAGATAGGTAACAAATCATTCATCCTATACCTCAAATGGCCTTCACATATTACACATAAATATTTCAAACCGAGTGGCACTCATAAAATTGTAGCATGGTTTTTACAATATTGACATTAGCTAAGGAATACACCTTTCTTCAATCCATGCCAAAACCTTAAGAGAATTCACGTAAAGGTTCTATTGATGATTAAACTTCTTGACATACAATCATGACACCATTTAAGCTTGAAATCCATAAAATACATGATCCCTGGTCTTTAAGCTATTCTAAACTTCATATAGCAAAGGCCCATATTTTATGAGCATGAAAGCACAATAATCACCATCTCAACAAAGAAAAAATTCCTTCAAGAATTGATCAGCTTCATACAAAGGAGAAAACACGGTTGAAGCATATAAGAATATTGTCTTAACTTAAACCCATACCTTGAATAATTATTGATTGTCTTAACACTACATAGAACCATAATTTTTGACCCTTCAAGATCTTTCATGCATGAAACACCACTTTTTTCATCCTCTAAATTCTTATCACAGATCTCTAATTATCATTATCATAGTACTCTAGCCCTTTACCGAGAACAATGCCCCCATATTGTGATTGATACCCGACTGGACTCATTTAAGATGGTACCTCACAATATAATCATCTTACTATTATCTTCCCAATCACCGTAGAATGCAAGTTATGATCACTATACCCCGAGTTACTTTATCATCTTCAACTATTTAAAGCACATTTAAGAAGTATCACATCTTGCTCAATATAGGGTTACATCCTCAAACCTTGAACCATAAATAATTCTCATCAATTTGTAACCTTAAAATTATGACACCCTTAAGTATATTCATTTTTTATCATGTTCTCTCGACACCTTCATTATATTTTAGACACCTTTACCTATGGAGACACAAAATCAAATACTTATTACTATTATTATACCACCAAGTATGTATATATATATATATATATATGGATCTTGTGTAAGAAAATTATTCATTGATGACCCATCCCGTAGTCCATCCATTTGTCTTGTTGGTATTTATTTCTTTTTAACTTTTACACTCAACATTCATACACACATTTCTAGTTAGCTCTCGGGGTCTCTATCTATTAGTTCCCACTAATTTTTTGTCACTTGTCTCTAGACGATAGTGCCCAGGGTTGGATAGTAGCACCAGATGCTCCTGTCCATCTTGGGCACCCTTGTACTCTTTATGCTTGATTTTATTTCTGACACTCGAGGTCAGTATTTTTAGTTTTCCTTCTCATATCCTAAGATACTAGTCAGCATGTAAGGTCATTAATATTGAAATTAAAAAAAGATATCCCTATATAAAAATGTTTTCATGAAAATGTGCAACAGGAAATTTCCAATTTTCAAGTATGACAACGATACCCCTGGGTCAAAATTTTCAAATTTTTCCTTTCCAAGACACCCAAGGTCTACCCGATCTTAACACCAACCTTACCCAACTATTCCAATGAACATCTAGTGGATTTCAACTCAATCCCATATGTGAATTAGGAAATTCAATTCAATCCCCCTAGGTGATTTTAGGAGTTCTCGAAGAATGCCAATTTTGGGAAGTTTTGGGAAGGGCTACCACTGGCCTTCCTGGGACTAGTACGACCCCTAGAGAGGAAAATAGGAGGAAAATTAAACTTGGAGATGAAATCAAGGTCTAATAACATCAAATAAATTATATTTGAATATTCAGGAAGATTTGGAAGTTTTGGGGTAGATTCATTAGAAACGGGTTCTCAGGCCTAGGTAGTGCACATAGCCAAAAAAGATACCGAGCTTCAAGAGGTGATTATACGAGCTCTAGGAGGAGTTAGGAGCTAAAAATTACATCATAATAAAGGTAATTTATATCTCTACATTATGGTGGAATCATGTATTTCACAACACCTAGGCGCAATAGATCTATATTAGGTTTTTCTAATTCTTAATCACGGAGCCATAACAAAAATCCAATTTTTTAGGGATTAAATGAATAAATAAACATCTAAGAACCCCACCATTGGATTTATAAGGACATTTTTAGTCAAATTCATATAAAATTTCACCTTGAAACTCCATCAGGAACTCCAAATATGGCCTTCACAAGTTCGCTCTCAAGTTCTCATACTTAGCCAATTTTTGAAGTGGACATGTGTTAGCTCCAGGAGCCTTAAGCATTTTTATTTCCCTTTTATACCTTTATCTAAGGGACATAGGGGACAGTAAAATTCACCTAGACCTTTTTTAAGCCCCTAGAACACTAATATGACCTCTTGTTTTCCAGTTAAGCCCCGAGAGCTAAGTTTGAGCCTTCCTCTCCCTACATGGATGATCACCAAGTGTCGCGATGAGGCATGAAGTGGAAATTTATGTCCCTTTCATACCTTTAGAAAAGGGACATAGGGGACACAAAATTCCCCATCCCACTTGAGCCTTTTGGTTCCTCATGCACCTAAAAGTCAACTCCTAAATGTTTTTTCCTAGCCTCCCTCTCATTCTCAACTGTAAATAACTTCATTCTCCTCCATCACCACCTCTATGATATTTGAAGATTGAAGACTCCATTAATGGATTCCATGAAGAAAAAAAAAAATAAAAATGAAGAAATCTACCTCTTCATTTCTCAAGGTCCCAAAGTGGACGAAATCGCGTGAAAATTGAAGGGAATGATCATTGAAAAATCTAGTTTTGTATGAACTAGTTTTCATGCCACGAAGTCCCCATTTTTTTAGTGATATAGAGGAATGAATTTTCATCAAAATTCTTCCCTTTCACCTAAATAATAGTAGTTAAAAATTCAGCGAGCTACCTCTTTAATTGTCAAGGTTCCAGTGGGTGAAATTGTATGAAAATTGGAGGGAATCATCATTGAGAAAATCTATTTTTGCGTAAACTAGTTTTTGCACCATGAAGTCCCTATTTTTTAGGAAAATTGAGGCCTATGTTTCTTATTAGTAGTCTTCTTCCACAAATGAAAATCTCATTTTACCAATTTTTCAGACAAAGAAATTACCCAAAATTTAGAGTGTGTAACTCCAAAATAAAACCTATAATTTTAAGACTTGTTTTGTTGTGATCTGACACCCACAATGCACTTACTAAAACTAACACATGTCAATGGTGAGACATAATAAAAATATAAAGTGGGTAAAAAGGGAATTACATCATCAATAAAGGAGGATTGAATTTTTCCAAAGGGTTCGAAGGCATCGTGGATCAATTTGGCAAAGCCTTTTTGGAGTCGATTCAATAAAAGTGGGTTTTCAAGGGCCTAAAGGAGCATACACCATGAAGGAGTGCCTAAGATTTAAGAAAGGATTCTGGGAGATTTATAAATATTCAAGAGCCCAAAAAGTACCTATGGAAGGTATTTTCCATGCCCTAAATGGTGGAAAAAATGAGACCTCATGAAACATCATACACTTCCTAGGTAACTCATTCTTCTCGGCACACTGTTGGTGATCCTGAGAAAACAAATAGGGAATTTTAAGGTGATGAATTCATAATTGGATCTATAAACCATCACCATTCAATTCATTTAGTGTTTTTCAATCAATATCATATAAAAATTTTCCTCCGAACTCATCCAGGAATCCGAGTTATCACTATCACAAGTTGGCTCAAGGAACGCATTCAACACTTAGCCAAATTTTCAAGAGGACACATGTCAGCTCTAGGAGATTGGTACATTTTTATGTTCCTTTAGAAAAGGGACATAAGGGAAAATAAAATTCACCCAACCCTTTTTATCCCCCTAATCACCCATAAGACCCTCTGCATCGCCAAATTAAGCCCCTAAGAGCTTGTCGGAGCCCCATCCTCACAAAGGCATAGATAACCTCCAAGTGTCGCAACCTAGTGGGATGTGAAAATTAATGTCCCTTCCATCCCTTTATATAAAGGTACATAGGGTAGATTAAAATTTTCCCAGCCCCAAGTATGCCTTCTATTCCTCCATACATCTAAATTTCAGAACCTAGGTGCTTCCCTCAAACTCTATAGTCCAAATGCTGGGCTAGCCAGATTTTGCCAAGTGTTACAATTGGGCACGATGTGAAAATTGATGTCCCTTTTTTCCATTTAGCTTAAGGGACATTAGGGACACAAAAATTCACTCAGACCAAGCATCAAAATGTGTAAAAATTCTAGCTCCTTTGCTGCATCTTATTGCTTCTAGTGCTACCTATACACATGCCCATGAAATCTCAAATGCTAGATTCCTCTTCACCCCACAATTTTTTCAGAGTCAACTAGCTCCTCAAATCCTTCTTCAAATTTAAAATGTAGATATCTTAAAAGAAAAAATGGATCGAAACAACGAAGAAATAAGAGAAAATGAATATTTTTTTCTATATAACCATAAAGTCTTCCAATAAAAAAATCTTCATATCTTTCAAAATACAAGTAGATAATGATACCTTATTTTGTAGATTTCCTCATTTTTCAAGATGATCAATGTGTAACAAATGGGAGGCCAAATGGTGCCTTGAATCATTTTTTCCAACAAAAACCCCATCTCTTTTCCTAGCTCACATTTTTTGGATATCCCTATTTCACTTTGGATTCTTAGAAAATTCACGAAATAAATAAAGGTAGAATGTCAAGGAGGAATACATGTTTATGATGTCATTTGAAGGTTGTGTACACATTCTAATTTCCTAATCCATGTTGATTGTGAGAGATCCCTTTTAGCTAGGAGTAACTGCTAGAAAGTGGAGTGGAGAACATAGGTGATGAAGATGGTGACAGTCAAAATCCATAGAGAAGAGCCATTGTATTCGGTTTAAGACAGCTTTAGACCTCGGTGCCTCTCTATTGTGAATCGTGATCGTGAAGAGGATGATGAATGGTGATCAATGTTGGTAGTTCTCTCGTGTGTCTTATTTTACTTGAGTGCTAAATAAATTTGAGTGATCCAAGTCTCTGGAAGAAATGAGATCCTGAATGAATTGACCAACATGGGAAAAGGATTTTGGAAACATATTTAAACTAACCGACAATGGTTAGGTGACTAAAATCGGTTGAGATATAAATGTCATCGGTTGGTAGGATATCTAGGTTGGCCAAAAATAACCAGATTATTGCTGAGATCTCTAACCTTCTATCGAGTCTCGAGTGATATATCATGGAAAGATAAGTAGGATTCCTTTTAGGTTTGTTAATAGGAGTTAAGTCTAGGTTTTATACTAAGTCCTAGTTAGTTAGGATAGGTTTAGACTCGGTCTTAGGTCATTAATGAAGTTTGAGTAGGTCATTGAGTGAGGTGGCTAGGTGAGGTGGTTAAGTGAGGATATTAATTAATTTAATTAACATGTGCACTATGGGATATGAATAGGTAGGATATGGTTAATTTAATTAATGGGGTTTAAAGGGGAGTATGACCCAATTTTGGTGTCTACATTTTACCCCTTTTGTTGCGTAGTTTGTATTTGTAAGAGACACGAAAAAAATATGAAAAAAATAGGAAATTGGTATTCCAAGTGTGGGTGGAGGTGATCCCCTCAAACTAGGAATTGAGGAGGTGTTAGATTGAGTCGATGAGTGTTTTGTTAAATACGTTAGTGATGAAAGTGAAGGTAGGTGGGATTTAGGTAAGGGTATGGGAAGTTTGGGTAATGGGTAATGTTCAAATCGGGTAATAGATAACAGTGAATTGAATGCATGCACATGTATAGATTGTGACACGGTACCAGGTAGAAGAGTGTGAAAACTCTACATCATCTAAGGTCAATAGGTTTATCCAAATGAGGGTGAAGTGATTCAGGTATCTAGGGTAAAGGATATGACCTAGAAACACAACTTAGGTTAGGTATAGGACCGTTTAGTTATGGTTTGGTCGGGATAAACAACATGATAATAGGAAAGGTAAGGTCATTAGGCTAAACCACACGGGTAACAACATTGCAAGGTATAACAAGTACATGAGTTCAAAGGTCACAAAAGGTAGTTCTGGTCAGGGTATGTAGGTCATGACATAGGTAAGGCCAAGGTATAGGTAAATAACAAGTCCCTAAATGCAATTAAGGAAATGTATAGGTAATTTAGGCTTGTGGGTAGGGTGTAATAAGTGTTGGTAAGGTCAAAAGGTATTTGGTAGTAATGAGTTTAGGTCAAAATGGGAAAAATGTTCATGAAATGGTACTTACAGTGACCGATGCCAATTATAAGGTAACTAATGTTATTTTGGTATGAAGGACACCGGTCATGTTGATTTGGGGATATAAAAGAAAATCCCATGTTTTACGGATTTATTTTAACTTGTTTTCATTTTGTGAAAATGACAGAGAATTTGTGCCTCCATGGAAAATGACATTATGAAGTGTTGAGTTGATTTGGCGATTACTAGTGCATGAGTGGGTATCGGCAGGTAGGTCCACGAGATCAAGCAGAGTGAGTTGATTATTAGAGAGATTCGAGGTAGGATTTTGCATGATGAGAGGTAGGAGAGGGTTTGGGTGGACCACCGGTGTAGTGGTCAGATGTTCCACAAAGTAAGAGATGCTCGATGAGATTGGAGGTATCCAAAACCTCACTTTTAATTTGAAATTTTTTATTTTAAAGAAGTAGGGTTGGGCAAGATTTTGGTTTTGATTTGTAGGTGGAAAAGTGATGAAATCAGAGGAGGAAAAATCAAATATAGGCTAAGTAGGGTGAGAAATAAATGTGGGGTAAATGTGGGTGGGATTAGGTAGGTTTGTAAGGTGTTCTTGTCAATTTTTGAGAAATGGGGGTGGGGGTTTTAGTTTTTGATGTCATGACAGAGACCGACATCATTCAAGTTTTGGCCAATGTTAGTTAGATTTGGCTGGCATCGGTCAAGTCGAGGTAAGCTGACACTAGTTAAATGAAACTAATGATAGTTAAGACAAACCAATGATGGTATCGGAGACCAAAGTGTTGGTTAAGGTTAAGGGAAAATAAGGGTTAGAAGGGCTAGGTAGGAATGTAAAAGAGGTGAAGAAGGGGTAGGTGAGGATGAATAGTAGGGGGAGAGGGTAAAATGTGATTTTGGTGAGAAGAGATAGGGAAGTAGGTTAAATGAGTTTAAGATAATGGGTAATGATGATAAGGGGTAGTAGGTTTGTAGGTGAATTAGGTAAAGGGTGTAGGCATGTTTGATGTGGTGGGTATGGTTTAGTGGGAAATAGGTGATTTTTGGGAATTCAAGTCTTGACAATGGTGTGTTTGATGATGCAAGCACAAGATCATCTTAGGATGTGGGACATAGTACCACCTCTGTTGGTATAGATGTGGTCTAGTGTGACTATAGAGGAGTGGGAGCATATGAATGATGTCAGATTGATTGGGATATGACGTTATAGGTGCATAGCCCAAGACCCTAGCTTGATGGTCCTTCTCATCGACATATGGGATTCAAAGACCAACACTTTTCATCTATCGATGGGCGAGATGAACATCACCCTGGAGGATGTGTATAGGATCCTATGGCTACCGATTTTTGGGGAGCTAGTTTATTCTATATCATCAAAGGCATTAGTGGAGCCGATATTGGATGTGTTTTGGGAGGCTATGGGTGAGATGAGGTATCATAGTGTGACCTTAGTTATGGATACATGTCTATAGCCCATCCTTAGGAGATAAGTTTGGTTGTGTTGATGATAGAGGTGGTATATTGCTTCACCTTACTAGATGCTGAGGGTGGAATATTCCTACCAAAGACCGATGGGAGTGCTCAAGATATGATGGAGGAGTGGTTCTGATTTTCCTAGACCGACATTCCTAGTGCAACTATATAGGGAGCTATGGGCTTATGGGATATTGTGGCAATTTAGTTTGTGTTGCACCTTTTACTACACTATTGGGTATATGAGCATATCCGTGTGTGTTCTCTATGGGTTTTCCATGACATGATTGGTTTGGAGGTGGATTTCTCAGAGTTAGATATAGATGGTGGGTACCAATTGGTGGGAAGCATAGGGTGGTTAGGGCCACACATGATGTTTTATAGTACATGTGGTTACTGGAGGGAATTTTAGGAGTTGACATTATTTGGAGGTTGTATGTTGGATTTCCATAATTCAGGGCATGGTCAAGAGTTAGAGAAGCTTCAACTACTAAGGTGGATACATGGGTAGTGTGTCGGCGAGCATGATATGATACCCGTAGATATGGTTAGATGGCAATTTGGGCTACCACAAGACATGCCTCCACATTTCCCACAAGACCAAATAGATGAGGTGGAGAGATACATGTCTCCACCATGACTAAGTGTGTCAAAAAAAGGTAGGAGAAGAAGGTGGTGGATAGGTAGATACATGACACCAAACTCACTAATGGATATAGGCAATAGTGGGCAGCACAATAATGGGCAATGTATGTAATGGAAAGTTGCAAAAGCTATGGAATAAGGCTAGAGAACCTCAAATCTTTGCTAACCCATCCATGCACCATGCGATAAGAGATAAACAAGAGTTAATCCTATACATGCATCATAACTTTAACAAAAACATCAAAACCTAGCATATATACTACTCTCTACTCTTTATATTACTTAATTAAGAAATTGAACCTAATAAGATCAACTTAGAAATCAAAGGGGTGATTTTTTTTATGATGATTAGTTGGGAGGAGTTTGGATAACTAATTATGACTGATAGATAGCCTACAAAGCCAATAAAAGTGGTTTAGAGAGAACTCGGGAGGTTCTAAATGGTCGAAAGGAGTAATGTTTAGCTAATAAGAGAGATATTATCCAAATAATATGATTATAGGAGGAATGTGACCGAAAGAGTGTCGTGAATGGGCATCCGAGAATGAAGCGAAGAAGGGTTGATTAACAGTGTCATCAATTAACTAGATTAGATGAAATGCTAAGTGTAAGCATAATTAAGGTGTCTAAATTTTCCCCTCTTTAAGGTGGCGTAAGTGACGTCACTTCAAAGAAAGTAAACAAGCATAAACAAGTAGAAAATTTTGAAGGGAGAGAAGAAAAATGAGTAGAATGGAGGATGCCCCCTCGATTTTCAATGAAGTGATAGAAGAACTTGATTGACAATCAAAAAAGATGACAAAAGAAAGAAAAGGAGAAAGAATAGTGTGGAGAAGAAGAAAGGGGATAGAAGAAAAGGAGAGTGAGGAAGGGGGAATGAGCTAACATCCATCCAATGCATTTTAAACAACTTTATTTTTCATCATATTGCTAGAGATCTTCATCATTGGTCCTTATTAAAAAGAATGAACAAAAGTGTAGTATGACATGAAAAGCCATATATGAACAAATGTCCTTTAAAATCACTAACTCCATGCAACATACAAAATGAAATGCAATACAAGAAAGTAAAATATGCCTAACTCCATGCAACATAGATAATGCAATGCAATACAAGAAAGTAAACAAGCCAAACCAATAGAGAAACAAGATGCAATGTTTTTTGTTATCAAGATTCAGTTCTGACATGTGTGAATTAATGACAAGGGTTATAATGGTGCCCAAGCAAGGATACATGCAAGGGGAATAATGGAGGACACTTGGGTCTAACGAAAAAGCAATGTGCACTATGAAACACTACTAGGAAACTCATTATGCTCTAGAGTACAAATGAAGTAAGTAGCTTAGCTTTTGTTGATGGAGGTAGATCAAGATGATCTGCGAGTCATGCACACATGAATGGGTGAGAATCAAAGAGTGACATTTTTTAGGATGATTTATATTTTTTTGAATTTTTCTTAAACATATTTGAATGTTTTGATTTTTCTAATATATTTGAATGTTTTTATTTTTTTGAAAGTTTTCTAAAACTATGTACAGGAAGATGAGGAAGCATGGATTCCCCAATGGTAGATGGGATGTACACGGGAATAAGGCCACGTGCGCACGAGAAGGTCAAGATGCAAAAATGCCCCAACGATTAGGTGGGAGTATTCAAAGGAAAAATATTCATAGGTAGAAGTGGGACCTAAGGCCATTATGGATAGGTTCAACATGATGGTGAAGATAAACCAATAAAGTGATGGGAAGAAGCAAGGATGCCCCAAGAATGCCTAAGAGCACATAATAGAAAGGAAGGAGAAGACTATTTTTGTGAAAGGGGATAAAGGTGTGAAAACATGGAAAAAAATTAATCTTATATTCGGGGATGTTTTGAAAAAGTAGAAGAATGATGTGAATGATATGAATGTAGATTAGAAGCCTTGCGATGAAGAAGTGATTAGCCAAAGGCACAAATGTGAGACAAGATATGGACTAGAGTAAGAGTTTGAACAAGATCTAAAAAAAGACACTTGGTAACATACTAATCCTGCCTTATTATAGAGATCCAAAGTGTGTGCACGTGGAATTAATTACCTCTTGAAGTGAAGATTTAATAGAAAACAAGTGAAGACACCCCAGCCAATGTGTAGGAATGATTTATTTTGATAGGTGATAGGTGATTTGTGAATGAATGGTGGAAGGATAGTTGTACATTGCTCTACTGCTAGCTAGGTGTCCATAGCCCCGACAGAGATGCATTTTATTCTAATCACAACATTTCTCTACTACAGATCAGCATCCATAGCCCCAATAGAGATTATTGGAAATACCCCAAGAGAGAGTAATATATCAATTTACTTTTTCTTTGTAGCTTTTAGCCTTTGATTTTTGATTGATTGATTTTGATTCTTTTACTTTCTAAAAACTTATTTCAGCTCTCTTTTTTGACAAGGGGTTAAGAACCATTGATGGCTTGATGGAAGGAGGTGGAAGTGATTGTGATGACGACATTGGCTAGTGTCAACAAATATGTCCAAAAGTTCTTTACAACAATTTTATTAGATGTTGAATGTGATAGGATCTTTAAGAGGTCAGTCATTCTTTAATTTACCAAGGTGATAAAAGACCAGGCTCAAATAGATACCATAGAGATAAATGTCACAAAATGTGTGTAAAAAGGCTAACCACAATATCATTGAAGGGATGAAAATGGTAGGAAGACTTATAGAAGAATAACAAGAAAGGGAAGAAAGAACATCCATGTGTACGCAATACCTGATTGCAATGTTTGATCTTTGTACCTTTGATTTTTATTTTATTTTTGTGTTTCCTCATGTTTTTGTATTTTTGAATTATTTTTGATTTTTTAGATTTTTGATAGTTTTGGAAAGTTAGGACTAACAAAGTCACTCTACATGGTAAGATCCAACAACAATGTTTGCGACTTCCTTGATAAGGGAGATTAAGCGTGTTTTCTTATCAAGAGTCATGTTATCCTGATCTTGATGATTGTGGTGAGCTTATACTCAACAAATGACTATGATTTATCTTGAAACATGGATTTCATATGTGGGAGATTGAATTCCCTATCTAAAGGTTTATACACTTTGTGCCATACTTGATGGTTATGTTGATGTGCATTCTTGAATTGTATTTGATTTTTAACCTTAAGATCATTTGATTTGTTGGGAGATTTGGATCTCTTGGATGTTTTGACCTGAGCTTGATAATGAACCTATTTGGGTTTCTTATAAGCTAATGCGTGACTTTTTTATCCCGAGAAGGAGAAGAAAGTGAACGTGGACATTTAGAACTGATGTGAGAAATGATTGTAGGCTTGCCAAAACCATTGATATAAGAAATATGTGATTGATGAAAATGATATGGTCCAAGAATTAAAGAGGATGGGCTACTAGGAGGTGAGCCACCGATAGAAGATGATGAAGGGATACCAGGATATGGCTCTAATAGGAAGAAGAGGGGCTACGAGGACATGGCCCAAGAATAGAAGATGATGAGCTACCCCAAGGTGACCCATATATGAAAGATAATGGAGGGCTACTAGGGCATGGCCTAAGAATAGAAGAAGATGATGAGGGACTACTTAGTAGTGACCCAAGGTGATATTTTGATTGAGGAATGGTGATAGATAAGGAATGATTGGGTAACGAGAAGATAGGCCATGGCTCAATGCTAGACCCCAACATCTCATCATGATTAGAAGAAGGTGAAGATGGAATAGAAGAAGAATCAAGTTCCATGACCTTAGGATTTTCCTCTATGTTATGTCAAAAAGGATCAATTTCTTCCTCCCCATACGCAAGCGTATCAAGTTCTAGAAATAATCCTTGTTTGTAATCCTCTAAAGGGATATCATCATGTACTCTGATTGTTTCTTCATTTTGAGAGAAATCAATTAGTAGAGGTTGTTATTATTTTTCCATGGAAGGTTGAATAGAAGAAATAGGTCTAATAAGTGGGGATGATTGATTGATAGAAGAAGATGACTCAAGAGAGGAAGTAGGATTGGTGGTAAACGTCTCATGAATGGACGATTTAGATTTGGACCTATGTCATTTTTCTAGAAGATGACGTAATGTAGGTTGGAAAGTAGGATCACATAGCCATTCATTAAGTTGCAACATAGGAGTTGAATTAGATGATTGACTAGAGGGAATCGAGTTGTGGAACTCTTTGATGGAGGAAGAGGTCATTGAGATGACTGATGAAGGAGGTCTTGTGAAGAAAGGGAGGACCATGACTCAAGAACCAAATTAGAGGTTCGATCAATGAAAATTGGACTCACATGAGTCTTCAAAGGAGGAAGACATCATTGAGGTGATTTGGAATAAAGGTCCTGCAAAGGAAGGGAGGAGCATGATTCAGATTGGATCTAGGGGTATCCGAATAATAGTTGGGATATAAGTCTTCGTAAGAAGAGTGGGAGTCTGAATGGTAGTTTGGATCTGAATCAAAAGAAGAAGAGTGGGGGGACGTAAATAATAATTTGGATTAGAAGAATCTAAAATATACCACCAACTATGAGCTAAAGGTGGGGAATAGGGTACCTGATGGGCTCTCTAACATGAAGAACCAAACGAGGTTTAGTTATAATGGGAATCTTTTGATGTGAATACCTAAACCTAGGTTTCAGTATTATTGTAAATGTGAGAAACCACGTGATAGTCAGTCATTATTGGTGTCATTTTAAGCACAAATTTCTAGCTCTAGATAGTGTGATGGAACTCCTTTAAAGGGAAGGAACTGATATATCGATTCGAGTAGCATAATGACAACCAACTAGACATTTCATAAGTATGGAGATGCGTGCATGATTTTTCAAAGAAGGTCTAAGGAAAATAGACATTGTGATGATGTAATCTCGATGAGATTAAAAATGATTGTCCTAGAAAACAATTTTTCTAGATGAATAATCACAAGGAACAATCATGCAAGTGTGAAACAAAAAGCCAATCAACAAGGAAATACACCCTATGCAAATGTGTGTGTAAAGTGAGTTTGATGCAAAGATGATCAACACAATGTCAATATTTACGTCAAGCTCGAAATGATCAAGGCATAAATATTAACAAAGGGTAGATGTGAATCCCAATCAAAGGATACAATGACATGTTCAACAACCAACAAGGCCAAAATGTTAAAGGGCAAGGTTTATAAATGTAAGCCACGTAACCACACCAATTGGACATGTCTATCCAACTTCACGGAGAAGCGAGATATTAGTGCCAAAGTGGTATTGAAATGATGCAAACAGAGTAAGAGACACCTTTCAAGATTTGGGACAATGTTTGAAATCAAACCAAGTCAAGGTATACTAAGGATGTGTTAAAATGTGCGTAGCATAATGCCACAATGCGGATACTTAGATCATGTTTACGAAAAACATGACATAAGTATCTTAATTGTGTCGAGATAATGTGAAAAAGGTAACACGTCAAAGGGAGATCAAATGATGAATCAATCTAAACTATGATGATGATCTTGAAATCAAGATCAAGTGGCTATCAAAGATATGAGGATGCATCCACACACTTTAGACATTTAACAACTCAGCAAACATGGATGAGTGTAAATGGACAAAAAATTGGTGAACACTATCTATGACAACACTCCCAAAAATGCCTTCTGTTGCCCCAAATGAGAAACAAGAATGTAAAGGTGTAGATAAAAAGATGGAAAATAAATAAGCATCACTTGGGTAGAGCTTCGCCTTGTCGAAGGTGAGAAAGAAGATAAGCTAAGTGAAACATTGTCTAATTTCCGTGATGAAAGGCACTTAGATCTAACTTAAGTGGATTCTTTGCCTTGTTTGAAAATCAAGGTTCTAAATCCAAAAACATTATCACTTCATGATGGCCAAGATGCGACAAAGACTAGTAAAGTGGGCTCCTTGACAAAATGGCTTCCCTAACAAGTTCTCTCAACTAGGTGTTACAAGGTTGTCTAAGAGCAAGGCACAATTTACCCAAAAAGTCACAATGACTAGTTTGGGAGTATCTCGGATTTTTCCCTTTCAAGTACAATGGGCAATGAATGCATCCATCATGTACTTTTACTAAGGTCGTAATACTGGACAACTTACAACTCTAACTCACAAGGTGTACTAGTCAAGTGGGTAAGCGGAGCACTTCCTATTTCATCCACGAGGTTACACAACGGTGGACTACTTTAGGGTTCTTGGTACCACCCCCATTGTTATAGCTTAAGGTGTTATGCCAAAGGGGTTATGTTCCAGTTGAGTGGATAGGGACATACCCTTTTCCAAAACCTGTAATATAGTGTTTTGAATATGGTGTGTTTTTTATCTTGTTTAGCTTAATGTGGTTTTAAGTAGCACAATGTTTGGCAACCTGCAAGAACACGTGTATTAGTGGGTTTATGTTTTGTTTTTGGTTTTGACGTCTTTCTTTGACAAGTAATTTTGGTCCTACATACCAAGGTTAGTAATTTTCCAAAATTTCATATAAAGGAGATAAGATGTTGTTTTTGATTTCCCAGATCGTCCTAAGATGCAAGGAAAGAGCATACACAACAAGGTATCTCACTCAAATTTTCAATAAATGGAAAATTCCTAAGTACAATGTGAAAATGAGTTCTTTTTAACCAAATTTGAAAGCTAAATAAACCATTTTGCAAGTATGAAGAAAGTGGTGAAATGTTTCTGATTCCCAAGATCACCTAGAAAGGTGCGAGAGAAGAGCATACGCGTTTCAAACTTTCATAAATGAAGATGCAAATGTTTTTAAACAAGTTAGTATAAAATAACTTAATGAAGAGGAAACCTGTAAACCACTGTTAGAACCTTGTAAGAGTTAGAAAACCAAGAAAATTGAAAAATTCTAGAAATCCAATTTTTGCACTTTTTAAACAGTTTTTAGTAATTTACATTTTTGGAGGTCTCCGGAGCACTTTGGGAGTTTTGTGATAGAATAAGTATACCAAAGGTATATAACTTTTGGAAGTTCCCTCACAAATTATGCTTTGTTATCTTTCCGACGCCTATTCAAACTCTGAAAATGGGTTAACGAGTCAAAAGATATGATCAAAACAAGTAGCACTAAAAATAAAATGTATGAATCGGACTACACAGAGACACCTACGTGCCCAGAATGACACATATGTGCCCCAACCAATGGATACATGCCCAAGTAGATAGGTATGTGGGCAAGGTAAAAATTCAAATTTTAACAAAGTGGAATAGGACACATGCGTGCCTAGAGTGACACATACGCGCCCTAGCCAACGGATACACGCCTAAGCATAAAATAGACAATTTTTTCAAATTTTCACACAGTCAAGCCATTTACGCATGCGTGCCCAGAGAGGTGGATACACGTCCCAGATGATAGATACATGTGTGCATCCTTGTAGAGGTAAAATTTATAGATTTTTTACACATCTAGCTTCAAAGACTGACGCATACACGGCCGTGAGAGAGGCGAGATACACATCCCAAATGACAGAGACACATGTGCATCCTTTTAAATGTAAAATTTGCAAATAATGAGGACCTTATGACAAGTACACACCTGATCTGATAGGTACATTGGGTTTTCGCGTGTACATGCCCTTTGTTAGTCACCTACGCGTACCTTATGAAAAACTTGTAAAAACATGAATTTTCAAATTTTCAAGAGAAACCAAGTTAGTTGTTAGTCAAAGTGTCCTATTTCTATATCAAACCAACAAAATGTATATAAATTAATGTCATTTATCTAGGTTTAGAAATAAAAATGAGGAAATAACAAGTGATTTGAGAAAAAACTTTAAAAATGAACTTTGAAAAACCTAAAAGACCTCCATTAATGGAGGGTGGACATAAGTGTCCCACCGGGCATGCCAAATGTATGCAATGGAAAGTTGCAAAAGCTATGGAATGAGGCTAAAGAACCTCAAATATTTTCTAACCCATCCATGCACCATGCGATAAGAGATAAACAAGAGTTAATCCTATACATGCATCATAACTTTGACAAAAACATCAAAACCTAGCATATATACTACTCTCTACTCTTTAGATTACTTAATTAAGAAATTGAACCTAATAAGATCAACTTAGCAATCAAAGGGGTGATTAGTTGTTTATGGTTTTCAAGCTTTCAAGAATGGAGTCTCACCATTAATGGCTTCAAGGCCAATGGTTCTCTCTATTTACTCAAAACTTGGATTATGGATGCAAATGGAGGTGTTAGCTCAACAATGGAGGAAGGAAAGCTTTAGATCAAATGTCTAATTATCTTAAAGCTAATACAAATGAGATCTAAGATTTCTTAGGCTTGTTTTGGCTTTAGATTATGTAAAATTGTGTGTAAAGTTGTAGTTTGAATGGGTAGGCTTAGCCTTGTATTTATAGCTTTTGGTTTGGAAGAATTTGGAATTTGGGTGCATGTGGGACTAAAGTCTAAAAATCACTTTAGGATTAGATTAGGATAAACATGCTTTAGGCTTAGTTAAGCTTGGTTAAGGCTAGTTAACTAGGGTTTAGGCTAGTTAAACTTGATTATCAAGTGATTAGAGACTCATTGAGAGTTGGGAGGGGTCTAGATAACCAATTGTGACTGATAGATAGCCTACGAAGCCAATAAAAGTGGTCTAGAGAGAACTAGGGAGGTTTTGAATGGTTGAAAGGAGGAATGTTTAGCTAATAAGAGATATATTAGCCAAATAAGATGATTATAGGAACAATGTGACTGAAAGAGTGTCATGAATGGGCATCCGAGAATGGAACGAAGAAGGGCTGATTAACGATGTGTCATCAATCGACTAGATTGGATGAAATGCTAAGTGTAAGCATATTTAAGGTGTCTACAAGCAACACCACCAAGGCCAGGACAGTCAAATATTGCTAAGGTCATAGTTTAGAGAGATTCATTATAGGGACATGTGGCCACCCTATAAACATAGATCATAGGTTTGCATGGTCAATTGATAGGAGATCATGCGCATGTGGTTACCCTGTATGCCTAGGTGATAGCCTTATAGGCTTAGCTAGCCTAGGCAGTGCAGTGCCCATAGGGTGGTGATGGGGATGGAGTACATGTGGACACTTTACGAGGCACAAATAATAGGTTTTTGTACGGATAGTTTTCCACAACATAGGCATAGGTGCTAGCCTTATAGGCCCATGTATCTCATGAGCCCAAGGAAAGGGTCCTATATTACAGTAGTAATGGCGGGACATGGTCCTCAAGTACATGGAGGAGGATATGGATCCCAGATATAGGGACCAAAGCTAGTATTAATAGGATAGGTCACACATGTTGTATTAAGACCTATGGAATCACCTCAGATGGTGACTATGGAGAGGTTCAATGATGTCTTGAATGAGGCACGTTACTATCAGGATCACCTGGTGACTGTTGGGATAGATTTCCTTCTTATGATGATTATAGAGCATAAAATAAGTGAGTGAGAGGACTATGTCTCACACTCACAACTCAAAGTGTATAGGGGCTGGAAAGCCCAGAGACAAGGTTAAGGTGAGGCTACTAGTTCACACAAGCCAAGCCCAGCTGAGGTGTAGTTGGAGATTATACCAAGACCCATGGAGGGTGGATAAATGTTGGCAAGGAAACATACATGTCAGGAGGAGGAGACATGTGAGACTATCTTGGAGGATATGAGGTGGGGTGATGTGTAGTCACTTGAGATGTTTTAGATTTTTGATATATATACTGGCCTGCGTGCTAAAGATAGTGAGGTTGTATATGAGAGTTTTTTTATACTAGCCTATGTGCCGAAGATAGTGAGGCTATATCTAAGTGATTTGAGATACTTGTATGTATTTGTATTTGTGTATATGTGTATTGATACACAAAATTTTTCCTAGTTATATAGATGATGATATTTATTGTATGGATGATGTATCTATGTTTTTAATTTCCATTGTTATTGTGTATTGATGGAAACTAGGTGAATTAGGCATGATTGAGTTGAGGTCATGTAGGCATGATGGAGTCTAGGTGAGTTAGGCATGATTGAGTCGAGGTCATGTAGGCATGATGGAGTCTAGGTGAGTTAGGCATGATTGAGTCTAGGTCATTTAGGCATGATTGATTTAGGTCAGTTAGGCATGATGGAGTTTTAGGTTAATTAGGCATGATTGAGTTAGGTAAGTCGGGCATGGTGGATTTTAGGTCAGCTAGGTATGATTTGGTCATGTTGTTGGGTTTTATTTAATTTCCATGCTATTGGTAGTATGGGAAATAAATGATGATGTATATGTATGTCATGGTGTAAATTTGTGAAATATTTGATATCATGGATACATGAAATGATTAATTGGATGCTTTGGTGATATGTTAGGTATGTATGTTTTTATGATTTGTTTAAATTCCAAATGTTTGTGAAAAATGGAAACTAAGTAATGTATAATGTTAATAGAAAAATGAGCGTAAATTGGTTAGCATAAAGAGTGGCAAGCTAACCTACAAGGGCCATATGCCCTTAGAGTGCTTTTATATAGCCTTGACGAAAAAGGGGCCTCAGGCCGATGTAGCTCTCCCATAAGTTAGGGAAGAATATGATGAGGATAAATGAATGGTTCGGTAGGTTTTAGGCATGTTTTTAGTCTAGGTCATTTAGGCATGGTTGAGTCTAGGTGATTTTAGGCATGGTGATGTTAGTGAAAGAGGAATTCTTAAAATGTAGGTGTCGATGGTCTAGTCTTGTATAGAGAATCAACAAGTAATGAAGAAGGTGAAGGGTAAGAGGTGACAAAAATATCCACCTAATTGGTAAGAACCATAACAATTCTACCATACCAAAGGTGGGCTTATGAACGTAATACCCTAAAGGTGTTTTCTTGATTGACTATTCAAAGGGTGAAGAAAGTCACATGATCATGAAATGTCACATTTGCGGCATGTCCCTTGAGTGGGTAGAAAATTAGGGTGAAAAAAATGATGAGGTGAAAGTAAGTTGGTTTTAGCGTAACCTAGTGTGAGACAACATGCCTATTTAGAAAGAGACCCAAGATCAAAATAGGCAAGTCCATGATGAAAAAAATTAATCTTTTCCTTTTTGTTTTGATAGACCAATCGATGCAAGAAGTCTATGTGGGATGAGTAGATTTTATCCTTGAGATATTCGTGAAGTTTATCAATGTAGGAAGATTCTGGATATTTGATTTTATTGTTTGGAAGAATAGTCTTCTTATTATGATATACTATGTATTATATGGCTAGCTTGGTATAACTGTCCTTCAAGGGAGTAGTCTATTTAGAACTACGAGATAGAAAGCGTAGATTTCCTTTTGAGGGAGTCATATTTTTGTTGGAAGTTTGACTCAAGGATTTGAATCCCATTTTACTTTTGAAATTGTTTTTCTTTGGACTTTTAGGTCATGGACAAGACTATAGAGACCAATAGGATCTTGTGTTGTAGACAAAACCATAGCACACAGAGGCTAACTATGAAAGAGAGGGTTTAAGTGATGAATGACCATGGGATTCCATCTTGAAAAAGATGAAAAGTATCCATGAGAATCATGCCATGAGTAGAGCCGTGGTACTCATATTGAAGATAAGGCTTAAAAGGTGACGGGTAATCACATGATTCTTGTTTAGTCATTGCTCCTTAAAATAGGTAAGCGGAAGGTGAATGGTGCTCAAGGAAAAAATATTAATGGAAAAAGGTGATATAGGACTTGATTCAATAATAGAATGGTTGAAGATGCAAAGCATTGAGGGGCTCAAGTTCTAGGTTTACCTTTGAGTGAAGACAAATGATAAGCACCTAATCCATAGGTATGAGTAACGAAACATGGTACAAAGAAATTTTTAGAGGGGATTGGTGCAATTTGTTTTATCATTGTACGATGGGAGACCCCATTAGAAATAGGGTATGTGGGTCCCTGAATGGTGATTTTTGGTGTGGGTGCAAATGGTATAGTGGGAACAGGATTGGTGGATGGGTTGGTTTCTTTCTCCTTTCCTTTGTCTTTTTTACATGAGTGGAAACTTGGATCATGTTAATATGAGGAAGATATGTGGATGGAGAAGGTGTTTCATGAAAATTATAATGACATGATGGACAAAAACCTAGTGGGATAAGAGCCTTATGAAATGAGTAGGGTGCACTGGCATTTTTGTGGGGTTTTGGCTAGCTCTCTTATACGAGACCATATTGATATCAAATTTTAGAGGTGGATAAAATGGTTGTGGAGGTGGTGATGTAGGTCATTAAATAGGTAGTGGGAGAGGATGTGTGGTGATAGGTGGAGGTAGAACTGTGTTCTTGTCTAGAAGATCATCATCACAAAGTTTTGTTCAAAAGGAAAAAGTTGGAGAAGAGTGGTTTTTAGAACCTTACAATTTTCTACATCATGTCCTAGCACACGATGGTAGGCACAAATTTTAGTATTGTCAAACCCTTTTGGTTTGGGTTTGAGTGGGTCATAAGGTCTAAGGGGTGGCAATGTGATGACAAAGGTATCTAAAAGGTTAGCTAGAATGTTGGTGTAAGACCCTACCAATGGATCACAATGTGAGGTGAGTGTGGGTCTAGATTGAAGTGTGGATGATTTTGGTGGGAGAGGCACCATGAGAGGTGGAATTAGATGTGAAATGGGTTTGACCACTAGTTTGGTAGGTGGTACTATTTTAGATTTGGGTTATACCTTCTTGGGTAAAGGCGTAGTAGATGAACTAGCGATAGAAGGTGTTGTAGGATTAACTACCTATTTGGGGGGTAGTGGGTTTTTCAACTTTGGTTGCACCTTCTTGGGTAAAGGTGAGGAAGGATTACGTGATGTGGAAGGAAAGGCATATGGAAGAAGAGGATGAGTTAGCAAAGGTGATAAAGGAGGCACAATGAAGGTTGTTGGAAAAGGCAAGGTGGAAGGTATGGGTTGAAGAGAAGGAAATTTCATAGGTACTGATGAGGTTACTATAGGTGGTGGGGGTATAGGTGGTAAGAAAGATGTGGATAACAATGAAGGTGTACATTGTGTAGGTAAGGTGGGTGTAATAAAATATCATGATGAAGAGGTGGGATATTGTGTTTTTGGTTTCCTTGGATAGGAGGTTGTTTGGCCAAGGTCGATGGGTGAGGTCCTAGGATGGAGGGCAGTAGTGAAGGTGATAGAGGAGTAGTGGGCGAAGTTGGTGTATGCGGCCGAGAAGGTTGGGTCTTCCTTTTAGGTGGGGGAATAGTTTTTGAGTAAGCTTGGGAAGATGTGGTTAAGTCTAATTTGACAAGAGGGTGGACTAGGATTGATGTTGGCATGATAACCAATCTAATGATGGCTCTAGACATAGGGGAATGTGTAGATATATGTAGGTTCTTATGCATAGGAACAAATTTGGTTGTGGGGAAGGTTTAGGTGTAGGCAAGGGTGATGAAGAAGAGGTTGTTATGACCGGTATGGGCATGGTTGGTTTGATGGTCTGAAATACCTTTGGATAAATCGTAGAGGTATCAACAAATGACATTTGCATTTGGGTTGAAAAGGGTAGCCAGAGATTCCCCAAAGCATGGAATTATCAACATAATCCAAGCATTATACCAAGTGTGAAAATGACACTTCGGAAGAGGAATGACGTTGATTTAGTATTAATCCCTATAAATTATTTTTGTGAGATAGGGAACTAGTTAGATTCAGAATCTATGGGTAAGAGAGCCAAGAGAAAATCAACTGGATCTGGAAGGCTAATGGGGAATTTTCACCAACAGGAAGTGGTGCTTCTAAAGGATCCCCTATTGGTAGGGGAGATGATAGGTGGGATGAGTTAGGTTCCTCTTTCAATGGAGAGGGAGGTGAGCATGACTCTTCGGTGGGTAGGAGAGTTAACACTGTAGGTTTTTCATTAGGTTGTGAGGGGAGTGATGAAATTGCATCGAAAAATATTGTGGTCTCCTCTGTGGGTGAAGGGGGAGATGAAGGGGAATCCTCTATGGGTAAAGAAGCTCATGATATAATCTCATCGATGGAGGGGATAGGAGGAAATTGAGGAAGGGTTGGTATGGTGTCAAACACAACATGGACCTCATGGACATTACTTTCATTAGTTGAAGGTTCACCAGTTTGGTTAGATGATGGGGTATGGTTAGGGAATGAATTTTTGAAGATATGCAAGTTTTGATTAGCTGGTGTGTTTGGGTTGTCCAAGACAAGATCTCCATTGTCTAACATTTCTTGGACAATGTTTTTGAAGGTTATACAATTACCATCATTATGGCCTTTAATGCGATGATAGTTGCAATAGTCATGTTCCTTGTACCATGCAGGTATAAGATGAGTAGGGTCAAAACTAGTATGTGGTTTGATGGGTGGTAGATCAATTGCTCTAGCTTTAAGAATTTTTTCTAATACTGAAGAATAAGGCTCCCTGATTAGAGTGTACTTTCATTGCTCTCGCTTGAACTAGAAAGCTTGAACGAGAGAAAGGTTTGAAGAAGGTTTTGATTGATTAGATGGGTGAGATGGGCTAAATTTTAAAACTACCGCGTTGACAAATATTTTGGATTTGAAATAATTATTTTGGGGTTTGGAAGAGGAAGAGGCATCATTTGACTTTAATGCAGCATTTTTGTTATGCAATTGAATTTTCTTCTCTTCTATGACACAAATTTTAAGCTTTCTAGCCATGGTGAATGTTTCATCAAAGGTATGGAAGGTTTGGACTTGGAGAGATGTTCCTGACACAATCCCAAGTGAATAAATCTATAAGCTTGGTTTAAGGTAGTTAGAATGTAAGTTGGTTGATGAGGCTCCACCAATGAGTGACAAAATCTGTGATAGACTCGTCATCCTATTGTTGACTTGAGTATAAGTCGGTCATGGTGACCTTCTTGACAACATTGATTGAAAAATGGTCCAAGAAGGCTTGAGCCACTTGGTTTAATGAATAAATGGAATGTTGAGGTAATCCACTATACCAATCTAACACAGGTCCTATTAAGGACATTGGGAATGTCTCGTAAGAGTAGAACGTCATCATGAGTGATTAAATAACACCCATGTTTGAAAGACCGCAAGTGTTGCTACGGGTCCTCTTTGCTATTAAACCAGTTAAATTTGGGAATTTCCCAATGTGTAGGGTATGGACGAATGGGAATAGATAGATGAATGGGCTCATTTGCATATTTCATCGTATGTTAAAGAGTTGCAAGAGCAGAAATTGATGCTTCCAATGTTTACATCTTTTCCATCATCATTTTAATAAGGTCATTGGTAGGTTGTGATGAATGGCACCCCTACAATATAAGGGGGTTGATGATGAATGTATGATGTGGAGAAAATTCTGGTATATGGTGGTTTCGAGTATAAAAACTATGTGAGGGGGAATAGATGTAGACGATAAATATCCTGAATAGGTGATAAACGAGATAGGTGGTTTTTGGTGATATGTGTAAGTAGGTGGGGGTGGATGTAACAATACTTATAGTGATTAGAGGTAGAGATTTCAGGATGAATAGGATGATGTTTTATAATGGGGTATGGGTTTCAAAACCATGGGTGGATGTGATGTAATAGTTATATACAAGGTGGTGGGTGTAGATAAGGCTATGCTCAAGGTGGATGATGAAGGAATGGTTGACACCATGGGAGAAATTGATGTCAAAAGTGTGACTGATGTTGTAGGTACCACAAATATTGATGATGTGGGGTCAATTTGGGATATTATGGGTTGTAAGGAGGATGAAGGTAACATCAAGCTAGTGGTAGCTGATTTGGAAGTGGGGATGAGGGAAGGAGGAATGGACACATGCATTCCATATACCAACTTTCCTAATGAATCATGAGTGGAGGAATGGGAAATATAATGTTTTAAGGCAATGGGGTTGTGGTCAAGGATTCTTGCAAACTCCTTATCACTGATACTGATGATAATGGGTTGAATAGGATCCATAGGTGACAACATGGAAGGTGGAAATGGGCTAGGCGAGAGTGGCTAAAGGCTTGCATGGAATACAAGGGCATTGACTTGACTATGAGTCAAAACCATGTGAGTTGGCATAGGCTTGGCAATTTTTTCTCTGTAAATGACACAAAAAAACAAAATAAATGAAGAAAAATAGTTGCGGGGGTTAAAAATAGGTCACTATTTTAATTAAATTTTAAAACATATGAACCAAAGGTGGTTGGGTTAACCGATGATGGTGATAGGTGATCGATGTTGGTCGATTCTTATAGGAAATCTAATTTTTGCAAATGGGGCAATAACTGATGAAAATGAGACAAAACTAGATTTGATAGTGATTTTAAAGATCTAGGGTATGATGATATGTCTGAGGAACTTCAAAAATAATAAAAATGTGGTGAGTGTTTTTTTAGTAAAATGATGAAAAATGTAGATAACCGATGATGGACAGAGTAAAACAATGTCAATTGTTGGACCGACACCGGATCCTTTGTGAAATTTGAAAAGATGGAAAAATTTGATTTTTGTGACTTAGATCAGGTAAAATATCAACCTAAAAACTTGAGTATGATAGTGATGGACCCTAACACACTTAGAAAAAGTTGGAATACACCAACTATAATTATGGAGTGTGAAAGGAAGAAATAAAAATGGAGAACATGTCCTCACAACTCAAAACACAAATCAAGCAAAAGTTAAGAAACACAAAATCCTATGGGTGAATTTTATGTTTTAGCTTATGCTATTTAAGACTGACTTGTGAACAAAACAAAGTTTTTGGTTTGATAGAAGGTGTCCTATGAAAAGAAAAGATCTAAGGATGGTTTCAGGTAAAGTTTTGTAGGGGCATTCCTTTCTCTGAGATAATGACTCGAAAGAGAAACCAGTTGGTCATTCACTATCAATCCTCTGATCATGTGATCATTGACAACTTCTTCTAGGTAGGAGTATGTTTAAGAAGATGTGTAAATTATGTAAGTGGTTTGGTATAGAGAGAGAGTGTGCAAGTGAACTACAATTAAATTAGTCAACCATCAGTTGGGCATGACTTCCACTTATAGGTTGCCCTCAAATTAATGTGATCTATAATACAGCAAAACATAATGAAATGCAAGTGTTTTAATCCTAAATCCACAATTACGTTCGATGTAAAAATGGATAACATGAAGAGGGATGCTCTTTCACTAATGCAATGTAGTAAAAGGAAGACGTGTTCTTTTTAAAGCACTAAAAGTATGATTTATTTTATAAAATAACAAGAAGGAGAATATTCCAGAGAAGAAAATTAATGTGAATACTTTTCGAAGGGAAATAAACACACAATTTTTGCCTAGGAATGAACAAATGAAAAGGAACCCCTGATGGGTCCCACTGGGCATGCCAAAATGTTTCACCGGATTCTTAGAAAATTAATGAAATAGATAAGGGTAGAAGGCCAAGGAGGAATACATGTTTTTGATTTCGGTTGAAGGTTGTGTGTGCATTCTGATTTCCTAATCCAAGTTGATTGTGAGAGCTCCCTTTTGGCTAGGAGGAACTACTGGAAATTGGATTAGAGAATGTAGGTGATGAAGACGGTGACAGTAGAAATCTAGAGAGAAGATCTATTGTATTCATGCCATGACAGTTCATACCTCCATGCCTCTTTGTTGTGAATCGTGATCATGAAGAGAATGATGAATGGTGATCGATGTTGGTAGTGCTCCCGTGTGTCTTATTTTTCCTGAGTGCTAAATAAATTTGAGTGCTCTAAGTCTCTTGAAGAAATGAGATCCTGAATCAATTGAACAACTTGGGCAAAGGATTTTGGAAATGTATTTAACCTAACTAGAAATGGTTAGGTGACCAACATCGATTGAGATATAACCAACATCGATCAAGGTGGGAATATCTAGGTTGGCCAAAAATAGCTAGATTGTTGCTATTTTTGGCATTCTATATAACCTTCTATCAAGTCTCAAGTGATAGATAATGGAAAGATAAGTAGGATTCCTTTTAGGTTTGTTAATAGGAGTTAAGTCTAGGTTTTAGACTAAGTGCTAGTTAGTTATGATAGTTTAGACTCGATCTTAGGTCATTAATGATGTTTGAGTAGGCCATTGAGTGAGGCATCTAGGTGAGTTGGTTAAGTGAGAATATTAATTAATTTAATTAAGATAGTTAATTTAATTAATATGTGCACTATGGGATATGAATAGGTAGGATATGGTTAATTTAATTAATGAGGTTTAAAGAGGATTATGACCCAATTTTGGTGTCTACATTCCCATCAATTAGGAAATGGAAACAAGCTAAAACCTTGCACATGAACTCCAAATGAAAAACCTATCGCAATGGAGTTAATTTCATCATGATCAGAGGCAAAAATAAGGCTTACAAATTTCGAGCTCCATTAATGGCTATCATGGCAGCTCTATGCCCAAACTCTTTGCCATGTGAAATTTTCATTTTTTATTTCCAAGAATTCTAGTGGGTGAGATCAAGTGAAATTTAGAGGATGTGGCCATGATGACAATTCTAGTCCAAAAAAATATGTTCCATCACAAACCTAGCACTAGAAATCAGCTTTCCAAAAATAGTAAGTTTTCTTATACATACTTGCTATGTTTGGAAAGTCATAAGAAAAATTAGTTGTGGGAAAGGAAGTGTGTACTAGAGATCACCAGTCATCCAAAATGATTTTATGGAGAAAAAATAGTGAAATGAACACTTACTAAAAATACTAAGCCCATTATATGGGTGTTCACTATAAATAGTAAGTCACCCCAAGAAGTGTTCGAAGTGAAGGCAATGTGCATAAGAGTGAATGAGAGAGTTCATCACATCAGGATGGTCAAGAAAAGGCAAAAAAACCTTTTACCAAAAATTGTAATTCTTCCATCTGGGAACTTGCTATTAATAGTATGTTATACTTAGAGGGAAGTTTTGGCACAATGGAATATAAGGGGATCATCATTCGGGATCATCCATGGGAATTTCTCATAGGGAATTCAAGATATATCCTAGGGAACCTAAAAATGTATTTTTACACTCACTACATGGTTTGGGTCACAAGTATATCATACACATAGTGGAAGTTGCGGTCATCGGTAATTCAACTTGGCAGGGTTAGTTTTGAGGGAATCTTCATAAGTCACATTCATGGTCATTGTGAAACATTCAACAATGTTTTTAAACACTCAATCCAAAACGTCTATGAGCCAAGTTGAAGGATTTTCTTAGGGTGTAAAGAGTTTAGGATTTAGAGTTCATCACATTGGAGCATTCCATCAAGTCATCCTGGAAAGATCAACGAGCTTTATCGAAGGTGAAATCTTTCGTCATTAACATCATTCTTCCTTTTTCTTTCCACTTTCTCTCTTCTCTCCCCTAACTTTCTCTCTCTCCTCAATGTTCTAATTTTGCATTGGGGTTACACTTTGTCGTATGTCTTAATGTTCCTAATGTTTTCCTATGAAGGTGAAGAGTCTTAAGTCATGTCAAGACATATGAAGACTCATTTGGGGTTATATGAAGAGTATTTTCTCTTCCTATAAATTATAAAGCCATTCCCATTTCAAAGGGTTGGTGATTGATGTCATAAATTCAAGAGTGCATTTTACTTAGAGAGAATAAAGGAGATAGCCATTTTCTTCCATTTCCCCCTCACTATTTTTCCTCCATTCCCACACTATGTAAAACTTTAATTGAAATGCTAAGTAAGGAAGAATTTTTATGTTTTCCAAGGCATATGAATGTGTGCATATTTGTATGCATGGTTTCCTCTAGCTAGTAGCATGGATGTTTTGGTTGTTTCTTCTCATAAATGCATGTGTTGAAATTTCTAACTAGTGTGTGTAGGAATCTAATTTTCTACCGCAACATTAGTTCTCCTACCTCATATTCCCACTCCCTTTCCCACTCTCAAGACAAAGTATTCTCTAGCAAGTGATTGCTAGCTTTGTCATAGGGTTAGTGGAATGCCCATGTTGGATCCCTAACTATAAGGCCACCCTAGATAAACAACTCACTTTACTCACGCATGAAAAAATATGGAAGCTACACCATTTAAGTAGAGTGACTTTGATTCCCAAAGTGTTAGAAAGAAATCCATAAAAATTTCCACATTACAATTTCTCTTGCCAACAATTTTTGGTTCCCACCGTGGGGCATATTTAGCAAGATTTGCACCCAAAATTCAAGCTGCAAGGTCTAAAAATCTAAGAAAGTTCAAATATTTGTCCTATGGAAGAGGACCCCAAAGATCATTAATACCACAAGGTGTTCATCCCCAATTTTTTTTTGAATGTTTCTGAAAAGATCTTATCTTGGATCCCTCTAATGAGAATCAAACCAGTCTTATAGAATATTTTGAAGGACAAGGTGGTGTGGAACCCACTGAGGAATAATTTTACAACATCATGGAACTCACTACAAAATTGAGAATATTGTCTTTTATCTACCTGTTCCATAGACAAATTCCTTGCATACGATGATGAAGAAATGAACATATTGAAAAGAGAATATGTGGAAAGGATTCAGAGCATAATAGAAGGAGATTCTGATCATGAAGCCTATCAAGAAATTTGGAGGTGTGCTCTAGCTTTACAAAGAAGGTACAAATACCTCAAATCACTTCATGTTGTCTACAATGAAGAATCTCAAGAGGATCCTGATGATTTTCCATGCTATAAGGTGTTCATCCCTGGGAGATTCTTGGATTCTCCTAAAGAATATCCTATCCTTGAACCTTCCGATGAGTATCAAAGCAACATCATGGAAGATGATGATGAAAGAGACATGGAGGTGGAACCACCATTCATCATTTTTTTCTTGAGACACAACCCATTAGAGGAGAAATAGATTCAAGAGAAGAAGATTCTTATCGCATAATGGATGATTCAATGCTTTCTAAAGACTCCACCAATGATGAAGAGATTGAAGATGACCAATTCAAAGTAAGCATGAATAATCTCCTTTCAAATTTTAATCTTTTGATTAATGATGAAATGGAGATATGTGAAGAAGAACCTAAGATCAATCCTACATCATGGACCGAAGATGGTGAATTCAAGATGGTCATGGATGATTTTCCTTCCTATTTTGATCCTTCAAGTGATGAAGAAATGGAGACAATTGAAGGATCAAACTCTACCCCCGACTCAATCATGGATGATCTGATGGAAGAATCTCACTTCCTTTTCGAATCATAGGAGAATGAACAAATCAAACACAATATCTTCTCACCCAAAGAGTATAATGGACATCATGATGAGTATGAAGTATTTACTTTTACATCTATGTAAGAGGTTTCAATAACGGACGATAAAAAAATGCTGATTTCTTTTCCCATATTGCTACCTCAACATGGCCCCATCAAGAGGATGATATGGATTTTGATCTTGAAGAAGTTCCATTCCCACAAAGCATGGAACTCTTCTCCTTGTCAGAAGGTTTTGTGAATCAAGTGTTCCTGTGCTTGTAAGAAAGAGAATCTTGGACAACACAAAACATGAAAGGAGTGAATGAGGATGTGCCAAGTGAATCATGGATGTAGATGGATCAAATTTTCAATCAGCTCTTGATGGCACAACATGAAGATTCTTCCCACAAGAATGAAGACAAGCCTATGGTGATCTTAGAAGAAACATCTGTGCAAGACATCTTGAAGGATGTAGAAGATATCAAAGACCCTCAATGCAGTATTGAATCTTAAATCGGGCTATAGAGATACAAGATAGGTATGAGTCTATTTGCACTCCTTATTTTGACATGCCAATATTTAATGTCGGAATGGAGTAGTTGGTTGAATTTGATGATTTCCCTAATGCCTTAGCGAGATGAGAGTGAATGTGAAAGCAAGTCTTTCTCTTTCACACAATGTGAAGAGGTTTGTGAATGTAAAAGGAGGAAGGTTCTTGAATATCCTTCGAATATCCTCAATCTTGAAAATAACTTTTTTCCATGGAAGAAGATAACAAAGAGAATAGTGAGCTGATTTGCATTGAAGAAAGTTGTTCAGAGAAAAGTGAAAAGTTATAAGGTTCTTGGGAATTTTTGTGAAATCATATGCTTCTAGCCACTTCAGAATACTCCACCAATGTAGAAAAAGAGTTCATATGGAAAAATACACTAGAGGGTAAAGAATGCCTCTATGAGGGTGGTAATTTTGAGAATGATATCAAGATGAGCCTCGAGCAGATGGATATTGAAAACACTTTCTCAGAACAACAAAGTAGGATGTTCAGAGAAGTTCTCGAATGGGAGGGAAATCATTTTCTCTCACTCTTTCCAGGTACCATGCTAATGTAAGAGGTGATTTAATGTGGAAATTCAAAGAGGATGAATATTTTCCCAGTCCCATGATTGTAGGATGTCAAATGGAAGCATCAAGATACAAGAGTTATGAGAAAGTGACAAATTATTCTGTGAGTGTAAGAACATTCTCAATGTAGTATCAATATGAAGATGGAATCTTGGTTGGTATTATTCTTCTCAAGCCATGTGAAGCCATCAAAAGAGCATGGTTTGATCCGATAACAATATTTGTATCTCAAGCATCACACTTCAATCCTTTATTCCATGATGGCATGTACTTTTCCCAACCCATCATCGGGTATGTGTATATTATTTTCCCACCTCTATAAATATCCCTCCCCTTGTATATAATTTCCCTTTTTTGTTGTGTATCTTTCCCTTTCTGTGTGTTTTGTGTGTTTCCTCTCTCTCTCTCTCTCTCTCTCTCTCTCTCTCTCTCTCTCTCTCTGTGTGTGTGTGTGTTCTTCCTTGTTATCTCTCTCTCTCTCTCTCGCAAGTTATAAATGACTTTGCATGGCCCAATGGATAAGGCATTGGTCAATATGTTATAAGTTGAGATTCTGGGATTCCTCATGTCATGTATTCACTACACTTAGTCCATACCATGTCCCCAAGCTAGAGTCATATGTTTTTGTGCACATGTGTAATAAGAAATTTTCAATTTTCAAGCATGGAAATGATGCCTCTGTGTCAAAATTTTAAAACTTTCCCTTTCTAAGAAACCCCTGAGTCTACCTGATCTTAACACCATCTTCCTAGATATTCCAATGACCCTTTATTAGATGTCAACTCAATATCCTAGGTGAATTATCAAAGTCAATTCAATCCCCTAGGTGATTTTAAGAGTTCTTGAAGAATGCCAATTTTTGGCAGTTTTGGGAGGGGCTACCACTAGCCTTCTAGGACTATTGCAAATCCCTAGAGTAGAATAGAGGAGGAAAATTCAACATGGAGATGCAATAAAGGTATAATAACATCAAGTAAATTATATTTGAAGATTTAGGGAAGATTTGGAATTTTTGGGGAAAATTCATCAGAAATGGGTTCTCAGGCCTAGGTAGTGCATAGGGCCAAAAAAGCTACCAAGATTTGGGAAGTAATTCCAAGAGCTCTAGAAGGATTTAAGAGATAAAAAAGACATCATCAGAAAGGGAATTCAAAGCTATAGAAGATAGTGGAATTATGTTTTTCACAACACCTAGTCGTAATAGGTCTATATTCATTTTTTCTCATGGTCAATCATGGAGCTAGAAAAAAAAGGATTTTCCAGGGCTTAAATGGAGGAATCAAGAGCTAATATCCCCAACATTGGATTCATAAGTAAATTTTTTAGTGAAATTCATATAAAATTTCACCTTTAAAATCCATCAAGAACTCTAGATACGGCCTTCAAAAGTTCGCTTTCAAGTTCTCATACTTAGCTAATTTTGAAGTGGACATGTGTCATCTCTAGGAGCTTGGCACATTTTGATATCCATTTCATACATTTAGATAAGGAAAATATGGGACACTAAAATGTTACCAACCCTTTTTAGTCTGCAAAACACTAATATGACCTCTCGTTTGCCAATTGCCCCGAGAGCTAAGTTTGAGTTTGCCCTCTCCTATATAGATGATCACCATGTGTTGCGATGAGAGACGCAAAGTGGAATTTTTATTGATTTCATCCCTTTACAAAGGGAAATTGGGGAAAAAAACTCCCCCAACCCATTTGAGCCTTATGGTTCCTCATGCGCTGAAAGTCTACTCCTAAATGTTTTTTGCTAGCCTCCCTCTCATTCTAAACTGCAAACAAATTCATTCTCCTCCATCACCACCTCTTTGATATCTAAAGATTGAAGAATCCATTAATGTATACCATGAAGAAAAACAAAAAAAAAGGTAGTGAGCTACCTCTTCACTTCTTAAGGTTCTAGTGGGTGAAATTGCATGAAAATTGGAGGGAATGATCATTGAAAAAACTAGTTTCGCATGAACTAGTTTTCGCGCCATGAAGTCCCCATTTTTTAGGGTATAGAGGAATAATTTTTCATAAAAATTATACCATACCAAATAAAGAAAATTAGTGAAAAATTAAATGAGATAAATCTTCAATTATCAAGGTTCTAGTGGGTGAAATCACACAAAAATTGGAGGGAATGATCATTAAAAAATCTAGTTTTGCGTAAACTAGTATTTACGCCATGAAGTCCCTATTTTTTAAGGATATCGAGGGTTGTGTTTCTTATCAGTATTATTCCACCTCTGATTAAAATATCATTTCCCCACGTGTTTAGATGAATAAATTACCCAAAACTCAGATCGTAGAACTTTAGAATAAAACCTAGAATTTCAAGACTTATTTTGTCATGATTTGACACTTGCAGTGCACTTACTAACAAAAGTCATGTGTCCATGGTGAGGCATACTAAAAATAGAAATTGGATAAAAATGTAAATTCACCATAAAAAAAGGAGGATTTAAATTTTCCAAAGGGTTTGAAGGCATTGAGATCAATTCTAGTAGAGCCTTTTTAGAGTCGATTCAGTAAAAGTGGGTTTTGGGCCTAAAGGAGCATACACTGTGATGGAGTTCTTGAGATTTAAGAAATAATTTTTGGAGCTTATTAAATATTCAAGAGCCCAAAAAAGTACCTATGGAAGTTATTTTCCATGCCCTAAATGGTGGAAAAAATGATACCTCATGAAACATCATACACTTCCCTAGGAAACTCATTCTTCCGGCACACAAATGGCGATCCCGAGAAACAAAATAGGGATTTTAAGGTGATACAGTCATAATTAGAGCTATAAACCATAACCATTAAATTTATTTAGTTTTTTAGTCAAGATGATATAAATTTTTCCTCTAAACTCATCCATCGTCACAAGTTGGCTCAAGGAACGTGTTCAACACTTAGCCAAATTTTCAAGAGGACACATGTTAGCTCCAGGAGATTGGAAAATTTTTATGTCCCTTTCATCCCTTTAGAAAAGGAAATAAGGGACAATAAAATGCACCCAACCCATTTTATCCCCCTAATCACCCATAGGACCCTCCACATCGCTAGTTAAGCCCCCATGAGCTTGTCGAGCCCCACCTCATAGTGCATGAATGACCTCCAAGTGTCACAACCTGGTGTAATGTGAAATTTGATGTCCCTTTCATCCCTTTAGATAAAGGTACATATGGGAGAGTAAATTCACCCAGCCCCAGGTATGCCTTCTAGTCCTCCATACATCCAATTTTTAGACCCTAGGTGCTTCCCTCAAACTCTCTAACCCAAATGCTCATTAGCTAGATCTTGCCAAGTGTCATGATTAGGTACGATGTGAAAATTGATGTCCCTTTTTACATTTAGCTAAAGGGACATCAGGGATTGAAAAATACACTCATCCCAAGCATAAAAATGTGTAAAAATTCTAACTCCTTTTCTTCTTCTAGTGTTACCTGCACACGCTTGTGAAAGCTCAAATGATGGATTCCTCTTCACCTTGCCATTGTTACACTCAACCAGTTATAAAAGTCTTCTTCACATTGAAAATGTAGATATCTTAGAAAAAAATTAATTGAAATAATGAATAAAAAAGAAAAATGAATATTTATCACCAGATAACCACGAAGTCTTCCAATAAAAAAATATTCATATCTTTCAAAATACAAGTCAGATTGAGATGTCATCTTTTGCAAACTTCCTCATTTTTCAAGATGATCAAGATGAAACAAATGGGAGGTTGAATCATGCCATGAGTCATTTGTTCCAAATAAAACCCCATATCTTGCCCTAGCTCACATTCATCATATTTCCCATAAATTCAGAAATGGAAATGAGCTAAAAACTTACACACAAAATCCAAGTGAAAAACCTATCACAATGGAGTTAATTTCATCACGATCGGAGAAAAAACTAGACTGTAAATTTTGAGCTCCATTAATGGATGTTGTGGCAACTTTGTGCCTGAAGTCATTGCCAAGTGAAAATTTCATCTTTTATTTCCAAGCATTCTAGTGGGTGAGATCAAGTGAAATTCGGAGGATGTGACCATGAGGATGAGCCAATTCTAAAAAATATGTTCCATCGTAAACCGAGAAATGGAAATCCACTTTCCAAAAATAGTAAGTTTTCCTATACAAAATTACTAAGTTTGGAAAATCATCATCAAAAACAGTTGTGGCCCAAGTAATGTGTACTAAAGATCACCAGGAAGCCATAATGATTATGCGAAGCAAAAAACAATGAAAATAAACACTTACTAGAAATAGTAAGCACCTTATATGGGTGCTTACTACAAATAGTAAGCATCATATATGGGTGCTTACTACAAATAATAAGTCACCCCATGAAGTGGTTGAGGTGAAGGAAGTGTGCATAGGAGTGAATGGGGGAGTTCATCACATCGGGATGGACAAGAAGAGGTAAAAATTACCTCTTATTAAAAATAGTACATATTCCATCTAGGGACTTGCTATTAATTGTAAGTTACACTCGAGAGGAAGTTTTGGCACAATGGAACATAAGGGGATCATCATTTAGGATCATCTATGGGAATTTCTCGAGAGGGCATTCAAGATGCATCCCGGGAGGCTGGATAGTGTTTTTGACACTCACTACATGTGTTGATCAAAGAATACTTGGCAAAGATCACATAAGGAGACCGTGCGGGATATAAGGCTAGGATAAAAGGTGCAGAAGGATAGGAAGGACCCGCATGTGGAAGTTTAGTTCAGATTTTGGGACTTATCCGATTCGACTATGAAGATATATTTTTAGAAGATGGCATGTGGAACACACCAACAAAGTAGAGACATGCGTGCCATGCATTGTCTATATTTGGAGAAGTAGTTCAAAGTGTCTATGCATGGAGACAAGATAAGAATAGAATTGACACTTCAGTTAACTGCAAGAGAACTATAGATAGCACACTTGCATGTGTGGCTATAATTGTAAATGGCATGTGGCTATCAATAGCATGTGACCTATTTCTAGAATAGTTAAGTGGTGAAGGGAAAGTCCCCACCATATATATATGATGTTAGGTGCATAGTAGAAGGAGAGATAGGAGGATAAAGAGATCACAAAGAGCGGTGTATGTGTGTAACAAATCCATACGCGCCTTGATATAAATTGACAGTATTGTAAGGAGCTTCTATACTTATTAATAGATGGAAGATATTGGCTGAATATAAGTATCATTCTGTGTAATTGAGTAGTGCATGTTATTTATTCAATGATGATCATTGTGTAAGCTTGTTCTTTTATAGATATATGGGTAGCATGCACTATAGAATGATGGATTAGTTATGAATCTATATGTTTTTGTCTTCATCATGCTAACATCTTGTTACAACAACCCAAAAGAGGGACCTAGTACCTTTGCATGCTTCAGGTGAGTGCTCAGTCTAGGCTGAGTGATGTGCCAACATGACAAGGGTGTTATCTTAAAATTCTAGGCTGCATCATTGGTTCCATTTTCGGGACCTATTTTCAGTTGTTTTTAGGATGGTTCATGATGAAGACGTATTGGTTAACTCTAGAAAGTATTGAGGAATGGATACATGATCTGGAGGAAGAATATGCATGACGGTTCAATAGTGGATCTAAGTTTAATGCACATACTTGGGTAGAACAAAACTTGTATGACAGTTTATATGAGAGCTTTTTTGCTATCTTTCTAGTAGAACTATACGAGTGGCTTACCGCTTATGCATCTCAGTGGAATTAGAGGTATCATGCACTTGTCTGGACATAAGAATAATTTCAGGCCCTTTATGATGTTGATCTGATCTAGACTCATGGTGGATACATGGTTTCATGGTGTTCTAAATATTTATATTCTAGAATATTCAATTTAATGTACTCATGCCTAGAGGTAGCTGAATTCCAATTTTTGTGGTATCCAAGAGGGACATATTTGCATGGTATTCCACTGGTAATCAAGATCTTAATGGTAACCTTGAACCTAGAGAGTAAACCGATGGCTAGCTAAAATTCACCATGCGTAAAGACATGAAAAAATTTGGTATTAAGATGGTAGACCCAGTGGTAGAAAAGTAGAGGGAGGAAAGGTGGCTTAAGTATAATGAGATGCGCAAGAGGGAAATAGAGAAGCAACATTCTATTGCAGAAAGTATGGTGTTGAGGAGAGAGCTGGCTCGTGAAGGGTTTACGGCTCACATAGAAGATGTGGAACCAAAGCATCGAGAAATCCCCCATCTTAGAAAGCATGACAGAGATCCCTTCTCGACCTTACATTTAATTACACCAGTAGAGACTATTTGGACCATAGGCATGCATCTTAATCCACTTGGTGACCTAGCCTTTGTGCTTGGTTTTTAGTATCTAGTACGACAAGTAACCAACAAACTAACTTAGGAAGTAGGAAAGTAGGAGTAAGTCAAGGATCAAGTACATCAATGGCAGGATAGATGGCTTCAATGTCATTTGGAGGAGCATTCTTGGGTGTATCATCCACATAGAATGTAAGTGCACAAAATACTAGACTCACCTCTGGAAGTGGAACTACTTCATAGACTGTAGGGGTTGTATAGTACTACTGTCGGAACATAGGGGAGTACATCTACAAGTCCTATTCCAACTATAGGTGGTGGATCAGGAGGTATAGGTGGTTCTAGTTTTGGTGGATCTGGTGGTTCTAGAGGTAGAGGGAACATAGGAGGTTCCAGGTCAGGTGGTCAAGGTCCGCAACAACCACAGAATATCTATATGGAGATGTCTCTTCATCTCCCGGAGTATAGAGGTATAGAGGATGCTGCCAAACATGTGCATATGTGTGAAATATTTTGGCATGCTAAAAGGATCATAGCTTCCAAGAAAAAGGCAATTCAATTCGTTACTACATTAAGGGGGCACGCATAGCTGGTATAGGAAGTTTGACTGATCAAACTTACATAAATTATGCAAAGACCGAGGGATGATTTCTTGAAAGAGTTCCATATCCCTGAGTTTGAGTAGAAGAGTATAAGTGCACTCAAAGATATCAAGCAAGGAACTACTGAGAGTGTACGTGAGTATGATGCTTGTTTTAAGACACTTCTATCTAAGTTGTCTTATGATATCCATGCTAGCCAACATGCACAATGGTTCATTGGAGGATTGATTACACCTTTTAGGAGGGCATTGTCACATAAGACATACACGGATCCACATGAAGCACTGGAAGAAAATTTACATGCTAAGGTAGTTGGGAGCATTAACACTGGAGTCAGTCCATTCCTAGAGGCACAAATCACAACTATGGCTAAGTAGTTAGAGAAATTGTCAGCAAATTCAGCCCATGAAACACGCTCAAGAATTTGGTGTATAGATTGTGAAGTGGAAGGTCACACCAAGGATAGTTTCCCTCATAGATTTATACACTCATTATTGTTGGACTGTGAAATTTTCCATTTGAATCATGATGCTAGCCATTGTCCTCTATTACAATGTGTGATAAGGAAGAATGTATCTTTCTTTTGCAATATTTATAGGTCCATGACCCATGATACTAAGGATTGTCGGTTGATTGGTCAGATCCAGGATGCCATAGACATTGGAGTATGACAGATAGGTATAATAGATAATTCTAAGGGTAGGAATGAGCACCAGGATTGGGATCATAATCAAACACACTATGACAGGAATGAGGGGTGTTTTGAAGGAGGTCGTGGAAGGGGACATGGATATCATGGTGGATATGGAGGACAAGGCTGAGGTGGAGGAAGAGGAGAGTTTCCTCATGGAACATGTTATATGTGTGGATCTCCTGGCCACTACATGCATGAATGTCCTCAAAATAATGCATGTTCTTTCTATGGGAAGAACCATAGCTACGAAGAGTGCTCAAACTTATATGAGCATCGAAAAGAAAGCAGCATAAGAAAAAAAACAAAGGTGTCGAATGGTTAGAATCCAGCTCGTTGTAGAATACCAATGGATGCCCAAGATAAAGAGAGGGACTTGAGGCATTGACAATGAAGATTACTACACGTGTTGAAGCTACACGCACGTAAGAGGCATTGCACCAGAAACCTATGATCACCAAGGAGGAGGTTTTACATGTGAGGTACCTGAATCCTAGTCATCAGAAGGAAGTTTACCAGGATACCATGGAAGTGCTAAGGAATCTTTAGGGTGAGATACCATACCTAAAAAGGAGTAGAAGAAAGCCTCGAGAGATAGTTAAAATTGATATCGATGATCATGGGAGGTGTGCAAGATGTTGTGCTAGGAGAACATTATTCCACTATTAGGAAGTTGGTTAAAAGGGAACACTCTACATACAAGTCTTGAGACTAGACAACAGATTCTACATGCAAATCTTCCCCCTGATAGCATTGACTATGACAAAGAAATTACTCTAAATGTTGTTGTGGATGGGTGGCTTTTGAGCAATATATTGATCGATATAGGGGCGGAAGTAAACATGTTGACATTAGATGCATGGGTACAAATGGGGAGGCCTCCATTGCTGCCATCATCTAATGTGGTATTCATGGAAAACTAGACTAAGGCCACTCCCATAGGATTGTTGAAAGATGCATCTATAACTATATAAGGGGCCAAGTTCATTGGGGATTTTTAGGTATTAGAACTTACGAAGGAGATAATTTTCTAGCCTTTCTTAGACACCCTTGGTGTTATGTAAATAATGATGACTTGAGATTCAATAAGGGATATATATAGTATTTGAAAACAAGGAGGAAAGGGTTGTGATACCCTTGATAGATGGGAAGTCTATGCCATATGTTGAGCCTCTAAGTGAGGAGGATTTGAACAGAGTCTATGTACACATTATTCAGGACCCAGAGGTCAACGAGCCATCAAAAGAAGGCATTCTACAGTGGGAGGATTCTCATTCTATTAGTGATACTATGAGTATTTCTTGTGATAATTGGGCTCATGGTACATATGAACTAGTAGGGCACAAGGTGAAAAGTGTGGTTGCGCGCATAAATAGATTTCACTCAATTTGATGGATAGGAAGCACAGTACCTTGGTATACAGGGACAAAATATCTTTCTACCTTTCTGAAGGCCATGGAAACATAGTGGGAAGATCCAATTGTAAGGAGGGATATGTTAGTATATACACTACGTGGGATAGCAACGCGTTAGTGGGTAGTCCATAAAGATAATCTTATAAACTAAGGAAGAGATTGGAATAGTTTGTCTACCAAGTTCATAAGGAATAATGCACCTACACAAATCTTCACTTATCATGGTGATTGACCTATTTAGCATCACATTCAGCAGTGTGAGAGACTCTAGACAGCAGGAAAGGAATCATTACCACCTTCACTCTGGGTGTATAGATTGTATTCCATGCTCTAAGGATGCACACATGTTTGGTATGTATATGCGAGAACTACATAGATAAGCTGGGAACCTGGTGAGAGTTTGGCTAGGGTATGATTTAGACATTTAACTACTTCTGACTCAACCTCCTATAGTAGCATTAAAATTTATCAAGAACTTAACTATAGGAGATAGTGCAAAAGCAGAAGAGCATATTCAGGTATTATTTGATGAGACAAAGTTTAGTGCATTTTTTGAAAAGGACAAAGAAATATACTCCAAACTACTTGAGCATGCTTGCCTTGAGAAAGAGAAAGGAAAGATGGTCTACATCATGGACGATGAGGAAGTTGAGAACCTAGATATTGAACATTCACATAGGGTGCATGAGGTCTTGGATAGTGCAGATAAGGATATGCACACCTACCATGAACCCATGAAGACAAAGAAGGTGAATATAGGTTTGGAGGTTGAGCCTAAGGAGGCCATAATTGGAGACTACTAGTCAAACTCGGAGGTAGAAAAGATCATCGAGTTACTCAGGGATTATCAGGACTTATTCCCTTGAGGATATCATGAACTTAAAGGTGTACATGAATCACTTGGGGAAATGAAGATCAAACTTAAGGATGGTGCATGGCTAGTTAGGAAGAGGCCTTATAGGATGAATCCTAATTTGCATGAAAAGGTGAAAGAGGAAATTGATAAAATGTTGAAATCTGGAATTATCAAGCCCCTTGATGAGTCAGAATGGGTTAGCCCAATGGTGATTAGTATTAAGAAGGACAGAGATGGATTAGGATATGTGTGGACTACAGGTAGTTGAATGCTGCATGCATCACAGATCCTTTCCCTACACCATTCATTAAGGAAATACTAGGAGTTACAGGGTGCAAAATATATTCTTTCATAGATAGATTTTCTGGGTATCATCGAGTTGGATTGCTCGGGAGGATCAAGAAAAGAAAATGTTTACTCTCTTGAAGGGAAGATTTTCCTATACTGTGATGCCCTTTGGATTGAAAAACGTGCCTGTTGTATTTTTACGCATAGTTGTTCAAGCATTCAAATATTTTATTCATAACTTCTTACAGTCTATCTAGATGATTGGACAGTATATGGGCTTGTGAAAGATCATTGTGACAATCTGCGCTTAATGTTTGAACGATGCAGATAATTGAGTATCTCTTTGAATATCAAGAAGTGTATATTTTCTATGCCATTTGGGATATTGTTAGGACATATAATCTGTAAGGAAGGTTTTCTAGTTGATCCAGCCAAGGTTGCAGTCATTTTAGGCCTAGAAGCACCTACTAGTCAAAGTGAGGTGTGTGGATTTTTGGGTCATACAAGATATTATAGAAAATTTATAAAAGGGTATGCCAAAATTGCTACACCCTTGGAAGAATTATTGAAGGGGAAAGGTACATTTTATTAGGGAGAACCGCAACAACACGTGTTTGAGGTATTAAAAGAGAAACTGACTACTACACCCATTCTGCACTTCCCTCATGGGATAAACCATTTCATGTGCATGTGGATGCTTCTAGTATGGCCATTGGTGTTGTGCTAGCTCAACCTAGTGAAGGTATTATAGATCATCTAATTTATTTTGCTAGTAGGAAGCTAACTCTTGCTGAAAGGAATTATACAACTACAGAGCGCGAAGCTTTGTCAATGATCTACACATTGTAAAAGTTTCGATAGTACTTGTTAGCAACACCATTTGTGTTTTATACATATCATATGGAATTGAAGTACTTGGTAAACAAGCTCATCTTACAGGGGCACATATGCAGATGGGTGCTCCTATTTCAAGAGTTTGACTTCACAGTTGTGGTGAAGCCAAGGAAAAGTAATTCTGGACTAGACCATTTATCTAGAATCAATTTAGGAGAGGATGCACATAGACAATTGAAGAAACAATTCTGATGCATAGTTATACAAGTTATAATGTGCACCCATAGAATTAGAAGACATTGTTGTCTTTCTACAAACAGGTATGGCACCAGAAGGAATGAAATCATTAGAAAAGAAGTAGCTTGCTATATACACGTGGCACCATTTATGTTAATCAGTGGTGACCTGTACAAGCTAGGCAGAGATGAATTACTACGCGGACATTGTGTGTGTTAGAGCATGAGTGCAATGATATCATGGAAGAGGCTCATGGTGGTATTACAGGAGGCCATTATGCAGGTGATGTGACTAATAGGAAGATCCTAATTGCTAGATCATGGTGGGAGACACTGTATAAAGACTATAAAGATTATTGTAAGATGTGTCATCATTGTTAGTACTAGAAAAACTAGGGAAAAGAGATGAGATGTCTTTGAGACCAATTACTAGTGCAGAACTATTTGAGAAATGGGCCATTGATTTTTAGGACCTATTTCTCCAGCCATGCATAGGACTAGATCATGCTATATCATTACTTGCATAGATTATCTTACATGGTGGGTAGAAGCAGCACCTACGAAAGATTGTACAAGCTACATAGCTAGATTTCTATGGGAGAATGTTCTTACACAATATGGATGTCCTTTAAGCTTGACAAGTGATAGAGGTACACACTTTTTGAATGAGACAATCAAGATCCTATTAGATGAGTTTATGGTTGCACACCATAAAACTACACCTTATCATCCTTAGGAAAATGGAACTGCTAAGGCTTTCAACAAAATTTTGGGCCAGACTTTGACAAAAATATGTGATGTTGGAAGAAAGGATTGGGATGACAAAGTGTCAACTATGCTTTGGGCATATAGAACAACTTACAAGAGATTGAACAAAGCCACACCATTTCAGTTGGTGTTTGGCATGGAAGTTGTTCTTCCTATAGAATTTATGTTACCTTCTTTGTGCATTGCATCGAGCACGCTAGAGGTCTAGCTAATGAACAAGCTTTAGAAGAACATATTACAAAGATGATTTAGCTGAGATGAGTGTTGAGCCATAGTCGATGGATAGAAGCAAGAAAAATCTAGGTAAAGGCATGGCATGATAGAAACATAAGGGATAAAAAGTTTGAGATTGGACAATGGTACTTATTTATGACTTAAATTTCTTGCACCATCCAGGAAAGCTCAAAGTGCATTGGTTGGGGCCGTGTGTTATCACTTCTATACTTGACTCAGGTGCATGTTAGTTAGAAGCACTTGATGGATCATGACTACCTAGTTACTTTAACGGGAGTAGGCTAAAGCCCTACTATAAATAAGTCTTCTTGGTGTTTGTAATAAGGAAATGTTTCCATTTAGTTTAGGTTTTCAATTCAGTATTTCCTTAATGTATTTCTTTCATTGTTGTTATGCTTTGTCAATTTAGTTGTTGTTTGTGTAATAAGTGCACTTATGTGCTGAAGCTAATTATTGTATGAAGAATGTTTATGTGTAGAGGACTGCACATACATTTTAGTGTGGGGTGGTTTTAGTTATCTAAGAAATAGACTTTGGGAATTGAAAGATGAAAGGAATAAGCTACTACAAGTGTACTTTATTCAAAAGAAGATTTATTCTCAAAAGTGACCAAGGATGGAGATGGAGATGGATGAAGTAACAATATAACATGAGGTAAGTGGAGGCCATGTTAGCTACCAGGAAGAAGGTGCGGTGACGAAAGGTACTCGGGGCGCAGGAGCACGTCTTTGAAGTGAAGTCTGTGACTAAAGGGTAGGAAGGTGCGCTAGAAGGTTATAGGTGGGCACGAAGGTGTACCACGTGGAATGAATGAATTTTGTCAATAAATTAAGGTATATTTGGTAGGTGAGGAGTAATAAATGCATCAAATTTAAAAAAATTATATAAGGGATGCAAATTCATTTTTACTAATACAACTAAGAGTATTCACGAGAAGAGCCAAGTGCGAAGAGTTGAGTGATTGAGTTAGTGTACGAAGGGTGTAAAACCAAGAGTGATAACCAGATATGTGTTATAATAATATTTTGTCCCTAGTGGTGAAGGCTTGAGCAAAGAAGAAAGATAGAAAAAATTAGGTTATGAAGTTTCCACCTAGGGCATAATTGAATCAAGCTAGGGTTTGATTCGTAGAGTTCTGAGGGTTGAAGAAGAGACATTTGCAAGGTAGAAATGGCACCAAAGAAGGCATCTATAGTAGTAGCAAAAAAAGAAAAGAAGAAGGTGGTCATTGAGGAAGAAGAGATGGCACCCGAAATTCATTTTTGGAGATGCAATACCCAGAAGGAGTCATTGTCGGCCAAGAGTGGGATTCACCCATTAGAAAAAGAAAAGTAAGTGAATATAATCATAGGACCTCGAGAGAACAAAAAGGAGCTTGATTCCTTGCTCACTTCACTTCTAGAACAAACAAACGCATGGACAGATGACATGCCAGTGTATGACGATGCGGGTGAGAAATTTTTGAAGAGAATTGGGGTATATCAGTTGTATGAGCTGCCATATTTTGGGAAGTATGAGCCCTTGTACTAGTGGCTCATGAGCAGGGTACACAAAGACTTCTTCTACTTTAGCAGGATGCGAGTTAGAATTTCATCTACACTTGTTTCATTAGTGATAGGTCTGAAGGCCACAAGAGAAGATATAAAAAGTGACCTTGCAAATAAAGCTGTGATTTTGAAGACCAAATAGGAGTTGGGATACCTGAAGGGTCCGTGCGGAATGGACATAGACAAATTTAAGAATTGTCTAGTTGTACAAGCTATAGCACACTTGGTTACCAAGTTGAATGATCAGGAGCGGTGGTCATAGGTAAACACTATGTGGTTGCATGTGGTGCGAAAAATGTTGGAAGGGATGATCTACAACATTGCAGGCTATATTGCAGAGAAAATAGTCGAAGAAGTGTGCACATGAGGGAAGATCAGCTTTGGGGTTGTTCTACTATCACTAGTGTTCATGGAGATTGGGGTACCAGATGGACCAAAGGAGAAAATATGGGAATACCCCATGGAGAACAAATCCCAATTGAAAGATTCAACAAATACCTATGCAAGGGGGCCATGACAGACGAAGTAAAGAAAAGGGTGGAGAAGTGGTATGATAGGCTCTGCTTGGCATTTGGGGAAGAATGGTGCATTCCAAAGGACCACGGTGAAAGTGGTAGGAAAACAAGTTCAGTTTGTTGTATACCAAGCATTTCTGCATTGCGTGTTTTCTAATGAAGGATGGAGTCTAGAGCCCTTGGTGCAAGTTACCTATGCATTCACTACAAGGTATTTTTAGGAATCTGTTCATAGATTTACCAACACATGCAAAGATTGATATCTTTAATGTAGAAAAGGTAGACTTGACTACCATACATTATGGAAGAAGTATGTATATATCTGAATAAAGTGCCTACACAGAGAGAATTCATTTCGAGGTGTTTGAATATCAAGCCAATAAGCTTGGTCAGTAGCAGATTTGGGGAAACATTGGTGTATCTCCAGTTGAAGCCAAAGATGGAGAACAAAAAATATGTGGAAGGTTATTTCGTACTTCCAAAGCACCTCTTAAAGGAAAGCATACAATGGAGAATGTCCCAATGTATTTAAGCCCTCAAAATAAATTGAAGTGCAGGATGAGGGGGAAGAGCGTGAAGATAGTGGTGGCTTGGAGCATAGGGGTAGGAGACATCCTACACGTCAGGGTGAAGCTGAGCACATTATTACACCACCTTAGCCACAAGAAGGGGATGAAGAGGACTTGAATGTGGTCCAAGGGGAGCACAGGTTTAAAAGAGTATTCAGGAGAACAAGGACCCAAGGTGTTACCCCAACCACTGTGTGTAAATCACCCCGACTCTCCCCGTAAAAGGACGTGACCACGTAGAGAAGGAGGAAGCTGAAGTTGAACAAGGAGGCATAAGAGTCTAAGGAGAGCATGCCTACATCTCCTACACTCCCGAGAGCACACAAAAAAAGGATGAGGCATCAAAGGAGAAGGAAGAAGAAGAGGAAAGACCAGAGGAAATGGTTGTAGAAGATACTTAGGACATGGAGATGTAAGCTCCAAATTTGGAGGCTAGAGTCCCTAAGTAGCAGAGGTCTAGAAGGGTGAGTGGAGAGCACATTCCACCATCCGTAGGGTATGCAGAGAGGACACATGAAATATTATCCACACCCGCTTTAGAGATAATAAGCGTAGAAGGATTTATTTGGTTGGGTTGATGGATGAAGATATGGTGACCATGTGCACAAGAAAGAAATTATCATGGTCGATGCACACCCACATGGATGAGCTTGAATTTGATGTGTGTGAAGATTCATGTATTTCAAGGTGATTGAAGAAGGCACCTTAGGCTAGACACATGATAGTAAAGCCTACTATCATGTCAGATGAGCAAGTCAACAATGCATTGGTGAAAGTTTCTATGGAGGTGGCTAGAAGGAACATGGATAAATATGCCACAATCAAAGCATTGCGTGAAGAGTTGAAGACAAAGGATGCTGAGATAGCGTGCATAACTTAGGAAAGGGACTTCACATAGAAGAAGAATGAAGTGTTCATAAGCATCGCAGAGGAGATTGGGGACACTGTAATTAGAGCAAGGCCACACTTGGAACACAAGGTACCACAAACATTTCCTTTAGTAATACACTATGTGGGAAAGTTGGTGGACTTGGTGCTCGAAGATGAAACTCTGCGCATGTGCAAGTTTCAAAAATATCAAAATAAGATGTCGTATGGGAGAAGGCATCTGTGATGAGAAAAATCACATCTTATGAAGGGTTGTTGTAGGCATTACAAGAAGTCTTAAAGAAAGTGGATCAAGATTTAAATATATGCATAGCTCCAAAGGCGCTCATCAACATTAAGACCTTGGAAGAGAACAATGAGGTCTAGAAGGAAATGAAAGATGAGACATTGGGCTATGCAAAAAGGTTGTCCATGGTTAAACAAAGTGCAAGGTCCTGACAGCAGCACAATATCCACATAAGACTAGGCTGGAAGAGATTGGAAAGTTGATTGCACAAAAGATGGACCTTTTAGAAGGAAGGATGACATCCATGTCCAGTGTTGTGTTGGTTCTATAAAATGAGAAAGGGGAAATTATGTGGGATGAGTTGGAATCCATTGTTGTGGACATCCCAAGAGAAAGTAGAACATGCACTCACTAAATGGTAGGTTTTGGAGGCCGCAATAAAAGAGGAGTACCCAGAGCTGATGCTACCAACTGATATAGAGGAGGTTGCTTAAATAACCTCATATAAATTCTTTATTGGTCCACATTCTTCATTCTTATTCTTTCATTGATATTCTTTACTTCAAATTTTTGGAGATATCCATTATCGGGATGACAATGAGATTAGTGTGGGGTAATGTTGATCAAAGAATACTTGGAAAATATCACATAAGGAGTCCACGTGGGATAGAAGGCCAAGATCAAAGGTGCGGAAGGATAGGAAAGACCCACGTGTGGAAGGAAAGTTTAGATTTTGGGACTTAGCCAATTTGAGCATGAAGATCTATTTTTAGAAGATGGCGTGCGAACACACCAATGAAGTAGAGACACGTGTGCCATGCATTGTCTATATTTGGAGAAGTGGTTCAAAGTGTCTATGCATGGAGACAAGCTAAGAATAGAATTGACACTTTAGTTAACTACAAGAGAACTATAGATAGTGCACTTACATGTGTGGCTATAATTGTAAATGGCGTGTGGCTATCAATAGCATGCAACCTATTTCTAGAATAGTTAAGCGGTGAAGGGAAAGTCCCCACCCTATATATATGATGTTAGGTGCATAGTAGAAGGAGATATAAGAGGATAGAGATATCACAAAGAGTAGTGTATGTGTGTATCAGATCCATATGTGCCTTGATATAAATTGATAGTACTGTAAGGAGCTTCTATATTTATTAATAGATGGAAGATATTGGCTGAATCTAAGTATCATTCTATGTAATTGAGTAGTGCATGTTATTTATTCAATGATGATCACTGTTTAAGCTTGTTCTTTCATAGATTTGTGGGTAGCATGCACTATAGAATGATGGATTAGTTATGAATCTATATTTTTCTATCTTCATCATGCTAACATCCTATTATAGTAACCCTAAAGAGGGACCTAGTACCTTTGCACGCTTTGTGTGAGCTCTCATTCTAGGTTGAGTGATGTGTCAGCATGACTAGGGTGTTATCTTACAAATTGTAGGCTGCATCAACATGGTTTAGGTCATAGGTATATCATACACAGGGTGGAAGTTGCGGTCATCAGTGAAATATTTAATTCAACTTAAGCAGGGTTGATGTTTAGGGAATATTCATGATTTGTATTCATGGTCATCGAAAGAAACATTCAACAACATTTTAAAATACTCACACCAAATCATTCATGAGCCAAGTTGAAGGATTTTCTCAGGGTGTAAAGAGTTCGAGGGATTCAATGTTCATCACATTGGAGCATTCCATTGATTCATCTAGAAGGATCAATGGGATTTATCGAAGGCATAATATTTTGTTGTCAACAACATTCTTCCTTCTTCTTTCTACTCTCTCTCTTTCTCTATCTTCTCTCCCCAACTTTCTTCCTCAACATTTTAATTTTGCGTTGCGGTTGCACATTTTCATAAGTATTAATGTTACTAATGTAATAAGTCACCTTTATATTATAAAAATGGACTTAATGTTTTCCTAATAAGGAAAAAGAGTCTTAAGTAATTTGATACATTTGAAGAGTCGTTGGGGGTATATGAAGAGTCTTTTCTCTTCCTATAAATTGTAAAGTCATTCCCATTTCAAAGGGTTGGTGATTTATTTTGTAAAGTCAAGAGTGCCTTTGTACTTAGAGAGAAGAAAGTATGAGGCCATAAATTGGCCATAAATTACCTTTGAAACTTGATTAAATGTAATCTTGGAACTTATAGTTTTCTTGAGATAGAATATAGGATATATATCTTGTTCATTCTTTAGAAGTATTTTGTTGACTAATCCGATTGATTATTTAAGAAATATTTAAAGTCTTGTATATACAGGTCATAAATGAAAGATAATGTTAGTTCGAGAAAAATGGAATTGATCAACAATAGTATATCTAAACTCAAATATGATTTCATATCCAGATTACTCTTGGAAAATTATACGGAGTTCAAAAAAGAATCATCTCAATCCGAGATCATGTGTAAAAGTTATACCTATTTTTGTTAGCTCCAAAACAATTGGAGTTAGCTACGGAATGACAATTTTAGTTCGGAACTTGCAGTTCTAATTTCATAACACTACGGAATGACAACTTTAGTTACGAACTTGCATCAATGGAATGATAGTTTTAGTTTTGAAACTTGCATAAAATAAGGAATTGTGAATAATCAGATAATCCAATGGGAAATTTAAGAGAGTTTTTTTCATAGCAATGTGTTTTAAAAAAACTCATTAAGATTTACTACATTTTTACCAATAAAGAGAAATGTAAATTTTAGTGAGATGTAGTTTAAGGAAAAAGTGAATCGAGATGAGCACTAAAAGTTCCACAAAGAGAAACAGAAAATTTAAATGGAAAATCTGAGGGAGGTTTTTATTCATAACAACATGTTTAATAAAAAAAGTATTCATATTTTCTACATATTTTACCAATAAAGATAAATCTAACTTTTAGTGAGTTGTAGTCCAAGGAAAAAGTGTATCAGATGAGCACCAAAAGTTCCACAATTAGAAAAAACAAAGTCAAATGGAAAATTTGGGAGAGGTATTTGGTTAAAGTAATTTTTGAGGAAAAACCTCCTTCTAATAAAGTAGGAGAATAAAATCATTGTGATTCTTGTTACCAAAAATCAAGGAGAATATTTGGGAGCAAATCTTCCTAAAATAGCGAGATAAGACTTTGACTCCAATAATATATCTCTCTCCATATTTTGTGGAGATGAAGATCTTAGTTGTTAGGATTGGAATAAAGATAAGATTAGATTGTATTTCCCAAAATAAGGAGTTGGTTGGATGCATGAATTATAAATGCAACCTCCCACACTCTTATATGTAATTTTTTCCTACCAAGAAATATATATCCATTCTTTCTCATCAATCTTCTAAGTGAAATTGTTCTACAAGTTTTGAATTAAAAGTATGAATTAAGTCCTCTTCCAAGGAATGAGCTAGCCACTCATTCCAAGGAAGATGGATCAATGTGTTATGTTCATTTATTTATTTATGTAGTTTTCCTTTTGTTGAGATTTTTGATTTTATGTCATGTAATCCTTCTTTCTATACAATTTCTTTTGTGAACCTACAGGTGTCTTATTTATCTTTCAATTATTTTAATTCAGCAATTTCATTTATGAAAGTGTGATTTCTTTCATGCAAGATTTATTTCTACAAGTGTGTCTTTACATTTATGCATGTGTGATTTATTTTATGCAAGTTTTGGAATGTGTTTAAAGGAGATGTTTTCTAAAGATATATTTTTCTCTTAATGCATATAGCCATCGGACACCATGATACTGGATTGACATTATTAATGAAGAGTATTGATGACCCTCATCATTTTGGTGCCATTTGCAGGACTCACAAGTGTTATTAGGAGATTGAAATTTCTACTAAAAGAATATTCTAGTGACAGTGTAATACCTCTTAGAAAATTTTGTGACAAGAAGTATTTGGTGGTAGTTTCTTTAAAATTTATTTTCTATAAATAGATTAATATTTCTTTCATGTAATATAGATTAAAATTTTATTTTTGTAATTAGAAATGTTAGATTGTGAATATTTATCTCCCCACAAACTAACTCTGTGTATAAGAAAAATGGTTGTGATGTTTGATCAAGAAGGTATAATGAAATGGACAAAGAATTCAGATCTAGATTTTATTTATGAAGAAATGGTAGAAATATGATATTAAATTTGGAATAAGATTCATTGATGAAATATAAAATATCATTCTTAACAACTGCCATCATTCCCCCTTGTATCAACTAATAGCTCAATGATCTTATTGCACATAAATTTATTCAAAACCGACTTATCCAGTTTGTAATAATGAAGTGGTAGCATTTATAATTAACTTCATACGTATTCGGGGACATCATTAGAGCCAAAATTAAAACCCACTCATAATAAATCCACCCATCCAAATTAGTTTTTCATCCTATAATAAAATTCAATCCCTAAACCATTACAAAAATTTGTTTTCATGTCTTTTAATTTTTTCATTTTTGTAAATGCTTGTATAACATTAAGAAAGCAATTATTGTGAATATCAAGGAAAGAATTTTTTTGTGCTAACATATACAAGAATTTCTAGAGTTTTTCTTGATACGAGCATGCAGATTTTTTAGCACCAACAATATCAACCAAGGAGTAGTTTGGAGGCACCCACAAATACCTCCACTCTCTCTTTTAACAACTCTAGACATAACACAATCCATCTCCTAAGATCACTAGTTTGGGCTTTGAATATTACTATGGTGATCCTAATAATACACAATTCAAGTTTGACTTTGAAGACCTATAAATTGTCTAATTTTTGGGAAATATTCTTGGAGTTACAAGTATGTAAAGAGGTTTTTTTGAGATCTCGAAATCACTTCCTATTTTACACGGGATGCACTTTGGTAAATATAGTCTGATGATGGATCATTTTTTCTCTAATATTTCTCATGCTATCATTTTAGCCAAAACAAAACAAAATGTAAAAAAAATCAAAAAAACTTTATCGGAAAACATACTACTTTGCCAATCAAATGCAAATTTTTTTTGTGAAAATATAAAAATGTCAAAAAAATTGATTGGAAAACCAACTTGCTAGCCAATCAAAGGAAAAAGGGGGTGGATCTTCTTCAAAGGAAATCAACTGTTACCTGATGGTTTCCTTCTTGACACTATTTGACCATGTTAACAATAGGACAACAAGGACAACTAGAGGTATGATCAAGTTATTTTGTTCTACTATTTTATTTTTAAGCTTTCTTGTAAGTTTTTATTACAGCTAGATCCACTTTTAAGATCTCCAAAGAAGACAAAATAAAATTCATATCTCCCCTACTTACAAATATGAAAAATATGTGCACCTCTTTGCAATCAAACTTTTGGAGTCTAATTTATGGGCAGCCATGAATAAACAACATTCATGAGGACATGATATTAGGTGTGGGAGAGAAGGAGAAGCATGAGGTATGCATTTTGATTTTAAATATGAGGTGTAATTAGAGGCTCTCCACACAAGAACATGCTTAAATAAAAAATAGAGTAACAGGATGATTCCCACACAAATACTTGTGCTAAAGGTCTTATAAAAAGAAGATGATGACATTGGAGGATCTCCACACAAGAACTTGCTCAAATAAAAAGATAGAGCAACGGGAGGAATCCCACACAAAGACTTGTGACAAAGGTTTACAAAAAGAATAAGGTGCAATTGGAGGCTCTCCACACAAGAACCTACTCAAATAAAAAAATAGAGCAACAGGATGAGTCCCACACAAGGACTTGTGCCAAAGGTCTTACAAAAAGAAGAAGGTGCAATTAGAGGCTCTCCACACAAGAACTTGCTCAAATCAAAGTAAAAGAGAGAAGAAGCGAGAACCACACAAGAACCTGTTATAAAAGAAATAAAATCAAAAATAGCATAAGGAGATCCACACAAGAACTTGCTATAAAATAAATAAAATAAAAAATAACAGAAGGAGATCTACACAAGAACCTGTTATAAAAGAAAGAAAATAAAAAATAACACAAGGGTATCCACACAAGAACCTACTATAAAAAAATGAAAATAAAAACAACGGGAGATCCACACAAGAGTTTGTCCTTGAACTATAGATGATTTTTTTTCTTTTTATGCATACATGCATAAGCTCAATACCAAGTGTTGAACAGACAATGTGTAACACTTAGCAGAAGGCATACAAAAGATTCACATGGAAGATCAGGGTGCATTCAAAGGTGCGAGAGGATTGGAAGGGAATCACGTGAGGAGGACAGAGATAGATTTGGGACTTAGTTATTTTCACGATGATGATTTATTTTTGGAAGATGGTGTGTGGAGCACACAAACGAGATGAAGAATTGTGTGACACACATAGGCTATTTTTAGAAGAGCATCTACAGAGTGCTTTACATGGATGCGGGCTAAAGATAGAATTGTAACTAATAGTTAACTAGGAGAAATCTATTGTTAGTGCACTTGCATGTGTGGCTATAATTGTAAAGGCACATGGATATTTTCAGCATGTGACCTATTTTTGGGATTAGATAAGTGGTGAAGGGAAAGTCCCCACCCTTATAAATATGTAGTGAACTGCATAGCATAGAGATAGTAGGTAAGAACTGGATTACTGTGAGATCATGTTGTCAGATCTGTTATGCGCATGAGCACATGATGTTATTATTGTAAGAAGCTTCTATGTATTATTGTGTTTTTATATAATGGAGTGTATTGGATGAATCAGAGTGTTAATTATGAGTATAATTGGATCTTACATACTTGATTTCATCATGGTTATCATTTAAATATGTTATTCTCTAGAACTAGATCTATACATGCAGTATAGAATGATGTATTAATGATGGATATGAATGCATTAAGTATTCATCATGCTAACATCCTGTAATGACAACCCTAAAGAGGGGACTAGTACCTTTTTGTGCTTCGAGTGAGCACTGTTGTAGACTCGAATGATGTGCCGAGCGTGCAGAGATTTTTGGTAGATTCTAGGTTGCATCATTGGTTTTGTTATTGGGACCTCTTTTTAAGAAAATACACATGGAGGTTCAAAGACTTTGGATCTCGAGTTTGATGTACGCACGTGGGTGGAGCAAAATCTGTATGACTGCTTTTACGAGAGCTTCTTCGCTATCTTTTTGTAGAACTATACGAGTGGCTAGTTTCTTATCCATCAAAATGGAATTAGAGGTATTGCACACTTGTCTATATGTGGGAATAATTTCATACCCTTTATCATTTTGATCTAATTTGGACTCACGCTATGGCTACGTTGTTCCATGGTGTTTTGAATAAGCTATATCTTGGAGTACTCAATTTCTACTTATTTGTGACCTAGAGGTAGCTGAATTCCAAATTTTTATGATATCCTGGGAACTTACCTGTAAGGCATTCCACTAGCGATCAAAATTTTGATGGTAACCCTAAACTTGGAGAACAAACTAATGGCGAACTAAACCCCACCACGCGTAGGGGCAGGAGTAGGTTTGGTGAAATATGGTAGACCTAGTGATAGAAAGGAAAAGAGAGGAAAGGTGGCTTAAGTATAATAAGGCATGTGAGAGGGAGATAGAGAATCAGTAGGATGTTGTAGAGTGAATGGAATTTTGGAGAGAGATAGTTCGGGAAGGGTTTGAAGTTCACATAGAAGACATGGAACCCGACCATCAGAAACTCCCCCATTTGTGAAAGCATGATAGGGAACCCTCCTCAAGCTCGAGGTAGAAATGTGCCAAGAGAGATGACTTGGGCCATGGGCATGCATCTGAATCCACCAGAAACCTTTTCCTTGCACTTGGGTTTCAAGTATCTATTACAACAAATAATCAACAAGCCGACGAGACTGAGATCTAGTAGAAGTGACAATTCTAGGCTGATCGGTGGCGGTTTAGGGTGACGGTGTCGGTTAGAACAAGATTTTCTAGGTTTACTAAAATGGGCAGATCTACTTGATTTATTGGATCTTGTTCATTTTCTCATGCGGATTAGAACGGAAGCTTTATGTTGTAATAGGTGAGAATGTGGTTTGAGGTAATGTAGGATTTGATTTTTAGGGTTTTAGGTAGGTCTTAGTTAGTTATGGCAACATTCTAAGAATAGGTCTAGGGTGAGGTGGCTAGGTGAGGTGTATAGGTGAGGTGGTGGTGTGAGAATTATCTTAATTAGGATAATTAAATAATAAATATCATGATATCATGGGTTAATTTAATTAAATTAATTAAATTAATATTAGTGTGGGGTGAAAGGGGCCATGGTTAGGTGAGTGTGTTCAAGGTGATTATTTGACGAGGGACCAAGGGGAGTGTGACCTAATTTTGGTGTCTACATTTTGCCCCTTTTTGTTGTGCATATCTTGTATTGGTAAGCAATGCTGACAAAAATAAGATGTGGTTGCCCCATGTGTGGGTGAAGGTGATCCCCCTCAAACCAGGAATTGATGAGGTAGAAGGTAGAATCGGTGAGTGGTTTGATAAAAGGTGAATGTGATGAAGAGAAAGGTGGGAAACAGGGGTAAAGGGGTAAAGGGTAAAGGGGTAAAGGTCCAATCGGGTAATCCAGGTAATGGGTCAAGGTCAAAGGTAGTAATAATCAAACACATGCACATGTATAAACTACAACATGGTACCAGGTTAAAGAGCATGCAAACTCTACATTTTCTAAGGTCGATAGGTTTATCCAAACAAGGTTGAGGTGATTCCAGTATCCAAGGTATAGGATATGGTCAGGAAACATGATGCAAGTTAGGTGTAGGAACGTTTAGGTATGTTCCGATACACCAAAGGTTGGGTTAAGATAAACAATCAGGGAAAAAGGCAAGGTAAGGTCATTAGGTCAAACAACATGGGTAACAACGTCACAAGGTATAGCGAGAACTTAAGGTCACGGGTCACTAGTAATGTTCCAGTTTCAAGTAGCATATCACAGCATGGGTAGGGCCAAAGTAGGGGTAAAATAATGATTCCCAAAAGATGAAGAGGGTAGGTGGTAAATGAGAAGGTTAGGAGGGTAAAGGTAAATGTCATTTGATATATGTTGGACAATATGTTATGATTTTGACCTTTGGACATGGATGCATATTTGGGAGTGTAATGCCAATTTGAATTTAGTAGCATGTTGTTAGTTTTCATTCGATGTTGTGGACATTAGCTTATGATGATGTTGTTTAGACCTAATTGAGATACGTTAAATGTTTAGTGTAGTTGCATGTTTGGATTCTATGGAAATATGTCACTTTATCATTATGTCTAACTTATGGTGAATTGTGTATAATTGTGCATGTTGTCACATTTTGATTCCAGAAAGATGATATGCTAGTTTAGATTCATTGATTTCTTATTGAGTAGTTGATTCACATTTTATCGGACATGTGTGGTTAATGTGTGCAATGAGTGTGCAGGTGACAGGTCACAGGAGAACGTGGGATTCAAGCCAGCTACACAATTTTGCACAAGTCCATGGGGCTAAGTCCTAGCCATGTTTATTATATGAGGCCTTAGTATTAGAGTTTATTGTTTTTGGGCACCATGAGTGACCCTCATTTGTAATGTAATATGTCTTGTATTATTAATCTTGCTTAGGGTGTTTAGTTGTGTTGTAAACTTGTTTTGGGGAATTAATGGCCCCACTTACATTAAGTTTTGAGTTTGTATAATGATGTAATTAATCAAAAGGGATTAGGGTCACATGTGAACCCTTGGGTGGGCCCCACACCCTCTACCCTTGTGCCCAAGTGTGCCAAACCGAAATTGGGCTATTTTAGGCATTTTTAGGGACCCCTTTTTAGTTTGGGAGTTCCCTTAGCATGAAAATGGGCCCTTGGACCCTACCTAATAGGTAGGGGGCTTATTTCCAAGGCTTAGAGGGAGTTTTCCCTCCCATTTTCCTTCCTTTGGTCACATCCATGTAAGGTGGATGGGTAAGTGTGCTTTGTTAAAAGTTACACAAGTTTGTTTTTGTTATCATTTTGGGTAATTTGGGAGAAGAGGGTTAAAAGCTATTTTATCCTTTCTCTCTTTTATTTTGGAGAATCTTTGACCTTGAGGGAAGAGAGGGGTGACACATGTCACCCCCTCATTTGTGAGGATTTTTCTTGCTCCTCTTCAAATTCTCCCTCATGGGGAAAGAAGAGAACTTTTTTTTTTTGGGAGCTTTTGCTTGGAGGCTTGTGGATTTTGGAGCTAGAGCTTGCTTGGGTCAAGAAGTGGAAAAGTTAGAAGTTGGAGAGCTTTTGGAGGTAGGCTCCTTGAGCTTATTTGTGTGTTTTATATCATGTTAGATATTAGTTTTGTTTACTTTAAAATGTTTGTTGTTGCATGTGGATTTTTTGTTTTTTACTTGATTTTGCTCCATCCATCATATGGCATGATGGAGTTTTGGAGTTTGTGGGGGAAGAGAGAGGGATTTTTCCTCTCAATCCTCATGGCTTGATGGGCAAGCCTTGTAGGATTTTAGTTACTCCCCTCAAATGGTTTGAGGTGGGGAAGGTGGTTCATATGGCTTGAACCTCCTTCCCCATTCTTGGTGAGGAAACCCCTTTGGGGTTTGAAAATCCTTCCAAGAAGGATTTGGTGAAAGGGTGGAGAAATAAGGAGGGTTTGAATGAATTTGGAGGAATAAGGAGGGTGTGGAGATCTTGGTTTTGTGCAACTAATGTTGGTTACCACTTTTGGAGAACTCCTTTCTTCTCTTCCCCATTTTAGAGGTAGAACATGGTTTCTCCTCTTTTTCATCTTTGCAAAATTGGTGTCTTGTTTTAATATTTGTCTTGTTTTTATGTGAATGTAATGTTGGTTGTTCACCCTCACTCTTGTGAAAAGTTGTGGATAGTAGTCCTCTTTCCCATGGGCTTGGGGGAGGCTAGCATGCCTTCCAACCTTGGAAAGGCATGTAATGATGCCTAAAGGTTGGGTGGTTAAACAAGCTTTTTCTCCTTGTGTTGGATTCTTGGAAGCTTTTGAAGTTGGATATCATGTGGTGGAAATTTGGAGTCTCTTATCAACTTGGCCTCTCCTTGTTATCTTCATTCTCTTTGTGGACATTACCTTTCATTATATCTCTTTGGATATGGCTATGTGGAAACTTTCTTTTATTGTAAATCCTCCTTTTTGTATTTGAAAATTACTTGTAAACTTGAGTAAGGTTTAGTTGAGCAATCTCTTTTATCCTTGTAAAGAAGTCTTGTAAATAATATTTTGAGTAGTTGTGTATTTTATATTGGCCTTTAAAATGCATTGAGATGAAATATTTATAATGTTCCTTTAACATGAATTGATTTGAATATCATTTTGATAAAGAAAGATTATTTAATGGAAAAGTGTTTTTCAAAAGAAATAATATATTGTTTTTTGTAAGAAAGTCTTACTTGTTTAAAAATTTGAAATAATCATTTAGCATTACATTGGAAAAGAAAGTATCTCCTCTTTATTTTTTTTGTAATATTATTGAATGGAATGTGACTAGTCTTGATTCCTTCCCATGTCTTTTTTTTAGTGGGTAATATTCTTAGTAGAAAATTAGTTTGAATATGTTGATTTCCTTCAAATCAGAAATAAAATTTATCTACAAGCTTCTTTTTTTTGAACTATTACTAATTTAAATTTTCCCTTATTTTCTCACTTAAATGAATAGATTGTAATAAAGATATATTACAAACATTAAAAATCCATCATTTTACAAATTCCATGCTTTTAGCCTTATAGCTATGATATGAATATATTATAATGCATTTCATTTAGTTAAAAGTTAAAATACAACTATAGATAATGTTCTTTAAGCTATTATATATATATTATTAATACATATATAGTTTTAAATTGTAAAAATTGAAATAATAATATAATTATTATATTAATCATATATTTTATATATATATATATATATATATATATATATATATATATTAATATAAATATATATATATATATATATTAAAATATATATATAATAATAAATATTATTATATATATAAAATATAGGCAAAAATAAAAAAATTAAAAAAAAAAAAAAAAAAGAGTTTGGGGAGGGCCAACCCCTCCCACCACCATCGCGCCGCCTGTCGCCCCTACCCAAAGGCCGTTACTCCCCTCCTCCCCCACCGCCCCCCAACATGCCCCGCCTCCCTATTCCCCCCATGGCCCCCCCACCCCCCCCTTCCTCCCCTTGCCCCCTCTGCGTGGAACCCCACACCACACCCACCACCGCATTTTTTTCTTTCCCCCAAGGGTTTTACCCATAATAGCCAATTTTATTATTATTTTTGGTTTTATATATATATCATATATATAGAGACACACACACACACACCTCTCCTATGTGTGTGTGTGTGTGTGTGTCTAATCTAACCCTATATATATATATACCTATATATATATCTTAGGTTTGGATTTTATTACATGAGAAGAATAATAATGAAAAAAAAAAAAAAAAAAAAACGTGTGGGTATGAAGGAAATGCCCAATAAGAAGAAAGATCTAAACTAACAGGTATACAAAATAAATCACAATGAAAAATTATTAGGATCTTGAAAAAAAAAATCCATGAATGCTTCTCTCTTGAGCTCCTCCTCCACTGTACATCCAAAGAAAACACAAAAAAAAAGAGAAAGGAATGGAAAAGAAAAGAAAAAAAAAAAGATGATTTAGGGCAACTTTAGGATAAAATTAAAATCTAGGGTCAAGATTTAGATTAATCCTAGGGCTCATAATTAAACCCTACACACTTTAAGTCATGAATATTTTTATGGGAATGAAAAATAAATTAAAAAAAGGGGTGTGTGGGCAAATAAAAATAAAAAAAGGGGAAAAAATTAATTAAATTAAAAGGGGTGTAGACTTTTTTTTATTTATGACCCTAATTAATACTTAATAAATAATAATAATTAAAGTATTTTATTGGGCTACTGTTTATTTAATTTTAGGAAAATTAAAAAATTAATATAAATAATTAATTAATGGGATGGGTTAAAGGTTAAAACATTAGTATTATTTTTAGTTCTTTAAAAAAAAAAAATTATCCCAAAATTTTTAGAGACTTTTGGTGTGTTTTCCGGTGTCCCGAGGTGGGGCACTACATTTTGTATCAGAGCAGAGGTTCACACACGGACACTCTAGGTAATTAATTAATTAGTAAATAATATTTTAATAACATTAAAGTAAATAAATAAAAAAAAATAATTGGTTAAAAAATTTTCGCAACCATTTAATTATAATTTAATAACCTCTTCGCTCACCTCATTCACAGGATGGCACCCATGAGACGATGTTCGGTTAGGGGTTTGGGATGTGGTTCACCTACGCCCAAACCACCGGCACCCTAAGTTAGGGCCTCAGATCTTAGAGGCTCTTCAACAGTTGATCGGCGTTGTGCAGAAGAATGTCTTCCACCACCACAGGAGGCGAGAGAGGAGGAGATTCCATTAGGAGTCGAGGAGCCGATAGGTGAGGATGTGCACTCAGAGCCACCAGAGCATGATACCCCGAGGTGGGAGAGGTCACGTAGCCCTTCCATTCATCACGAGAGGGTAGCCTCATACCATCGTAGCCACTCACACAGTCTTGAGGGACCATTTGGGGATAGGTGACCCCACTCACCTATTGGTTTGCATCGCTAGGATCGGGATACAGGTAGTGTGATAGAGATCTTCTTCGCTTACAACCACCTACTTACACCGGCTCTATAGATGGCTTTGGGGTTGAGTCATGGCTCCTTAGCTGGATAGTTGTTTTGGCTTGCACTCTTATGAGAGCAATGTCAAGGCAAGGTTTTCCATACACCTCCTCCGAGACAGCAGTGTTTGGTGGAGGAATGAGGAGTGGAAGCTCCATCTGACTTGAGAGACAGTGACTTAAGAGATGTTCGAGGAGTGATTCAGGGCTCGCTATATGTCAGAGCATTTCATGCAGAAGAGGATCGATGAGTTTCATGACTTACGATAGGGATCTAGCACAGTAGCATAGTATGAGAGTCAAGTTCCTGGATCTTTTGCAGTATGTGGATTACCTGCAAGATGAGAAATTACAGGTTAACAGGTTTATTAGGGGCCTTAATGTAGATATAGTAGGAGTAGTTAGGATGTTATCTCCTCCCATGCTTGAGAAGGCCATTGAGAAGGCCTACTTAGCTGAGGAGAATAGGACCAAGGCACAGGAGCACCGAGATAGAAACAAGAGCAAGTTTCAGGATAGGATACATGCCTTTTAGAGTCAGAGGTCATGGGGTACAACACCACCCCTAGAGGAGGATTTTGGCCTCTCACCAAGAAGGCCACGAGGGCTCCACCGCACCCACAATAGCAACAGACATAACATCATGGCCACCAGCAAAGAGGGCTAGATAGACTCAAAGCTTTCAAAGAGAGGTGGTACTAGAGGAGGTTTTGGTGGAGCCAGGATAGGAGAGTAGGGTACTCAGCAGGTATAGCAGCTCACACATGCAGTAGTCTGCTAGGGTTGGACCGGCAGGATCAGTGCACCAGAGTACAAGAGGGACCCCATCTCAGAGGGGTACAGGAGGATGTTTTATTTGTGGGTCCCGATCACTATGTGCGTATGTGCCCACACAAACCCAATACCATGGATACATAGAGAGCCTCTAGATCGAGGAAGATGGTGGGTGATGTGGGATGCACTCATCATGTATATGTAGTTGACAACCGCCAGGCCAAGCATCAGGCCACAGTCATTGAGACGACAGGTACTATCAAGGGTATTTCTGTCTCAGTACTTTTTGATTCAAGTGCTTCAGATTCTTTTGTATCTCCTTCTATAGTGGACCAGTGTGGGCTAGTGGTGGCTAGGCAACCAGATAGTTGGTAGGTTGAGTTGGCCTCTGGGGCCAAACTCACCGTGGACTCGTATGTGGAGAGTTGCGTACTTGATTTGGGAGTCTTCTCCACTACACTTGACCTCCGAGTTATTCCTCTAGGATCCTATCAGGTAGTGTTGGGTATGGATTGGCTTGAGGCTCATCGAGCAAGGTAGATTTCATAAATAAGGTCATTAAGTGTTAGGATGATCTTGGGAGTGCAGTTGTGATTTCAGGGATGCAGAGGCCTATCTCCTTACGCATGATCTTGGCTAAGCAACTCAAGTGAGAGCATGTGTAAGGGATGTTAGTTGTTTTGCTATCACCATCAAGTGATCGATCAGAGAGCACTCTAGAGCATTCACCCTTAGATGATCATGTAGTTTTGAGGGAGTATGCAGATGTGTTTCCAGGTGAGCTTGTGGTTACCACCACCCTCGTAGAGAGGTGGATTTCACCATTGATTTAGTACTGGATCTGCACCAGTTTCTAGGGCACCCTATCGGATGATGACTCCAGAGCTTCATGAGCTCAAGATTTAGTTAGAGGAGTTGTTGGAGAAGGGTCTCATTCATCCTAGTGTATCTCCTTGGGGAGCGCTAGTCATATTTGTGAAGAAGAAGGATGGTTCTCTCTCAGACTTTGTGTTGACTTTAGAGATAGCTCAACAAAGTCACAATAAAGAACCGTTATCCACTCCCTAGGATTGATGACTTGTTTGATTCAGATGTGGGGAGTGAGAGTGTTCTCCAAAATTGATCTCAAGTTAGGGTACCATCAGTTGCGCATTTAGATGCAGACATTCATAAGATAGCTTTTCACACACGTTATGGGCATTATGAGTTCACAATTGTTCCTTTTGGTTTGACTAATGCCCTAGTTGTCTTCATGAGCCTCATGAATGGAGTATTCAGGACCTTTCTGGATCACTTTGTCTTAGTGTTCCTTGATGATATATTGATATATTCTCATTCCGAGGAGGAACACGAGGAGCATTTGAGGTAGGTACTTCAAGTTTTGAGAGAGAGAAGTTGTATGGGAACTTGGAAAATGTAGCTTCTTTCAGACAGAGATTCAGTACTTGGGTCATATCATATCAAGAGAGGGTATCTCAGTAGATCCCTCTAAGATACAAGCTATCATGGATTGGCCAACACCCACATCAGTCACTGAGGTGAGGAGTTTTATGGGTTTAGCAGGTTATTACCGCAGGTTTGTACAGGACTTTTCTAGGATTTCTCACCCTATTACTTCTCTTCAGAGAAAAGGGAAGAAGTTTGATTGGTCAGAAAAGTGTGAGTAGGCCTTTTCAGTTGCTTAAGGAAAGGTTAACCATGGTGCCCATCTTAGTAGTTCTAGACCCTACAGAGGATTTTGTTGTTTGCATTGATGCATCACTAGAGGGTTTGGGAGCCATTCTTATGCAGGAGCATGGGTGATTGCCTTTGAGTCACGTAAGCTCAAAGACTACGAGCTTAACTATCCTACTCATGACTTGGAGCTTGCATAGTAGTTGTTCATGCACTTGTGTGTTGGTGACATTTCCTTTTGGGTAGACCTTTCATTTTGAGGACAGATCATCATAGCTTGCAACATATCTTCTCACAGCCAAACCTCAACGCTCATCAATGGTGTTGGATGGAGTTCCTATGTGAGTATGACATGGAGGTACAATATATCAAAGGAAAGGAAAATGTTGTTGCAGATGCACTTAGTAGATGACATGACATGTGCTTGCTTCATTGACACTTTAGTCAGATTTGAGAGGTAGGATTCTTGAGCATCTTCCAGAGGACATGTTTTATGAGGGTGCTAGACAGATGTTGGAGTCACAGGGTTCATTAGAGGGTAGATATTTAAGGTGTATTTTAGAGATAGATGGTTTACTTCAGTTCCATAGGTGCATCTACGTGCCTAAGTAGGTGATCTGCGTAGCTTCATCCTCACAGAGGCTCATCGAGCCCATATGGCACATCCAGGAGTAAAGAAAATGCACGCTGATCTGAGGGAGTTATATTATTGGCTGGTCTTGACGGGACATAGAAAGATTTTGTTGCATGTTGCCTTGAGTGTCAGAGGGTCAAGGCAAGAGCATTCTCATCCCACAGGACTTTTACATCCTCATGATATTCCCGAGTGGAAATGGGATGTGATCTCCATGGATTTCATAGTCGGACTTCCTATGTCTTCTTATCATCATGATGCCATTATGGTCACCATGGATAAGTTGACCAAGGTTGCACATTTCTCACCAACCAAGGTCACCTATAATGCACAGGCCATCACCAAAGTATTTATGGAGGACATTGTTAGGTTGCATGGGATTCAAGACCATCATCAATGACAGGGATACCATCTACACTTCAGTTTTCTAGACTTCCTTTCAGGCCACTCTTGGTACTCAGATTAATTTCAGCTCAGCCTATCATCCAGAGATAGATGGATCAGACAGAGAGGTTAATCAGGTACTAGAGGACATGTTGAGGATGTATGTGATGGACCAGCGAAGAAGAAGTGGGAAGATTACCTTCATTTAGTTGAGTTTTCTTACAACAACAACTATCATAGTTCCATTGGTATGGCTCCCTACCAGGATTTGTATGGTCGACCTTGCAGACACCTTTGAGTTGGGACAAGACTAGATGACAGGATCATTTGGGACCAACTTATCTTTAGGATTTAGAGCAAGTAGGTTATTTTGATTAGACAAATGTCTTGAGTAGGCTAGAGCATGCTAGAAGGCATATGCAGACACCAAGAGGATTGATCGTCACTTCTCAGTGGGTGACAAAGTCTTCTTGAGAGTTCATCCGCATAAGAGCCCAATCCGCTATGGAAAGGGTTCTAAGCTATCACCTCATTTTGTGGGGCCTTTTGATATTTTAGAGGTCATCGGTCCAGTTGCCTACTACCTAGCTTTGCCACCACGCCTTACATGGGCCCACGATGTATTTCATGTTTCTATACTACGTAGATATGTACCAGATGTTTCTCATGTTTTGATTGGTGGCATTATAGGTAGAGGATGGAGGATAGTGGAGACTAGAGCCCATACGCATATTGGAGCACGGAGGTTGGCCCTTCGGGGTCGAGACTTGGACCAAGTTAGAGTGCAGTGGGATAGATATGATGAGACAACAACTACCTGGGAGGATGTTACACCTTTGAGGGCTAGATATCCCTATCTCTTTTAGTGACTTCAGGAGGAAGTCTAATTTTAGTAGAGGGGGATGTAGTGCCCACATTTTTATAGCTTCAATTATCTATTGTTTTCCTTCCTCATAGACATGTTTGGATAGGGATTTGATATATGTTGGACAATATGTTATGATTTTTGACCTTCTTGGACATGGATGCATATTTGGGCGTATAGCGCCAATTTGACTTTAGTAGCATGTTGTTAGTTTTCATTCGATGTTGTGGACATTAGCTTATGATGATGTTGTTTAGACCTAATTGAGATACGTTAAATGTTTAGTGTAGTTGCATGTTTGGATTCTATGGAAATATGTCACTTTATCATTATGTCTAACTTATGGTGAATTGTGTATAATTGTGCATGTTGTCACATTTTCGATTCCAGAAAGATGATATGCTAGTTTAGATTCATTGATTTCTTATTGAGTAGTTGATTCACATTTTATCAGATAGGTGTGCATTTAATGTGTGCAATGAGTGTGCAGGTGACAGGTCACAGGAGAACGTGGGATTCAAGCCAACTACACAATTTTACACAAGTAGCCCATGGGGCTAAGTCCTAGCCATGTTTATTGTATGAGGCCTTAGTATTAGAGTTTATTGTTTTGGGCACCATGAGTGACCCTCATTTGTAATGTAATATGTCTTGTAATATTAATCTTGCTTAGGGTGTTTAGTTTGTGTTGTAAACTTGTTTTGGGGAATTAATGGCCCCACTTACATTAAGTTTTGAGTTTGTATAATGATGTAATTAATCAAAAGGGATTAGGGTCACATGTGAACCCTTGGGTGGGCCCCACACCCTCTACCCTTGTGCCCAAGTGTGCCAAACCCGAAATTGGGCTATTTTAGGCATTTTTAGGGACCCCTTTTTAGTTTGGGAGTTCACTTAGCATGAAAATGGGCCCTTGGACCCTACCTAATAGGTAGGGGGCTTATTTCCAAGGCTTAGAGGGAGTTTTCCTCCCATTTTTCCTTCCTTTGGTCACATCCATGTAAGGTGGATGGGTAAGTGTGCTTTGTTAAAAGTTGCACAAGTTTGTTTTGTTATCATTTTGGGTAATTTGGGAGAAGAGGGTTAAAAGCTATTTTATCCTTTCTCTTTTATCTTGGGAATATTTGACCTTGAGGGAAGAGAGGGGTGACACATGTCACCCCCTCATTTGTGAGGATTTTTTCTTGCTCCTCTTCAAATTCTCCCTCATGGGGAAAGAAGAGAACTTTTTTTGGGAGCTTTTGCTTGGAGGCTTGTGGATTTTGGAGCTAGAGTTTGCTTGGGTCAAGAAGTGGAAAATATTGAAGTTGGAGAGATTTTTGGAGGTAGGCTTCTTGAGCTTATTTGTGTGTTTTATATCATGTTAGATATTAGTTTTGTTTACTTGGAAATGTGTGTTGTTGCATGTGGATTTTATTTTTTTTTTACTTGATTTTTCTCCATCCATCATATGGCATGATGGAGTTTTGGAGTTTGTGGGGAAGAGAGAGGGATTTTTCCCTCTCAATCCTCATGGCTTGATGGGAAAGCCTTGTAGGATTTTAGTTACTCCCTCAAATGGTTTGAGGTGGGGAAGGTGGTTCATATGGCTTGAACCTCCTTCCCCATTCTTGGTGAGGAAACCCCTTTGGGGTTTGAAAATCCTTCCAAGAAGGATTTGGTGAAAGGGTGGAGAAATAAGGAGGGTTTGAATGACTTTGGAGGAATAAGGAGGGTGTGGAGATCTTGGTTTGTGAAACTAATGTTGGTTACCACATTTTTGAGAACTCCTTTCTTCTCTTCCCCATTTTAGAGGTAGAACATGGTTTCTCTCTTTTTTCATCTTTGCAAAATTGGTGTTTTGTTTTAATATTTGTCTTGTCTTTATGTGAATGTAATGTTGGTTGTTCTCCCTTACTCTTGTGTAAAGTTGTGGATAGTAGTCCTCTTTCCCATGGGCTTGGGGGAGGCTAGCATGCCTTCCAACCTTGGAAAGGCATGTAATGATGCCTAAAGGTAAGGGGTGGTTAAACAAGCTTTTTCTCCTTTGTGTTGGATTTTACTAAAAATAGCCTACTTTTTTCCTTACCGACTTTTGCCGGTTCTAGCCACTTGACCGCCATGGCTGATCTCTTGCCATCGGCTATTTTACGCTAACCGCCATCGGTTCTGTTCCTCAGTTAAATGGGCTCCCAAACCAAAACAACGGATCAGAATTTCATTTTGGAGATCGGTCAAAGGATTTTACGGATCAACAGAGAGAGCATTGCGAGCGAGGAACGAGTCCAGATCTTCACTTCACAGAGCAGAGGCAGTGGAAATACCAGAAGTGTTTACAACCAAGGAGATCAACTTGCATCTGTGCCAAAACCAGTAAGTCACATCTTGCATGTCCTTTGTTATAACATTTCTTATGCTTCTTGAATCTCAGTGCTCCTAAATCCGTTTCTGAATCCACTACCCAACGTGCCATTGCATCTAACTGTCATTCTTTTGCTTCTAACCATCCCATTTCCTAATACCATCCAAAAACCAGCCATTACAAACACCATAGCTGCCAAGAAGATCGTAGAACCCACCGCTATCGGTTATCAGTAACCGCCATCGGTTATCAATGACCGGCATCGGTTATCAGTAACCGCCATCGGTTCCTCTGATCAAAACCAGAAAACCAGCCTTTCCCCCTACCCAGTTCAACAAAATAATTTAATTGATATTTTGCAGTCTTTTGTGTTAATTCATATTAGCAGGGGAACTGACCACCTTCGAAAGGAAGTTTTATATTTCCTGGGCCCAAGGCAGTTTCCTCATTTATTGTTTAATCAAAATCTTGTGGTCTTGTGTTCTTATTTGCAGGTAGTCCTTCCAAGACAAAAAGGAGTTCTCCGCAGTCAGCCTGATCTTTCTCTACGGTACGCGCACACCATCTCGACATTCAACAGGTATTCCTCCTAACCCTAACCTCATCTGTTTCTAAAAGGAATGAAAGGATAGAAGTAACTCTATTCCTGAAGCCGAAACATTCCGAGCGAAACATTTTGGCACGCCTGGTGGGACCCATTTTGGGTTTCTTTCTCTTGCTTATTTTCATTTTAGGAAGCATATTTGCTGTTGCTGCTTTTTGTTATATATTTCGTAAAGAATTTGTCTTGCTTTCCTAGTTTCGCATTAGTGAAAGTCATCTCTCTTGCTTCATCGAATATAATTTTCGATTTGGGTTTAAAACGCATGCATTGCATTCCTGCTTGTTGTTCTTCAATTCTAGTGAACATAGATTAAGTAACAGGTCGTACACGTGGGGGTGATATCCACGGTATTGACAGGAAATTAACCTTAGTTTCACTGCACAACACATACCGAATCACTTCACAATTAACACAACACTCAAACATCCCCCTTTTCCACGGTATTCCTCTCGCCCGATTGAGGTAACCTTATAAGCCAAAACAAACTTGACATTTCCCTAGGTCTTGTTGTTTAGGATTCGACATCATCTTACGTCTAAAGCATAAGCCCACGATAACTAAAATTAACCCTAGGATTAATCTCTAGATTTGCGTGTGCCTCTTCGCTTGTTTCCAAATTCTCGTTTTCTGTCATACTTTGTCTTCTGTGATCAATAAGTTGATAAATATACTCAACGTTGCTAAAAATCAAATTAGCAGCCTTTTATATCTTCTTATCCTAGACTTTTGACACCGGCATCGGTTAAGGGACCGACGTCGTTTTCTCTGTGACCGACACCGGTTAGTAAACCGATATTGCCATCGTCTTCATCAGCCCTTGACAAACCAGCAACTTGCCAAATTCATCATTCTGAGGTTGTTTTTGTTCTTGATAGATTAAAACTTTCCTGTGTGTTCTTGTCTATGGTTGTCATCACTCGGAAGCAAGCCGCCGCCATGGTTTCACATGCCTGCTCTGTGTCTTTGCCTGAATCACCCCCTTCACATTCTATAGGGAACCCTACGGACACCAGTGAGATCCCCCAAATTCCTGTAGGAGACAAGGACTTTGCCAAATTTCTGGATGCTAATCCCAGCGCTGTACAATACTATTTGTCTCATGCCCCCGACCGTACGCCTGATGGTCAGCTCCTTATTGGCATGCCTATTAGTATAGCTGCTCATTTAGCTCCCACTCCTCCTGATAACAATACCTTACTTCCTGCATCTCTAGCCCCGTCTCCCAATCCGACAGCTTCAGAGGTTCATACGACCCCGATTAGCTTTCCTTTGGTTAACCTTGGACCCCACGTATCGTTACCACCAACTGCCCCTATCTCATCTCTCTTTCAGACCACTCCATTCATGACTTACTCTCTGCCACCTATTCACACGAGCTTTCCTTCTCAAGCTCCGCCTACCTTTTCATTCCCATACACGTATCCAGTAACCTCAACACCTTATATGGGACATCCCTATTCTGTGGCATCATCATCTCATCCAACCACAGATTTCATCAAACAAATGATGGACAAAATGCAAAACCTGGAGGCTTCCGTTTCAGAAGTTGTAGTGCCTTGACATACGAGCAAGTTTGTCATGAGCCCATTCACCCTCTCGTCCCCCTTCATTCATATCCTCCTCAATGGGAGTTGCCAAAGTTTACTCATTTCAACGGTAAATAGGATCTTCAACAACACTTGTGATCATTTAGACATGCTTGTTATTTGATTGCCCATGATGACGCCTTGTTACTCCGCACCTTCCCCATGTCCTTATCAGGACCCGCCTTGGAGTGGTACAGTGCTTTAACCCAGCATTCGATCTTCTCTTTTAACCAACTAGCCCAATCTTTCTTGGATCATTTCTCCATTAACATTGCCAAGAAAGTATCTATCACTGACCTCTATGCCATCCGACAATTTGAAGACGAATCTATCGCAGATTTCGTTGGACGATGGCGGGGCCTTATCAACCAACTTACGTATGCCTTGCCTCAAACCGAACTCATTGAACTATTTACGCGGGCCTGCGCTAAGCACATCTCCCCTACCCTCCAAATTCAAACTTTCCGCACATTCGACGAGGCCTTTACCATGGCTCGGAAACTTGAAATTCGAGCCTTAGAAGAAGAGAAATTGCGGTTGCGTAACAAAAACCCCAATTTCCGAACGCCTGATTCTACCAACAAGCCAAACACCACCACTCCTCACGCGTCCACTTCTTCTAAATCAAAAGGAGCTGTCCATGCGGTAATGGTCAAATCTCAAACACCGTCCAATACTCCACCGAAAACCACTTATAAGTACAAAGCCGAGCCCACCAATTACACTCCCTTGGGAGAAACTTATGGCGTCATCCTGGAGAAATTGCTCAAAGCTGGGGCTATCACCTTGCCCCTCTGTTAAACCTCACTCACGGGTTTGACTCCACCGCGCAATACCTTCCCGGTACAAAGAAAATGACTTTTGTAACTTTCACCGCGTAAAGGACATAGTCATGAAAACGCAAGATGTTGAAAAATAGTAGTAAGAAATGGTTGACACAGAGGATATAACCTCGATAACCCTAACGCCCCGCTAACCGAAATCTGAAAATTTTCAACAAGCCATTCCTGAATCACTCGTCCAATAGTAACGTGAACCAAGATATCTTAGCCGAGGAGAGTGTTCATGAGATCCATGCAGTCTTCGATTCTCAGCCAAAAGCCTCTATTGAAAATTTTTTAAATCAAGCCTCTCCACCAACACAGGAGTTTGAACCTCCTTCACCACCATCAAGCCAAAGTGAAATCATTCCTTTACCCATAGAAGAGTTAACTGCCCGGACTTCTCTTCTCATCGACGAGTCTTCTTACACCACATCCCTACAAGACTGTGAGCGGATGCTATCTAATTTATCTATTTCCCAAACGTCCCCTTCTACCACTCTTGCTACACAAGAGGAAGGCTCGCCACTCCTTTTGACATCCTTAGCCGAGAAATATCTTACACTAACATCACCACATTCTTTAAACATGATAGATCCCCTCGAACATGCCCTCTTACCTATTAGTCCCTCATCGCCTAAATCTTTTCAACGACCGGTTGACCTCTTAACATCTATTGATACAGTGCCTCATCTACCTCCTGTGTCACACCCGCAGTGGACTGGAATTACAACCCACCTTTCTTCCGTACAAAAATTACAAATCACACTGAGACTGTTGTCATTCCACGATGAAGATGACAGCCCTATGGGAACGCTTGAGTACCCCTTTTCTACTCAAATGCAAATGACTGATCCGATGTCTCCACCATATACCCGAAGTGCTTAGGTGCTTAAAATTCCCCTGTTCTCACCTTCACCCCCTCACCTCTACCAAATGCCCCATCCACTTCTATCAACTTAACCAGATCTTCCCCTACGCTGGGACCTCACCAATGCCCGGCCTAATGCACCCGCCTAAGCGACTCGATCTATCCAAAATAAATCCGCCCCGCCACCTAGGAGACAAACTCAATCCGTGCCCCTATCACAATCAAAACCATCGTCGTCATACCTACCTTCCATATTGGGACCCCATCCCTCTACCTTACATCAATATATCATACCTCCTGCGTTTTCTTCAAAACAACCTACGCCTTCCGCACCTATACAGAAATTCCAGGGTATAGCAACACCGTCACTCCGCGTATCCTGTCCACCTATCAACCCTAAACAAATTCCATCATCAAAAGATTTGTTTTCAGTCACTCCTATTTCCCCGTGGTTGTTTTCTGATACCACGTCATCTGCGGCCTCATCATCCAACATAGCTTCTGCGCCAAAGAAATCACGTTTAGTAAAAACCATGTATCAACACCCCTCGGCTAAACCACCACGAACCAATCATGCCCAAACATTACCAAAACCCGCACAACCAATACCCTCATCCTCTTCCGATTTTGACCCACTCAAAGGATCTTACGCCAAAATCCTTGCTATGTTGGTGGAGAATGCGACCATTTCCCTACCCCCACTTAGACCTTATGACCCGTCTAAACCTCGACCGATAAGTTATGATGAGTCTAAAATCTGCGCCTATCACCGTACACCAGGACATGATGTAGAGGGATGCCAAGCTTTAAAAACCATCCTTCGTCAGTCACCTCTCCCAGCTACGAAAGTTAAGAAAGACAACTTACGAAGGGAGAGACCTTTAGTTTCCATTCCCTCTCCTATACCATCTGTCCCCGCCTCACCAAGATCTGTCATTATTACAACCCCACCTCTTGAAGACCATGAGTTATCCCAACCATCTTCCTCATCTCAGTGTCTACGAGATTAATATGATTAGTGTCGCTACTCGAGGCGAAAAACAATGGGAAAGTAAAAGAAAACACACTGCGACATCTCTTTCTCCGTCAAACATCCCGATTGCACCACCACCTAAAGTGGTCATTCATGACCCGCCTATCCCGTCTCTAATGGCATTGCCCACCGAAATATGATTAAACAGCTTCACCAATCACCCGTAAAAATGACACTGTATGATCTCATTCAGACTTCTCGAATCTCATCGACAAGCCTCCATTCAAGGGATAGAGGTTTTAACACCCGCCGCTCCATTCTAACACCCAATCACGTTGCTTCTCTCACCAAACAAACCACTACCCCAACCACTTCGTCTCTCTATACCACAAGCTGCTGCATCGGTTTCTCACGAAGATGAAATTGTTGACTTTGGTACAGAAGACCCTGACCCTGCCCTTTTCATTTCCGCTTACGTCCGAGACATTCGAGTACGTCGGGTTATGATTGATGGGGGCGCTAGCCTAAACATCATCTCTTCAAAAGCCTTCCAACAGATGAACATCCCTTCTAGTTGCATGTGTGCCAACCCCATCATGTTGCGGTCATTCAATGATGCTATTACTTCTACCTTAGGCACCGTGATCCTCAACATTCGCGTAGGACCACGTACTTTACCCGAACTCTTCTATGTCCTTGAGGGAGAGTTCCAATATAATATATTGCTGGGTCGTCCTTGGATCCGAGCCATGGGATGCGTTCCCTCAACATTACATAGATGCATAAAATTTGAGTACGAGGGGAAGTCTTACACCGTAAAAGCTGACCCTCCCCCTTTTAAAACCTGCAATATGTTATACCGCCCGAACGATGTGCTTATACCAATCAAGACACCCATACATTCAACCCAACCATCCTCCTCAAATATACCTCAACCATCCACCTCAACCGCGCCTACGCCTTCAATTGATGAAAGCACCATCGCAAAAACCACTTCCCTTCCCGCAGCTAACATTCCAACCTCCGACCCCTTAGTAGATGTTTTTTAGCACCTTACACTGGGGGAGTACCGCCTATATAATGTTAGTTCTTTCCCTACCCCGCAGGAGTACGGACAATTACATGCACATCCCACCTATGACCGTCGCGTGGGGGAGATAATCTCTTACGGACCACCCCATTGCCGCACTAACCTAACGTATGGGGGTGTTGACGCATCCTCCATTACCCCTGAACCTCCTCTTGGTGTGGTTCCTTTCCAATCTGATTTTCAATACTTGACAAATCGTCGTTTCGCCCTCACCTTCTTGACTCGCTGTGCGTGGAAAGGCTTTGGTTTTGGCCTTTACGAACAAGGCCGACATACACTCATTCCCGTGACTACCCGTAAACATAATGATCGCAGTGGTCTCGGTTTTCCTGAAACACCTACACAGGAGACACCTCCTATCAGCTGTATCCTGGAAGAAGAAGACGTCGCCCCTACCAAATCATCATCACCCACTTTGCCATCATCACCCGCAGAATCTATAGACCCTGAATCCATCCCTCCTAACTTTTTTTTTTCATAAATGCTATCTTCATAGGTCCTCTCACGTATCAACGCGATAATGACGACCCATCTTCTTTGTCCCTTCTTTATCCAGACATGATCGAAGAGGATTCGCCTTTGATTAATGTTGTTGAATGCCAGGATGACGACTCCATCCTCACTTACCTTGGCGCGGATGATTCTTATATTCAACGAGCCTTACCATCTGAAACCCAAACTATGCTGAACGAATCTACCATAGAAATCAATATCCACACGGAGGAGGATCCTCACATTGTGAAGATTGGACAATCCCTTAACACATCAGAACAAGCCGCCTTTACTACCTTTCTCCGTGCTCGCAACCAAGCTTTCGCATGGTCTTACGCTGACATGCCAGGAATTGATCCTACCATCGCCATCCATAACATCACCCTAAACCCCGATTCCAAACCAGTCAAACAGAAATTGAGAAAAATGCATCCACGCATTGCTCTCTTGGTCAAAGAGGAGCTCCAACGACTCCTTTCTGTTTCCTTCATCTTGCCTATTGACTATCCTCAATGGATTTCTAACATCGCACTCCGTCACTAAAGCAACAGGGGGACTTTGGATATGCACAGATTTCCAGGATCTTAACCTCGCTTGCCCTAAGGATGACTTCCCTTACCTAGCATTGACCAACTTGTTGATCTAACCGCAGGTCATGAGATGCTCTCTCTCATGGATGGCTTTTCAGATACAACCAAATTTTGGTTGCCTCGCCGATCAACACAAAATCGCATTCATAACTCCTCGGGAACCTTTGTTATCGTGTCATGCCATTTGGCCTTAAGAATGCTGGTGCTACCTATCGGCGGGCTATGACCTACATTTTTCATGACATTATGCACACTATCCTTGAAGACTATGTCGACGATCTTCTCGGCAAGTCTAAACATCGTAGTGAACATCTCGATGTTTTAACCATTATTTTTGATCACCTGTTACAATATTCTATCTCGCCTTCAACCGAAGAAATGTGTCTTTGGTGTTCTTTCGGGAAAATTCTTGGCTTTATCGTCTCTTTTGCGTGGCATTGAGGTCGATCCATCTAAAGTCAAAGCTATCCTAGAAATGCCCCCACCTAAAAATCTCAAACAATTGCGTAGTTTACAAGGTAAGCTCCAATCTATCCGACGTTTCATCTCCCAACTCTCGGATCGGTGTCAACCTTTCCATCACCTCCTTAAAAGGATATTACATTCCAATGGAGTGAAGAATGTCACCAAGCCTTCGAAGCTCTCAAATCCTATCTCTTGCAGCCACCCGTGCTTATCCCACCCCAAGACGACCGCCCTTTCTACCTTTACCTTTCCGCCACCGACCACGTTGTAGGAGCCATGCTTGCACATCGTGACTCTGAGAATCACGAACAAGTCGTTTATTATATAAGTCGTACTTTGGTGGACTATGAGACTAGGTACACACATGTAGAAAAATTGTGCCTTGCCCTATCATTCGTGGCCACCAAACTCCGACACTACCTTCTAAATCACAAGACTTTCGTCATCACCAATACAGACCCCATCCATTACATGTATGCCAAACCTCATCTCGAACCAACACATTGCTAGATGGCTCATGCTTCTCGCCGACCTCGACCTTGAGTTTGTCCACCAGAAATCAATCAAAGGACAAACCATCGCAGACCAACTTGCAGAAGCTCCTTTACCTGGGGAACAATTTACCAATTTCACATTTCCCGACGAACTCATCGCTACTCTTTCCCTCATGGAGGAGTCGCACCCAATGACCCTCTTCTTCGACGGATCTAAATGCCAAGCGGCGAGAGGAGCCGGCATTGTTCTCATTCCTCTCAACGCTAAACCTATGCCTCTTTCATTCCGACTTGATTTCCCTTGCACTAATAATACAGCGGAATACGAGGCCCTTGTTCTGGGTCTCCAAGTTACGTTACACTTAGGTATCAAATCTATCAACATTTTTGGCGACTCTCAATTGGTAGTCAATCAAGTTATGGGCGTCTACCAATGCAAAAACGAGGAACTTCAAAAATACAAACACTACGTGGATTCACTTCTAGCCTTATTTACCCACTATTCTATACAAACCATTCCCCGCTCCACTAACAAATTTGCGGATACTATGGCTTGCTTAGCCTCGCAAATTCCCGCCGCGCCAACTGACTCGAATTATTCGCCGTGGTCCAAAAATTTTTGCCCCATCCTATTCAACCCCGGTAGTTTGTATGATAAATACTGTGTCTACTAATTCACAGGATACCTGGTACCACCAATTTCACGACTACCTTACAATCTCTATCCTCCCACCTGACCTTACTAGTAACGGCAAACGTGCTTTTCTTAAAAGTGTTTCACGTTATGTTGTCATGGGGGGACTCCTCTATAAACGTGGCTTTGATGGCATCCTCCTTCGCTGTCTAACTGGCGCGGAGGCCACTCATACCATCCAACAGGTCCATGACGGTATTTGTGGTGGACATTTTAGCTGCCTCGCTGTGGCCAAATGAATCCTTCGCCTTGGTTATTATTGGCCTACTCTCAATAACGACTGCTATGAATATGTTAAGCGTTGTGTTATGTGTCAGCAACATGCCAACCTTCAACATACTCCTAGCCACCCGCTCCAGATCGCTCGAGATCTTTGGCCCTTCTCACAATGGGGTTTAGACCTTATTGGTGAGATTCACCCAACCTCTTCACAACGTCACCGTTGGATAATCACAGTGACCGAATATTACACAAAATGGGTGGAGGCTATTCCACTCATTTCAATCAAAAAAGAAAAAAATTTCGAGTTCATTAACCACCACATTATCTCTGCTGCTTTGTGTTCCTCATCGCCTGATAACAGATAATGGAAAATCTTTCAAAAACAAGTTGTTGCAAGACCTTTGTGACAACTTTGGTATCAAACTTAGTTTCTCATCACCTTACTATCCACAAGCCAATGGGCAAGCCGAGTCCTCTAATAAAACACTAACCAAAATCCTCATGAAAGTTGTCAATGAATCCGGAAGAAATTGGCACGATCACATTCCCTTTGCCCTTTGGGCTTATCGTACTAGCATTCATACCTCTACTAATGCCACACCTTTTTCTTTGGTATATGGTACCGAGGCTGTTTTGCCTCTCGAAATACAAATACCCTCCCTTAGAATATCTCTTCAGGATATTCTCACCAACGATGATTTCTACCAAGAGCGGTTAGCCCAATTGGAGCTTCTTGACGAACGCCGTCTTACCTTGATCACCTTCAAATCTATCAAAAACGCATTAAACGTGCTTATGATAAGCGACTTCATGAGCGTACCTTTAAGGTTGGTGATCTTGTTCTCAAAGAGAATCAACATGTAACCAAACTAGAAAAGAGCAAACGTGGAAAATTTTCTCCCAATTGGATTGGGCCTTATATAATCACTCATACCTATGGATCTGGTACTTATCGTTTAGCTTCGCTTAATGGTAAACCTGAGCCTGAACCCCTTAATGCCTTGCATCTTCGACCATTCTACTGTTGAAATTAGTGTTATATCACTTCTTATCTACCTTCCGCTCATCCCTTGAGCTCACTTACCACTACATACACTCTGTTTCCTACACCTCATAATAACAATCAAGCTCACATAGTTTGATCCTCACCTCCCCTTGATGAAGCCTTCCCCTTTTTAGTCTAGTCCATGACTTCAAAATATTAAAATAAGCCGTATCCTTATGGGATTTTCTTGAGTCAAACTTCCTACTAAACTAGATGCTTCACGCCAAATGAACATCTAGTCATCTAAATTAAATATAGACTACTCCCTCGAAGGACAGCTATATGCCGAACTATTGCTGCTATTATATATAGACTGCTCCCCCGAAGGACAACTATGCATTACAATCATATCTGCTACTATAAATAGACTGCTCCCTCGAAGGACAGCTATACATAGTCAGCTTTTATCAGAAGCTTCTCGCATTGATCAGCTTCGTGAAGACCTCAAGAGTAACACAATACATATCCCTTGTAGACTTCCCGCATCGATCAGTCTATATTCAAAAAAAGAAAAGCCACATTCAAAAGGACTTTTGAGTCATGGACTTGTCTATTTAGGGTAGGTTCTCTTCGCGTCAGAACACTCACTTTGTAATAAGTTCTCCGTACCTCAGCTATATCATCCACCTCACCTCACCATTTGTTTCAACTCAAGGGACGTGACGTATATCCGATATATTGTGATTATACAACTCTTTTCACCTATCGACTTCTCGCCTATGCAAGGTACCTAGGGATTCAAGCTCATCCTATGTTAATATGTGGTTTGTTTAGCTCTTCTCAACTACGGGACACTTTTGCCTCTTTTGCTCGACTCTAGGATTGTGTGTTGACCTTAATCAGGATACGGTTCCCTACTATTTGGGTAAGCTAACTTTCGCTTTACCTATACCTACATCAACATCGCCCATACCTTACCAACACCAACAACATTACCCTATCAACATCAAATTCTTATCAACCAACAAATTGCCTAACCATACCCAAATTGCCTGAATTCACCTCTCCCTGGTCCTAAGGGAGAACTACATCGGTCTGAGGCCCCTCCTTGCTTTGTGCAATGGGCTATGTAGGCAGCACTTCGGAGACATGGGGTCTCCCAAGGTTAGCTCGACCATCCCCTACCATAACCTATCCTGTGTGGTGAATATAAATATTTTTGTGTATTTCTATTTAATCACAGTCCTCTTTATCCTTTTTCAAAACACCGAAAATCAAAACACAAACAATCTTATTATTATCGTAACTCAAATCAACATACATATTCAGTTTTATTTAGATGTTAAACAAATACATCTTCTCTATCATCGACACGCAGGTCGGCATCCTTATTTATTCTTATACCTTGCTAACATTTACTCAGACCCTCACGCCTCATCCCGAACTAGGTGATGATCGTGATCGCCGACCTCCTCTCGCCGGCCTCTCGTCCTCAAGGGTACCACGGCTATTGGTACCGCCCACTGATCTGCCAATCTCTCCTGTAACATATGAATACGCCCTCTCGCATGGAGGACTCCAGCCTCTAGTCTCCCCGCCCGTGACTCCGCAACCACTAACAATCCTCTTGTCTCATTCACCTGCGTTTGGAGCTGCTGAACCAAACGCTGCACAATCCTCTCGCTGTAATCACCGCTATGTCGGGACGCTCACGTACACCTCGCAGCTTCGCTACCCACCATAATCTATAGGCCTCGCTCCTTCGCATCCATTACCTCCGCGATTGGTCGCTACCTCTTCGTGCCCTTCGGAGGTGTTGGCCGGGAGGTGAGAATGCCGCCTCTGCTGCCGATCCTCATATATGGTCTATAAGCCAAGGGTATATCCCGCACAAACCAAATTGTCACCGCACGTGATCTAGAGGAATCCTCTCATACTCACCCGGCCTATGCCCCGCGATCCACCTCAATCACTTTACACCCTCAACTCCTCGCCTATGCTCTCTGTCACCATATAGTTCCCGTATGGCCTCCAACAGATATCCGCAACCGTCACTCTCTCCCATACCGCCTGTAATACTCAATATCACCTATCATGGCTCGGGATCTCGCCTCTTGTTTCTGTCTGGACCCATCGCCTCAATCCCATCCTCGCACTCCGCTTTCTCCCGATCGATGGGTCGGCCTATTGTCGCACACAAACAATGTGCTCATAGGCCCAAAGTGTAATAAGTATGAACTATCCTAAAGTGTCGCCCTGTGATTTCACCTACAAGCCCATAAACCCTCAGTATAGCTCCGCCAAATATGCAGTGCCTATGCAAAAGTCACGTTCCTTTCTATCATCTCCCACATAACACACATCAATGCCTTTGGAAATCTTCCTTCCGCCTCTCAGAACGCATAATACCCTACCGCTATCATTAATATCATGCTAACCTTGTCTCCTCGTGGTGTGCCGTATACATTACCCCATATGTAAAAGATAAACCTCGCTGTGTCAAATCTCGTGTGTATGGACCAAATATCACATATCACTCCCATGCCGCGCTAGGTAGTGCCTCGATATGTTCGGTTCTCCGTAATAGGGAGTCTCAAAATCAAACACATCTTCCAATGTTATCGCATCTCCTCGCTTGTGCAGATAAAAGGTATTTGTCTCGGGATTCCATCTCTCAATCAATGCCTGCAACATAGCATGATTACGTGCGATTCGTGAATAATAGCGGATTCCACTTAACCCCAAACGATTTATCAATGTCCATTCAGCTGGTGTTACATCCGCTCGGATTCGTGACAACAGCGCTGGCACACTATCATTCATCCTCAATCCTGCCTCTGCCTGCATACACCAAAACAACAAACAACCATTCAATCCGTCAGGGTTTTTTCAAACATTCTGGAAATTCCTCCAGTAACCGGTATCGGTTATACATAACCGATATCGGTTGAGTAACCGATACCGGTTCTCCCTAACCGCTACCGGTCACTGTCAATTACATACATCTTGCCTAAAACAACCACCTACGACAATAAATTGATCGTTTCTTCCTTTCTATATACACAGACATACCAACAACCCCGAATTACCTACCCCATAACACTCACCTCATCTATACCCCCGGCTATCATGTTGTCTTTCTCATATCTACTTCCTTATTCTTTTCCAGCTTATTCCCAAAAACATGCAGTAGTTAAATCACAAACAAAATGATACCTCTTGGGTTGCAGCAGCTTGAGGTGGCCCTTGTCTTCCCTCCTGTCCTTGCCTGCTGGATGCTTCTCCTCGTTCTGCCATGATCACCACCCTTTTCAACTTTGTCTTTCTGCCTTCTGAATCTCGGATCACATTCACTTTCCTTGTCTATTTTCTCCTTCTCACCCAAATCTCTCATGCAAATACCTGTCTCAGTCGTCAAAAAGCGTCGCGTTCACGTATTTAACCTCTTGCATGGCTCTAAAATTAAAACTCAAGTCCACCCTAGCTTTTGATTTTTAGAAAAGCTTCATACCTAAATAACCGGTATCGGTCCTATAACCGATATCGGTCATATAACTACTACCGACATCGGCTACCTAACCGATATCTTGATTACACACTCCGCCTTTTGAAACAAAAGTTTCTTTTCTTCATTCTTTCATAAATTTTTGTCGCGCCCGCCTCTTTTCCTACATAACCACACCATTTACCACATTTGTTCATCCACCACACATCATATCATTACAATTTCATTAAACATCATTTATTTTATACAAATACACAACCATCAACTACGAATTTCAAGAAACTATCAATCTCTACATCATTTGGATCCAACTCATCAGTTACATATATCACAATGTCACAAAACCAACAATTCATCACATCACATGTCATTCATATATACGTACAAAAAAACAAAAACAAAACCATCAACATCATCCATCTATCAACATGCCCACTAAACTTATCATACATTATATATTACCAAACCATTAACAAAATATTTAAACACATTTTTGAACACTACATATGGATCAAAACATCATCTATATATATATATATACCAGTTTTCAAAAATACAATGTGCCCTACATCGGGGCCTCTGTGATCTCATAATATACCAAAGCCGGCACGCAGGCCGCAATACCTACCAAAAATCTCGACTCGGCTCGCAGGCCGGTCTCTCATATCAAAAATATACTCGGCTCGCAGGCCGGTATCAAATGTACAACCCGTACTCGGCTCGCAGGCCGGTATATAATAAATAAATGAATCAATACAATGAATAAGTGTCGGCACGCAGGCCTCTATCAATACAACCGGTTCGCAGACCGGTGCCCGTGTCCCTATACAAAACCATGTCGGGGATCTATCAGCTCTCCCCACCGCCCTCGGCACCTCTCCCCGCTGGTCCCTGTGGTGCCTCTCGCCTCCTGCCCGTCACGGACACGCCAGCTGTGGCTGCCCCTCCCTGAGATCTCTGGCTGTGCGAGGTCTCTGCCCTATGCGCTGCATACGCCTGATACTCGACTCCGGTACTATCAAGAATATCCTGATAATATCGGGCCTCTGCTCTAACCTCCATATAGCGATCTCGCGCCACTGAAGGAGCTGGGGCTGGTCCCCTGGCACCTAACACCAATACCCCTTCGAGCTCGTACTTCTACACTCGTGGCCGCGGTGGTGCGCTCGTGCTGCCGCCGCTATACTCGCACTCGTGGCCGTGGCGCCGCGTGGTGGTGTTGCATGTGCTTCACGCCTATACCTACACATGTGGTGTGGTGTTGCTTATGCATGTACCGCACTGCGTGGCTGTGGTGCTGGTGGTGGTGCTACTCGTGCTCGTGCTCGAGCTGGGCTACTGCCGCCTCGTAAGACACCTATTCGTGCTCGTGCTGCAGCCTAGCTACCCTCGTAAGAGCCGCAATCGACCCCGAGCCGATCCCTCTCTCCTATAACTGCAGCCAAGTCTCTGCGCGTAGGTGGTGTATTATCTCGCCGCTCTCTCGCCCCCCACCACACCCTGTATGCTCCCGTGCACCCGGCATCATCCACACCCTCACCTGCTGGTCTCTCCGCTACCCAGCCTGGATCCAAAGGCTGTGGCGCTGGCAGTGGGGCCTCTACATCATCCCTCTTCTGTACTGAGGGAAGGGAGGTGGCTCGTCCTGTCGTAACCCCATCTGCCTACGTACCCTCTCTAGGGGTATCCACTTGTACTCTCCCGGCCTCCGTCTTGATATCCGAATGTATACTGGATCGAGCACAGTATACGCTGGGCTCCTCCGCCAGCCGGTGACCTCTGTAGGGTCTCCATACAATGTCTACTGCTGTAAGGCCCTCTAGCAAGTGTCTATAATAGGCCACATCCCGACCTGCAACAATCGCCGTGGTGGCCCACGACCCTAACCACCTCTCGAAAGCCATATCGGTATAATGACTCCGTGGCCCGGCGCTGGGTAGCCTTATCGGCCTCGATGCATACGATGTGCTCGATGCCCAACAAAGGCAACAAAATGTAGAACAAATACCAAATCACCTCCTCCGGCGATAGCCCCATAACTCCTCAGATAACCGCACCAGATACACCTGGTGCCCATGCGAACAGTGTGCTCCTCCACCATCTCCAACAAGCACCCCCATCAATGCTCATGGAAGCGGCCTCCTCTCGAGTCCGGGAGGGCGAAGCAGGTGATCCCTATCATCATCAACACGACAAGCCGTGTCTCATGTATGTGTGCGCGGTACATGTCACCATATCCAATGCTCACTATGATATGTAAGAAGCGTGGCTGCATCCCCAAAACCTACAAGATGCCGTCCATGGCAGCCTCGATCTACCTCGAAGATCGCTCTCCTCGATCGGTAGCCGCAGGATGCGATACACATCCTCTAATGTGACGGTCATCTCCTGGCGGTCGGAAGATGGAACACATTGGCCGCCGGATCCCATCTCTCGATGAGGGCAACCATCGCCGTGATCCTCTCTATCACTCCGTACTCTGGACCCCGCAGAGTCCCACCTCGCGCATGATGGCCCAATGCGCCGCAGATACGTGTGGCCTCATCCGACTCAATAGTGGAGGCATCCTATCACACATCGTCAACTGCTGACGTGCCTGCAAAACCAACCCACATTCTTAGACCTACTCTTTATTATAACATCTACTTTACCATCTAAACCCCCTTTTGTATCCCCCCGACCATACCCTGACTCTCTACCGCCCCCCTCTAACAACCTTCCACCCCCACACACCCACACCAAACCCAAACCAACCCAAAAAACCCAAAACCTAACCCCACACCTAACCCTTCTCCACCCCTAACCCAAACCCGCAACCCAACCCAAAAACCCAAAACCTAACCCCACACCTAACCCTTCTCCACCCCTAACCCAACCCCCACACCGACCCGCAACCCAACCCAAAAACCCACAACCCAACCCAACCCAAAAACCCAAAACCTAACCCCCACACCTAACCCTTCTCCACCCCTAACCCAACCCCACTCCCACTCCCACCCACAACCCAAAACAACCAACCCAACCCCACACCCACCCTCAACCCAACCCAACCCCTACATAAACCCACAACCGACGCCGGCCGATACATGACCGACGCCGGTCACCAACAAGCCTCCTTTCCCTAAAATTGTGCGACATTGATGCATGTCGGCCACTTAGTGACCGACATCGGCCACTGTTTTCCCGAGCCGAACCCCCGCAGCCCCCAAAACCCATTTTTTACCTATTTCTACCCATCTACCCACCCAAAAACCCTAAAAACTTACCCACCTACCCACCTTAGCCTATCTAACCTATCTACCCTCTCCCTTTCTCAAATTACCTCCATTTACTCATTATTTCCTACAAAATACAAATTCCTACCCAAACCCCCCATTTAGCCTAATAACCATTTCAATGCATAAAATCACGAGTTTAGAACCTACCGGTACGACGACACGTCGTCGTGGTGGGATGGGTGGTGGCGGTCCAGCTGGTCCAGCCCCTCCAGCTCCTCCTGCCTGTGCCATGGCTCCAATCCTGATCTACTGGGTCCCTGGCCAATCACCTGCTGCCTCCTCCTCAATCGGGCCCACTATCAACTCTCTCCGCCAATACAATAGCTCCACCTCACTCAATCCAGCCTCTAATCCCAAGTCTCCACGTCAGACAAGTCGATTTGGATTGCAAATAACAAAAAGTGACAATGACAGCCGTATTTTTCTTTTTATAGGTTTTTCGACCTTAACCGATGTCGGTTTCATTTTACCCTAAGGAACCGGTATCGGTCTCTTAACCGATGTCGGTCATGTAGAATCGACATCGGTTCGCTACCCAACTTTCACCCCATTCTTTGCCCTTATTTACTCCTTGCCTCTTTTTCACCAATATCGCCTCTATCCACCTTTGCTGCGCAACATTTGTTCACTTGTCCAGCCTGACCTACGGCCTCAACCTACCATTCGGCCCGACCTAAGGCCTCAACCTACCATTTGGCCCGACCTAAGGCCTCAACCTACCAATTGGCCCGACCCAAGGCCTCGCCCTACCTATTTGGCCCGACCCAAGGCCTCAACCTACCCATTTGGCCCGACCCAAGGCCGCAACCCTAACCATTTGGCCCGACCCAAGGCCTCAACCTACCTATTCGGCCCGACCCAAGGCCGCAACCTACCTATTTGGCCCGACCCAAGGCCTCAACCTACCTATTCGGCCCGACCCAAGGCCTCAACCTACCTATTCGGCCCGACCCAAGGCCTCAACCTACCCATTTGGCCCGACCCAAGGCCTTGCCCTCACTATTTGGCCCGACCCAAGGCCTCCCTTTACACTTCTGGCCCGACCCAAGGCCGCCACCCAACAACTTGGCCCAACCCACGACCGTACCACTTCCATACCTTACCCAAAATCAACACCATACACTTTATCCACCCATCCGGTAGTTTTTGGTTCAATCGAGCTCACCTGTTCGTGTTTTAGCATGATTAGGGTCCTTGACTTGATCTGTCGACCAGCTTTGCCCAGACCTAGACCGTGACGTTTATCTCAACCAAACCAACCTTTTGGTACTGCCGAACATGCCTAAACGTTCCTGTACCTTACCTGTTATATACCCTGGAGCTACTTCCTATGCCTTGGATACCTGTGATTAGATCACCCTTGTTTGGATAAACTATCGACCTTTGCCTCGTACATCGCTGGTTTACTCACAAATCATGTACCCTAGTCGTATTTATTGCATTTCAACATGCGTCTGCTTCCTTGGACCTACCCCACCACCTTACCATCCTCTCTACAACATATACCCTGTATCAACCCTATCCCTGATTTCCCGTTCACTCAATCTGTGATAGATTTGAGGGGGATTACCTATATCCTTAACATGAGAAACCACTTCATATTATTGTCCGCGCAGCTTTACAGAACAAGCTACACGACAATAAGGGGCTAATGTAGACACCAAATTCGTGTCTTACGACCCCTTGTGACCCGCATCCCATTTCGCAACCTAACCTCATTACCTAAACTTTACACAATTATTTATTAATTACCTTGTAATTGATAAATCCACATACCTTACCCGCCACCTCACTTTGCCACCTCATCATGACCTAGCCCTAACCCTAAACTAACCTAATTAAGACCCATGACTTGGTCTAGACTCACATCCATAACTAATGCCTCCTTACTCGCACCCAAAGCCGACCTTCTAGCCACTTGACCAAGCCCGCAACTGATCTCTCGGGAGAAAAGTAGGGAAGGTAGGCTATTTTACTAAAAATAGCCTACTTTTTCCTTACCGATGCCGGTTCCTACTCGACCGCCGTCGGTTACGCAACCGCCATCGGTTCCCTATAAATGGGCTCCCCAAACCAAAACAACGGATCGGAATTTCATTTTGGAGATCAGTCAAAGGATTTCTGGATCAACAGAGAGCATTGCGAGTGAGGAACAGAGTCCAGATCTTCACTTGACAGAGCAGAGACGAGTGGAAATACCAGAAGTGTTTACAACCAAGGAGATCAACTTGCATCTGTGCCAAAACCAGTAAGTCACATCTTGCATGTCCTTTGTTATAACATTTCTTATGCTTCTTGAATCTCAGTGCTCCTAAATCCATTTCTGAATCCACTACCCAACGTGCCATTGCATCTAACTGTCATTCTTTTGCTTCTAACCATCCCATTTCCTAATACCATCCAAAAACCAGCCATTACAAACACCATAGCTGCCAAGAAGATCGTAGAACCCACCGCTATCGGTTATCAGTAACCGCCATCGGTTATCGGTGACCGGCATCGATTATCTCAGAATCGCCATCGGTTCTCTCGATCAAAACCAGAAAACCAGCCTTTCCCCTACCCAGTTCAACAAAATAATTTAATTGATATTTTGCAGTCTTTTGTGTTAATTCATATTAGCGTAGGAACTCGACCACCTTCGAAAGGAAGTTTTATATTTTCGGCCCAAGGCAGCTTCCTCATTTATTGTTTAATCAAAATCTTGTGGTCTTGTGTTCTTATTTGCAGGTAGTCCTTCCAAGACAAAAAGGAGTCTCTGCAGTCAGCCTGATCTTTCTCTACGGTACGCGCACACCATCTCGACATTCAACAGGTATTCCTCCTAACCCTAACCTCATCTGCATTTTAAAAGGAATGAAAGGATAGAAAGCAACTCTATTCCCTGAAGCCGAAACATTCCGAAAGCGAAAGCAAGTAGAATATATTTATAATTCTTTAAAATGCATTGATTTGAATATCATATTGATAAAGAAAGACTATTTAATGGAAAAGTTTTTACCAAAGAAATAATATTACTTGTTGAAAGTTTTACTTGTTTAAAAATCTGAAATAATCATTTAGCATTACATTGGAAAAGAAAGTACCTCCTCTTGTTTTTTTTTTGTAATATTATTGAATGGAATGTGACTAGTCTTGATTCCTTCCCATGTGAGATTTAATGGCTTGTTCTTAGTAGAAAATCAGTTTTGAATATGTGTGATTTCTTACAAATTGTAAACATACTACAAGCTTCTTCTCTTTGTGAACTATCATACTACACTCTCTTATTTTCTCACTTAAATGAGCAGATCATGTAATAAAGATATATTACAAACATTAAGTATAATCCATCATTTTACAACTTGTATGCTTTTAGCCTCATAGCTTATGATATGAATATATTATAATGCATTTCATTTAGTTAAAAGTTAAAATACAACTATAGAGTGTTCTTTCAAGCTATTTATATATACTATTACACATTATAGTTTTAAATTGTAAAAATCTAAAATAAAAGAAATAATTATTATAGTCAATCATATTTTTTTCATATGTATATATATATATATGAAATACTAATAATGTAATAATAAATATTAATTAATAAAATATTACATATACATATATATATATGAAATAATATACATATATATATATATATATATATATATATATATAATATTTATTAATAAATATAGACCTAACAAAAACGAGTTTGGGGGAGGGCCCCTCCCACACACGCACGAGATCTCCCAAAAGCTGCCGCCGCTATCACCACCATCACTTCCCACTACGTAGTCTCCCGCCGCACCCTCACCTAGACCAGCTGTCACCTCCGACCCATCGACACACCACCACCTCCTGCCGCCATCGCTATCGCAGCCCTCACCACATTGCCCCACTTCAACTCCCCTTGCCACCCTCCTTCCTCCATGTTTAACCCCCACACCACACCCATAACCACATTTTTTCTTTCAAGCCAAGGGTTTTCCATAATGCTTTTTATTATAATTTTGGTTGTGTGTGTGTGTGTGTGTGTGTGTGTGTGTGTGTGTATCTATATCAATATATATATATATATATATATATATATATATATATATATATATTTGTGTGTGTGTGTGTGTGTGTGTGTGTGTGTTTCGATTTTATTACGGAATAATAATAATAAAAATAAACATGTGGGTATGAAGGAAATGCCCAAATCTGAGAAGATCTCAGTTACAATAAGTATACAAAAGAAATCACAATGAAATATTATTAGGATCCCTTCTTATCAAAGAGGAAACCCATGAATCCTTCTCTCCTTGAGCTCCTCCATAACCTGTACATCCAAATGAAAACACAAAACAAAATGAGAAGAGGAAATAGAAAAGAAGAGAAACCAAAGAGATATTTAGGCAACTTTAGGGTAAAATTCCAATCTAGGGTCAAGATTAGATTGATCCTAGGGCTCACAATAAATCCTACACACTTTAAGTCATGAGTATTTTTATGGGAATGAAAAATAAATTAAAGGGGGTGTAGGAAACTAATTAAAAGGGGGGAAACTAATTATTTACAAGGGGTGTAGACTTTTATTTATGACCCCAGTGTACTTAATAGAGTAAAATAATTAAAGTATTATTGGGCTAGTGTTTATTTAATTTTGAGTTAATTAACAATTAATTAATGGGAAATGATTAAGTGTGACATTAAGTAGCATTTTAGTTCCCTTAAAAAAATTACCCAAATTTTTAGAGACTTTCGATGTGGTTTCCGGTGTCCCGAGGCGGGGCACTACTGTGGAAAGTGACCAAACTACATGGAGAGATGATTTAGTGGGTGATCGTTGGTCGATAGGCCGGTCACGAGTGTAGTGTGATTTGATTGGGTGATTGATTGGATTTTATTGAGCTAGTGGGCGATTGGTGATGGAAAAGGTAGGAGAGGGATTGGGTCGACTTGTGTAGTGGTTCACGAGATGCCACCACGCAGATGGCGGTGTGATGAGGTAAGATCTTATTCTGATTTTTTGGTTGTTTTGAGTAGGTAGAGGAGGGAAGTCGGATAAGAGGGAAATGGGGTTGGGGGGACAAATATTTAAAATTTGAATGGAGGGAATGTAATGAGAAAAGGGGAACAAGGGAGGGTAGGTTTAGGTAAGTGAGGGGTGGGAATAGGTATTGGGTAGGTATTGGTAGGGAAATGGGTAGAAAGGAGGAGTGTGGGAGAAAAAGGATAGAGCGTCATGGGTTTGTTGCCGCGAAGTGACCAATGCTGATTTTCTCTTAGTCGGTGTCGGTGGGTAAGGATTGGTATCAATCACATATGTGATGACCAATGTAGTTATCATTGGACCATGGTCGGTCGAGGATGACCGATGCCACTCAACAAACTAGAGAGGCGGGCCCATGAAGAGCTAAAATAGACAGGGTTGTGGACAGAAAGGTAGGGGTAGGGAGAATTGGATAGGGGGAAGAGTTATGAGTATGGGTAGGTGGGTGAATAAGGAAGATCGGTGAGAGGGGAAAATGAAAATAGGTGAGGGTCCGAGGCATGGGTAGATAGGTAAAATGAAAATAGGTGAGGGTCTGAGGTGTGGGTAGATAAGTAAAATGAAAATAGGTGAGGGTACAAGGCATGGGTAGATAGGTGGTGTTGATTTAGGGCATAAAATAGGTGAAAGGGTGATTTAGTTAGGGTAAGTGGTGGGGGGCAAGGTTACATGTAGGTATGGTCAAGTTTGATTAATATGATTGGTTGTATGTAGGCCAGGGACCAGCTACAGATGAGGGATAGGGTACCACCCTTCTCGTGGAGATACAGGGGAGATGACACACGAGGAGTGGATCCATGTTGTAGATGTGGGTCTGATTGGTGTCATGCACTACCGACATGTAGTCTCGGGAGGTGAGTTTGATGGTTTCCCTCATCGATAGATGGGATTCGGTGATCAATACATTTCATTTACCGACGGGTGAGATCACGATCACCTTAGAGGATGTTTACAAGATCTTGCAACTACTTATAGTAGGTACACAGGTGTACTTGATCTCTTCAGAGGCATCCGAGGAGCTACTATTACCAGTGTTTGGAGAGGGTCGGCATTGTTAGGATTCCATAGTTCCAGCATGAGCTATGGGGTGATCTACCAAGCCTACCCCGAGGAGATGAGGCTGGTAGTGCTTTTGATGGAGGTAGTCTACTTTTTTTTGCACCAGATGTAGAGGGTGGGAGATTCCCATGGTCACTGATGGGGATCCTACATGAAATGGTGGAGAGTAGGACTTGGTTTACATGGGGGCCTATGTTCTTAGTACACCTATACGGGAATTTTGGGCTTATGGGAGACTACAATGGTTCATCTTGTGTTACACATTCTTGTTACATTGTTGGGCCTATGAGCACATTATGTGTGTGCACCAGTTGGTATGCCTCGAGCCGATGCATTCAAGCCATGTTTTGTTCAAGTGGGCTACGGTGCAATGGGTGTCGATTATGGGAGAGTGTCGAGTGGCTAGAGTGACACATGATGTAGCCTATTACATGTGATTATTGGAGGATTTTTCCAGAGATGGACATTATTTAGAGGCCATATGTAGGCTATCCTACATACAAGAAGATAGCGGCAGAGCTGGATGGGCTACAAATTTATAGGTGGATAGAGGGGCGGTGGGTCGAGGAGCATGAGATGATACCCGTAGACCGGGTCAGACGGCAATTTGGGTTGCCACAGGATATACCCCACCCTTCCCTTAGTATAGGAGAGATGATGTGGAGATTCCTATGTCTACACCATGACCTATGAAAGGCACCGCACAGAGGAAAGTTAGTTGGTCGATCGACAAATAGATGATTTTGTGGTGACAAATAGGTACAGACAATGGTGGGCTACACAACTACGAGCAGTACCATCAAGGATGGGGCAGCCGGATCTAGCTACTGTCATAGTTCGTAGAGAGACACCCTATAAGGGCATGTGGCTACCCCGTGACCTAGCTTGAGCAGCATAGTACAGGGACATTTGATGGGGGCCGAGGCACAAGTTACAACTCTACAAGCACAAGTGGTCATTCTTCGAGCACGGGTAGTAAAGAGACCAAAGCACCCACACCAAAAGGAGAGGGAGAGGGTGGAGATGGAGATGCGGTGTAGGAAACCACCATATAGGTGCACAGTGATAGGTTTGTAGGGCTAGTTGGCCATGGCGTAGGGACAAGTTACATGCTGCAGTGGCTAGTTAGTTGTTACACAGGCACAAATAGTGGCTCTTTAGGCCTAGGTACAAGTGTAGGCTCCAGAGTGATGGCACCACCACAGGGGCAAGGACGTGGTCCCATTATTTAAGGAGTAGGGTAGTTTCGAGAGGTTGATGAAACAATCATAGATAGTAACTACTTGTTAGATTGAGAGACTCCATGGGCATGGTGAGATACTACCAGATCATTTGATGGTAGCAGAGATATGTATCTTATCATATACCGAGCACAAAGCATAAGCAGCCTCAAGTGAGAGGAGTAGATCCCGCATACATAGTGTGGAGATTACAATGGGCCAATGATCCTAGGGGCCAGGTCATGGTGAGGCTACTAGTGCATAGAGGCTAGCTCTAAAGGCATGGCCATCTGGGGAGCCGACTAAGGTGAGGCAGAGGGAGGTCACCGGATGTCTGGGCAGAGGAGCGGAGGAGGAGATAGATGAGATAGGGTTAGATATCGATGGGGAGATAATTTATCTCTATGCATGATTACTTTATTCTTGATATCACATTTTGACATATATACTAGCCTACCCGCCGAATATAGTGAGGATGTACATGAGAGTTTTTTTGAGATTTTGTTATATATACCGGCTTGTATGCCAAAGATATTTGAGAGTGATGTATATGGATACACATGTTTTAATGATTTATTATTTATATATTTGATGGTGATTATGGTATAATGAATATATATTTGTGAGTAACTTGCTATTTTGATTTGTATGTGTGATTGAAACCAAGTATTATGGGCGTGATAGAGCTAAGTCATAGGGATGGATCAAGTTAGGATTTCGGTTTAGGCATGGATGGATTCAGTTATGCATGGATTGAGTTAGGTCATAGGCATGGATTGAGTCGGGTTGTAGGAATGGATTGATTCAAAGTTGTAGGCATGGATGGAGTTGGGTCATAGGCATGGATTGAGTCAGGTTGACTTAGGTATGATGAAGTTTATGTTGGTTTAGGTATGGTGAAGTTTAGGTTGGTCTAGGCATGGTGAACTTTAGGTTAGTTTAGGTATGGTTGCTTTGGGATTGGTTGAGTCCGTAGTTCATGAATTTGTGCAATTAATGATGATATGGGTCATGTTGCTATGTTTTATAGTAACATGCATGATAATGGGAAATAAATGGTAGACATAACGAATGCATGAGTGATGATGGTAAAGATGTGAAGATATTGTTGTTTTTTTGGTTCAATTTCAAATTATTGATATAAAAAGGAAACTAAGTAGGGTAGAATGTGATTAGGAAAGGTAAAGGGGGAAATTGGTTTGGGTAGATATTGGTCAAGCTAACCTCCAAGAGCCCCGTGCCCTCGAGTGTTGCCTACATAGTCCTAGCGAATACAGAACCTTAAGTCGATGTAGTTCTCCAATAAGCTAGGGAACTTCATTAGCTCTCGGATTACATGAGGGCAACATATACACCGGAAGTCATGCCCAACCGATGGTTGAAAAATGAATCATAGAAAATTAGAATGAAGTGTAGTTGATTTTAAGCCCAAATTGAATTATTGTATTCAATGACACAAAAATATGAACATGAGAGAGTATGATCTTTCACTAATGCAATACAAATGAAAGAGAAGAAAAGTTCTTTTTATAGCACCAAAACATGATTGCTTTGAGACAATAGAAAGAAGAGAAGATTCTAGGGAGAAATTTAATGTGAGAACCTTTTAGAAAGGAAAAAAACATACAAATTTTCACCTAGGAATGAAGAAATGCAAGGAACCCCGAATGGGTCCCACCGGGCGTGCCAAAATGTTTCACCTGATTCTTAGAGTGTTTCTCAGAATGTGATGAAACAAATAAAGGTAAAAGGGCTAGAAGGAATACCTGTTACAGTTGGTTGAATGTTGTTGTGTGCTAATGACTTCTTGATCCATATCTAATTGTGAGAGCTTCCTTTTGGCTAGGAGGAACTACCTAAAATGAACAAAAAGACCACCAAAAGAGATTAAATAGCATATGACAGTGGAATGCCTAGCGTATGCTAGTTCTAGGAAGTGTGATACTCCCTAGAAGGCTGTCAATCCATTGTTTAAAATAATTCAATGTTAACAATAAATGAAATCCTATTGTAGTTAAAATGATTTAGGTATCTCATTCGACTACAATAAGCAAATTCATTCACAATAGGCTAAGCTATGATTGAATCTAAAGGGAAAGGTCTGTTAGAGTATTGGTACTGGTTAGGGTCTGGTTTTGGGCTGTTTTGGGTATTTGGTGGGGATTTTAGGCTCTATTCTTGGTCTGAGGGTAAAACACAGAGACCGACGTTGGTCTAGTGTAACCGATGATAGTTCAGGATGGACCGACGATGGTCATGGGTAACTAGTGTCAGTACAGTCAGGTGATAGAAACTTATTAAAACCTTGTTGTAAGGACAGATCTAAGGCTAAATGGCAATGAAGAGGGAAATGAAAAGGTTTATGGAAATATTAGGTATACTCAGAGGTCTTTAACAGTTAGGTATGGGCAATTTAATGGTGTGGGTGAAGGAATGATCAAGTTTGCATGAAGGTAAATGATGGGAGAATGGGAATGTAAGTAGAAACTGATAATAGAGGTAACAAAGCTTACTAAAATGAAAGTAGATGAATGTTGGTTAACAAAATACTTATTGTTGTATGAGCTTGATGGTTGGATGGAAATGGCATTTGATTAGATGGATGGAGTTTGATGTGGTGATGGCTCTTTCCGTGATTCTCCCGTGAATGCAAGTAACTCTATATTGCTTCTGATGTTGGATGTGGATGTTTGGATGTGTATGTGAATGCTATTTATGCTTCAGACACATCTGCCTCGGTCTCCTCTCTTTTCTATCTAAATGTGCAAACCTTGAAATAAGGTTGTTATGGGGAATAAATGGTAACTAACACCAGTTCTGGGTTGACCGGCAATGGTTTAGGGTGACTTGCATCGATTAGGGTGGGATTTTCTAGGTTTACTAAAATGGGAAGATCCACTTGATTTCTTGGATCTTGTTCATTTTCTCTCATGGATTAGAGCTGAAGATTCTTTTGTAACGGGTGGGAATGTGGTTAGAGGGAATGTAGGCTTTGATTTTTAGGGTTTTAGGTAGGTCTTAGTTAGTTATGGAAACATACTAAGAATAGGTCTAGGGTGAGGTGGCTAGGTGAGGTGGTGGTGTGAGAATTATCTTAATTAGGATAATTAAATAATAAATATCATGAGATCATGGGTTAATTTAATTAAACTAATTAAATTAATATTAGTGTGGGGTGAAAGGGGCCATGGTTAGGTGAGTGTGTTCAAGGTGATTATTTGACGAGGGACCAAGGGGAGTGTGACCCAATTTTTGTTTCTCCAAGAAGCTTGCCATCACTAAGGAGGAGGTTCTACATACATGGTACCTAGATCCTACCCATCAGAAGGATGTTTACCAGGAAACCATGGAGGTACTCAGGAATCTTCAAGGTGAAATACAATATTTAAAGGAGCGATCATGAAAGATGGATCAAATTAAAGCATCATAGACGATCCAAACTGATATGTATGACTTGAGAGAAGTGTATAGATTATTGTGCCAGGATAATATCATTCCACTATTGGGGAATTGGTTAAAGGGAAATACCTTACACAAAATTATTGAGACTGGACAACATATCCTACATGCAAATCCTCCCCCTCATAGCATTGAGTATGATAAGGAGATCACTCGAACGTTGTTGTGGATGGGTGAATATTGAGTAATAAATTGATTGATATAGAGATCATATGGAAGTTAATGTTCTTACCTTAGATTCATGGGTACAAATGGGGAGACCTCCATTGCAGCCATCCTCTAATGTATTGTTCATGTCTAACCGGACTAAGGACACTCCCAATGGCGTTTTAAAAGATGCATCCATTACCATACAAGGAGCTAAGTGCACTAGAGATTTTGAGGTTTTAGCACTAGCAGAAGTCGGATAGCTTCCCAAAACTACTAGGGAATCCTTGGTGCTATGAAAATAATTTTGATCTTTAGTTCAACAAGGGTTATATCAACTTTGAAAACAAGGAGGAAAGAGTTATTATCCCTTTAACATATGGAAAATATGCACCCTATGTTGAGCCCTTGAGTGAGGAAGACCTGAATAGGATTTATGTATGCACCATCCGGGATCTAGAGGTGCTTGAGCCATGTAAAGAAGGAATTATTCAAGAGTAGTAGGATACATAGTCTATTAGCGATACTACAAGTGTTTCTTTTGATAATTGGGCTCATAGAACTTATGAGTTTCTAGGGCACAAAGTAAAGAACATATTTCCTAGGGTCAGAAAACCACATTATATCAAGAGAATAGGTAACAAATTGGTACCTTGTTACACTAGAGAAGGAGACCCTATCATGTTTTTGCACGCCATAGAAGAATAGTGGATAGACCCATTGGAGAGAAGGAATATGCTAGCATATACCCTACATGGGACAACAACGTGCTAGTGGGTGGTCCACAAGGATAATCTTATAGGATGGAATGAAATTAGGATTGGTCTTACCACTAGGTTCTTCAAAAGTAATGCACTTACTCAAATATGTACTTATCATGGTAATCACCCTATTCAGCACCACATTCAGTAGTGTGAGAGACTATGCACAGAGGGACATAAAGCTTTACCACCTTCTCTCTGGGTGCACAAGTTTTATTCCACTCTACATGGTTGCACGTGTGCTTTGTATGTATATGCAGAACTCCATAGAGAGACTGGAAATCAGTAGGATTTAATCGCAAGAATGACCCAAACAATTGACTTCTTTTCTACCAAGCCTCCAGTGGAAGAAGCATTAAAGGTCATAAAGCACTTAACTATGGGAGATAGTGCCAAGGATGAAGAACTCATTCAGGATTTATTTAATGAAGGAAACTTAGGAGCACGTTTTGTTGAAGAAACATAGGTCGATGCCACACTACTTCAGCGTGCTTTCCTTGAGAAAGAAAAAGGGAAAATGATCTACTTAGTGGATGTGAAGAAGTAGAAAATTTGGATGTAACTCATTCATTAGGTAGGTGTGAGGTGTTAGATAGTGCAGACAAGACAATGCATTCCTATCATGAACTTATGAAGACAAAGAAAGTGAATATTGGATTAGATGTTGAGCCTAAGGAGGCCATAATTGAGACTATTGGTCAAACTCAAATGACAAAAATCATAGAGTTACTATGGGATTATCAGGAATTATTCCCTCGGGGTACCATGAACTTAAAAGAGTACATAAATCATTAGGGGAGATGAAGATAAAGCTTAAAGAGGGTGCACACCTAGTTAGAAAGAGACCCTACAGGATGAACCCCAACTTACATGAAAATTTCAAAGAGATTAAAAATGTTGAAGTCTGGAATCATCAAGCCCTTGGATGAGTCATAATGGGTTATTCCAATGGTGATTAGTATCAAGAAGGATAGTTGGATTAGGATCTATGTGGACTACATGGAGCTAAATGTTTTATGTGTGACTGATCCCTTTCCTATGCTATTCACCGAGGAAATACTAGAAGGTGTTGGGCACAAAATTTATTCATTTATAGATGGGTTATCTGGGTATAATCAAGTTAGGATTCTCCACGAGGATCAGAAAAAACTAATTTTACTACTAAATGAGGTAGCTTTGTGTATATTGTGATGCCTTTTGGTATAAAAACATGCATGCTATATTTTCGAGCATAGTTGTTCGGGATTTTAAAGAGTTTATTGAAAAATTCTTATAGGTTTATTTAGACGATTAGAGATAGTGTATGCACCGGTCAAAGACCATTGTGAAAATTTGCACCTAATGTTTGAAAGATGTAGACGGTTGAGTATCTCTTTAAACATCAAGAAATTCATATTTGATACACCATTTGGAACACTATTAAGATGCATAATCTACAAGGAAGGTTTGTTGGTTGATCCGATTAAGGTTGTAATTATTATAGGCCTGAAAGAGCCTACTAGTTAGAGTGAGGTATATGGATTCTTTTGTCACATGGGGTATTATATAATATTCATAAAGGGGTATGCCAAGGTTGTTGCACCTTTAGAGGATTTAATAAAAGGGAAAGGTATGTTCTACTAGGGAGAACCACACCAAAGATGCATTCGAGACATTAAAGGAGAAACTTACTATCATGTCTATTATGTGCTTTCCTTTATGGGACCAACAATTTCATGTACATGTGGATGCCTCTGGCATGACCATCGGGGAAGTGCTGGCTCGCCGAGAGAGGGTATTATAGATCATCCTATCTGTTTTGCTAGTAGAAAGTTGACTCTTGCATAACAGAATTACACAACTACAGAGTGTGAAGCTTTGTCAATGATCTATGTGCTACATAAATTCAAACAATACCTGCTAGCTACACCATTTTTATTTTATACTAGATCACATGGAATTAAAGTATTTGGTAAACAAGCCCATTTTATAGGGGTGTATATGCAGATGGGTACTCTTATTTCAATAATTTGATTTCATAGTTGTGGTAAAACCAGGGAAAAGTAATTCTGGACTAGACCATTTATCCATAATATAGTCAAGAGAAGAAGCATAGGCAATTAAAGATACCATGCCAAATGCATAGTTATATAGGTTACAACGAGTGCCATCAGAATTAGAGGACATTGTTGTATTTCTATGAAGAGGTATGGCACTAGAAGGAATGAAATCCTTAGAGAAGGAAAGCTATCTGTGGCACCTTATATGTTGATTAGCAGTGACCTATACAAGCTAGGCCGAGATAAAGTATTGCGCCACACATTCACTTGGAACATGAATGCACAAAAATCATGGAGGAAGATCATGGTGGTTTTTCATATGGCCACTATGTAGGTGATGCCACCGCATGTAAGATTCTACTTGCTGGATTATGGTCAGAGACCCTGTATAAATATTGTAAAGCATATTACAAGGCTTGTGATCACTATTAGCACCTTGGGAAACTAGGTCAATGAGATGAAATGCCTCTAAGACCTATTACTAGTGTAGAAACATTTGATAAATGGGCTATTAATTTTTGGATCCTATTTCACTAGCTACACGTAGGATTGAATCATGCTATATCATAACTTGCATAGATTATCTGACAAGGTGGGCATAAGCAATGCCTACAAAGGATTGTACAATGGCTACAACATCCAGTTTATATGGAAAATATTATTATGAGGTATAGATGCCCTTTAAGTTTGACCAAAGTTGATAGGGCACACACTTTCGAATGAGGCAATTAGAATTTTATTAGATGAATTCATGATTGAACACCACAACACTACACCATATCATCCTTAGGAAAATGGAACTGTTGAGGCTTTCAACAATATTTTGAGCTAGACATTGAAAACAAATTTTAATGTTGGGAGAAAGGATTGGGATGATAAAGTATTTGCAGTGCTTTGGTCATAGCACACAACATATAAAAGGTTGAACAAAGACACACCATTTTAGTTAGTGTTTGACGGGAAGTATTTCTTCCTATGGAATTCATGTTACCGTCTTAGCATATTGTGCGCACTAGAGGTCTAGCTGATGAGAAAGCATTAGAAGAATGGATTGAAAATTTAATCAAGATGGATGAGTTATAAGAAATAACATGTTGGATTCAAAGACAAGAAAAGGTCAAGCAGAAATCATGGCATGATAGGAACATCAAAGATAAAAATATTGAGATAGGACATATGGTGCTTCTCTATGATTATAAGTTTTTGTGCCATCCAGGTAAAATCAAAGTACATTTGTTGGGGCCATATGTTATCACTAATATACTTGAAACATGCACTTGTCATTTAAAGATGCTTGATGGAATATTGTTACCTAGGTACTTCAATGGGAGTAGGTTGAAGCCCTACTATAAATAAGTCTTCTTGGTGTTTGTAATAAGGAAATGTTGCCATTTAGATTAGGTTTTCAATTTTGTATTTTCCTTAATTTATTTCCTTCTTTGTCACTATGCTTTTTCAATTTAGTTGGTGTTTTTGTGTAATAAGCGTGTTTGTGTACTTAAATAAAATTACTATTTGAAGAATTTATATGCACAGAGGACTGCACATACCATTAGTGTGGGGTGGTTATTGATATCCAGGTACATGATTGTTGAAAATAAGTACACATGAAAGGAACAAACTACTACGGGTGCTATTCAAAGTTGGAGGATTGAAAAAAAAAGATTTCTTCTAGGAACGAGGACCATAGGTGGATATAAATGAAGAAACAAATATAATGCGAGGTAAGCAGAGGCCATGGGAACTACCAAGGGAAGGCGTAGTGGCAAGGTACTCGGGTGCATGGAGGTGTGCTTGAAGAGAAGTCTGCAGCTAGAAGGTAGGAAGGCATGCTAGAAGGTTATAGCTTGGGTGTGAAGATGTACCATGTGGAAAGAATAAAATGGTCAATTAATGAGAGGATTATTGGTAGGTGAAGGAGTAATAAATGCACTAACTTTTTGAAAATCTATATAAGGATGGGATGCGAGTTCATTTTTACCATTGCAATTGAGAGAATTTGAAAAGAGCTAAGTGCAAATGATCTGAGAAATCATGTTGAGGTGTGAAGAGTGTGAAACCAGATGTGGAGAGAATATTTGTGCACATGAGAAGCTTGCGTTCCCATAGGTGAAGGGTTTGAGTGAAGAACATGTGTTACGAAGGAGCTAGGGCATGTGATTTCCACTAGGGAATGGAAATTTGCACTAGGGTTTTAACTTGCTCATTACAGAGGGTAGAAAGGAGAAATTTTCAAATGGCACTAAAGAAAGCACCTACAGTAGGAGTAAAAGGGAAGAAGGTTGAAGTGGAAGAAGAAATTTCTCCCGAGAGTAATTTCTCATAAATTTAGTATCCATAGGTCATAATTTTGAGACAATAATGGGATTCCCATATCCATAAATGTAAAATCATTGATTACAACCATCATACATCAGATAATAAAAGGAGCTAGATGCATTGTTGAGCACAAAAATGAAAAAACACACTGAAAAAGACATGTCGGTGAGAAGTTAATAAAGTATCTTAGATTATACTAGTTGTACGAGCTGCCATAATTTGGAAAGTATGAACCATTGTATCGATGGTTGATGAACAGAGTCCATGATGACTTCTTCTACTTCATCAAACAAAGGGTTATAATCACAATCACCTTAATTTCAACAGTGAAAGGACTAAAGGCCTAAGGAGCAGATCTAGAGAGTGACTTAATAGATAAGGTAGTAATCCTAGAGGTAAGGAAGGAGCTAGTATTCCAAGGGTCCACATGGAATGGATATCAACAAATTAAAAAAGTACCTAGTAGTACAAGCAGTTTCCCATTTTGTAAAAAGTTGAATGATCAAGAAATGTGGTCGCAAGTGAATACAATGTGGCTGCATGTTGCAAGGAAGATGTCTCAAGGAGTGATCTACAATCTCATGGATCACATAGCAAAGATAATCATTGAAGAAGCACATATAGGTGATAGAATTAGTTTTGGTGCTATTTTATTGTCTTTAGTGTTTATGGAGATTAGAGTGCCCGATGGGCCAAAGGAGAAGATTTGGGAGTACCCCACGGAAAATAAATCTCTGGAAGAAATATTTAATAAATATTTATGTGAAGGGACCATGATTGGGCCATTTAAATAGAGGGTGGAGATGTGGTATGACAGGCTCCACGTGGCATTTGAAGAGGAGTGGCGCATACCCAAGGAGTTACCTTCGGTGGTGGGTAAGGCAATATAGTTTGCAGTCTACCAACATTTTTGCACCGTGTGATTTATCATGAAGGACAAAGCTTGGAGCCCTTGGTGAAAACTACCACATGCCTTCACATAGCATGCTACTTACAAGCATCAGTTCATCGGTTCACAGATGCACATTGTCTAAGCTTCATTTTCAACAAGGTAGATTGTGATTATCACACTCTGAGAAAATTATATGTATATCCAGGATGGATTACCTACATTGAGAGGATTATCTCAAATATAATAAGTATGAAGTAGGTAAGCTTGGTCATTGGAGATGTTGGAGCAGTAGTTATGTATATTCAACTTAAGCCCAAGTTGGAGAACAAAAAATATGTGGAAAATGAATTCACGCTTACAGATCCACCTAAGGGAAAACATACAATAGAAAATGTGTCAACCCCACAACCTGTAGAGACCATAGTGGTAAAGGAAGAGGAAGAGGAATGAGAAGATAGTGGTGGCTTGAAGCATAGAAGAAGAAGACAACCTATAGATAAGGTAGGAATTGAGTGCATGACTACACCACCTCAAGAGAAATAAGGATATGATGAGGACCTAGATGTAGTACAAGGAGAGAGCTGCTTCAAAAGGATATTCAAGAGAGCAAGAAACCAAATTGCTACTCCACAATCAATGTGCACGTCACCAAAAATATCTACGAAGGAGCCAACTAAGAAGAGAAGAAGGAAGTTGAAGCTAAATAAGGAGGTAGAAGAGTCTGAGGAGAGTGTGCCCGAATATCCTACACCTCCAGAGGACATAGAAGAGCCAAAGGAAAATAAATGAAGGATGGAGAAGAAGGAGAAAAGGAGGTAGATGAGACAATGCAAGAGACTTCTCAGGGCATAGTAAAACAAGCTCTAAATCTTGACGCTCAAGTTCCTAAGGGGCCAAGATTAAAGAGGACAAGTGGGGAGTATACTGCACTGGTCATGGGCTACGCTGAGGACACAAGTAAAATTTTCCGTGCCTATTTCTAAAGCATGGTGGGCCTTAAATAATTGTATGGATGGGAGCTGATGGATGAGGATATGGCCACCATGTGCACAAGGAAGTAATTGTCTTGGTCAATGTAGACACATATGGATGAACCAAACTTCGACATATGTGAAGAGTCTTATGTATCGAGGAGATTGAAGAAGGCACCTCATGAAAAACACATAATAGTAAATCCTACTGCTATGTTAGATGAACAAGTAAGTAATGCCTTGGTGAAGGTATCAACAGAGGTGGAAAGGAGGAATGTGGATAAGGCTACAACTATTAGGGTGTTGAAAGAGGATATTAAGGCCAAATATGTAGAGATAATGTGCCTATGACAAGAGAAGGACTTGGCACAAAAGAAGAACATTGTTTTCATCAGCATGGTAGAGGAGATTGGAGACAATGTCCTAAAAGCAAGACCACATTTAGAGTCCAAGGTACCAGAAAAATTCCCTTTGGTAATGCATTATGTATAAACCTTGGTGGATTTGGTGCTTGAGGATGGACCTATGCACATGCCAAACACCAAAGAATCATGAGAAGGAAGTAAAGTGAGAAAAGGCTTTGGTGATGAGGAATATTGCATCTTATGAGGCATTGCTCCAAAGCTTATAGGAGGAGATAAGAAAAGAATACCATGCATTGAACATTTACACAGCTCCGAGGTGGTCATCAAGATAAGGACCATGGTAGAGGACAATGAAGTCCTAAAAGTGATGAAGGATGACACACTAGGTTGCACAAAGAGGTTGGCATTGGTAAAACAAAAGCACGAGGCCCTTGTAGTAGCACATGAACCCCATAAGGAAAGGTTAGATGAGATGGGGAAGGTTATAGCGCAGAAGATGGATCTGCTAGAGGGAAGAATGTTTGCAATGTCCAACATTATTCTAGTTTTACAGATGAAAAGGGGGACATTTCCCAAGATGAGCTGGAGTCTATTGCGGTAGATATTCTAGAAAAAGTAGAGGCCGCATTGAGTGAATGGTAGACATTAGAGGCCAAAATAAAGGAAGAATATCCAGAACTCATTCTTCTAGTTGAAGCAGAGGATATTGCTGAGTAAATCATTCTTTTGTATAGAAAATTCTTTACTATCTTACATTTATATTCTTTCTCATTCTTTGAGAATTCAAAAGGTAACCATTTTCAAGGTGGAAATGTAGTTAGTGTGGGGTAATGTTGAATAGACAATGTATAACACTTAGCAGAAGGCATACATAAGATTTGCATGGAAGAGTAGAGTGCATTCAAAGGCATGGGAGGATGGAAGGGAATCGCATGAGGACAGAGATAGATTCAGGACTTAGCCATTTTCATGATGATGGTCTATTTTTTGAAGATGGTGTGTGGAGCACACAAATGGGATGAAGACTTTCACGACATGCACATGTTATTTTTGGATGAGAGGCTACAGATTGCTTTACATGGATGCGGGCTAAAGATAGAATTACAACCGATAGTTAACCAAGAGAAATCTATCATAAGCACACTGCATGTATGGCTGTAATTGTAAAGGCACGTGGCTATTTTCAGAATGTGACCTATTTTTGGGATTACATAAATGGTGAAGGGAAACTCTCCACCCTTATAAATATGTAGTGAACTGTGTAGCATAGAGGTAGTAGGTAAGAACTAGATTACTATGAGATTATGTTGTCAGATCTATTACATGCATGAGCATATGATGATATTATTGTAAGAAGATTTTGTGTATTACTGTGTTTTTATATAATGGAGTGTATTGGCTAAATTAGAGTGTTAATTCTGAGTATAATTGGATCTTGCATACTTGATTTCATCATGGTTATCATTTAAATATGTTATTCTCTAGAACTAGATCTATACATGCATTGTAGAATGATGTATTAATGATGGATCTGAATGCATTAAGTCTTCATCATAATAACATCCTGTAATAAAGAACCCTAAAGAGGGGTCTGCAGTACCTTTACACACTTTAGGTGAGAAATCCATCTAGGCCGAGTGATGTGCCGAGTGTGCTTGGGATTTTTCTGGTAGATTCTAGGATGCATCACCGAGAAGACTCTAATAAGAGGAGATAATAATATAATACTTGAGGACATGCACAAGATTAGGTGTTGGGAAATTATGAGGTCATAAATTAGACATAAATTACCATTATTTTTGCCTTCCAAGTTAGCTTTGAAACTAGATTAAAATGTAATCTTGGAACTTATAGTTTCCTTGAGATAGAATATATGATGTATATCTTGTTCATTCTTTAGAAGTATTTTATTATCTATTTTGTTGACTAATCCTATTGATTATTTAGGAAAGATGCAAAGTATTATGTATACAAGCCATAAAGGAAAGATAATACTAGTTTTAGGAAAATTGGAATTGATCATGAATAGTATATCTAAACTCAAATATGATTTCATATCCAGATTCCTCTCAAAAAAATTATGAAAGTTCAAAAATAATAATCTCAATCGAGATCATGTGCAAAAGTTATATCTATTTTTAGTTAGCTCCAAAATAATTGGAGTTAGCTAAGGAATGATTATTTTAGTTCCAAAACTTGCAATTCTAATTTTGGAACACTATGGAATGACAACTTTAGTTCGAAACTTGCATCAACGGAATGACAATTTTAGTTTCGGAACTTGGATAAAATGAGGAATTGTGAATAATTAGATAATCCAATGAAAATATGAGAGAGGTTTTTATTCATAGCAATGTGTCTAACAAAAACCTCATTCAGATTTTCTAAAATTTTTACCAATAAAGATAAATCTAACTTTTAATGAGCTGCAATCATAGGAAAAAGTGTATCATATGATCACTAAACATTTCACAAACAAAAACAGAAAAGTCAAATGGAAAATATGAGAGAGGTTGTTGTTCATAGAATTTTTTTAACAAAAACCTCATTCAAACTTGCTACAAGTTTTACCAATAAAGATAAATATAGATTTTAGTGAGTCATACTCCAAGGAAAAATTGTACGATAAGCACCAAAAGTTCCACAATTAGAAACAACAAATTTAAATGGAAAATCCAGGAGAGGTAGTTTGTCAAAGTAATTTATCGAGGAAAAACCTCCTAATAAAGTACATTAATATAATCATTGTGATTATTGTTACTAAAAATAAGAAGAAGATTTGGGAGTAAATCTTCCTAAAATAGCGAGATAATACTTTGGCTCCAATAATATATCTCTCTCCATATTTTTTTGAGATGAAGATCTTGGTTGTTAGGATTAGAATAAAGATAAGATAAGATTGTATTTCCCAAAATAAGGAGTTGGTTTTATGCATAAATTATAAATTCAACCTCCCACACTCTTATATGTAATTTTTCCTACCAAGAAATATATATCCATTCTTTCTCATCAATCTTCGAGTGAAATTGTTCTCGCAAGTTTTGAATTAAAAGTATGAATTAATTATTCTTCCAAGGAATGATCTGGAAACTTATTTCAAGAAAGATGGATCAATTTGTTATGTTCATTTATTTATTTATCTATTTTTCCTTTTGTTGAGATTTCTCATTTTATGTCATGTTGTAGACACTAAAATTAGGTCACACTCCCCTTTCATCCCGCGACCAATAAGCACCTTTTTACATTTACCTAGCCATGACCCCCTTCACCCCACTAATATTAATTTAATTAATTTAATTAAATTAATTCATTATACTCACTATATTTATTATGTAAATATCTTATTTAAATAATATCCACACATACAGTTCACTTAGACACCTCACCAAGCCAACTTAAACTAAGACTTATTCTTAGTAAGTTGCGATAACTAACTAAGACTTACCCAAACCCTAAAAATAAATTCCTAAATTCCCTCTAACCACATTCTTGCATGCTCACAAGAAGCTTCCAAAGTATAATCCATGGGATAATGACACGAGATCAAGGAAATCGGGAGGATCTCCCTAGTTTAGTAAACCTAGGAAATCCCGCCTTGACCAACGCGGTTACTCCCTAAACGTCACCGGTTAAGCTAGTAACCACCATCGGTTACCCTTTTAACCCCAAAACAACCTTATTCTCAAGGTTGGAAAACATTGAGAGAAGGTTGACGAGAAAGAACACATCTCAGAGAGATAACGCATCTTCAGAGAGTGAATTCCAACAAAAACCCACATGCAAGGGAGGAGATCAAGCATTTTCTCCTGCACAGCCATCCCAACAAAGACCTGATCTGACCAAGCAAAGAGGAGTGCACATGCAGCCCATGTAGAAGCTTTCCTAAGATTGGTGATCACTTACAGCCTTCAATCTCTCATCAGCACCTCCATCCCTCACACACAGGCATTCAGGACCGGAATCCAAGTAAGTATAACATCATACTTCCCTGGTTTATCTCATTTCATCACCATTTTATCATCTATTGTTTACCTAGCCACCTATTGACCTCCTCCAACATTTCCACCTCTCGTATACTCACTAAAACCTCACCAAATCTTACCCAAATCACCCAATACCTCATCCTAACCAACCAAAGTTCTTTGTGTAATCACAAAGGAGACCCAAAGCTTGTTTTGTGACATTTCCAGATCTCACAATAACTGGCACCAGTTACACCTAATCGTCATCGGTCACCCCTAACCGACATTGGTCTCTGTATTTACTCATATAGTCCTAAACAAAGACCTACCCACTAAATTTCATCTCACCCTCATTCACCTATGATATACCTCAGACCTCTGTCAAACCTACAGAGACCCAGAACCAATCATTTGACCTTCGGATTCTATTCTAGCTTAGCCTGTTAGACTAGATCTATTTCTTATTGTGTTTTAAGTGAGATACCTAAATCATTTCAAATTACAATAGGATTTACTTTGTTTACAAAATTAAATTGTTTAATGCGTTGAATCGACACCATCTAGGAAGTATCACACTTCCCGAGATCTAGCATACGCTAGGCGTTCATCGCCCATAGGGTTTAATTCCTTATGGTGGTCTTGTTTTCATTATGAGTAGTTCCTCCTAGCCAAAAGGAAGCTCTCATGATCAGTTTGTGGATCCGAAGTCATACACGTGCAATAACCCATCAACCAACATTTGAGCAGGTATTCGTCCCCTACGCCCGTTACCCTATCTGTTTTGTTAACACTTCAAAGAAATGATCTAAGAATCAGGTGAAACATTTTGGCATGCCCGATGGGATCCATCCATGGTTCCTTGCATTTCACTCATTCCTAGGAAAAAATTGTGTTTTTTTCCTTCGAAAAAGCATACACACTAATTATCTTCTTTGGTAACCCACCTCTTTTTCTATTTACTCTAAAGGAAACTTTTCTTTTGGTGTAATTAAAAAAATTCTTCATGTTTTCTGCATTATAGTGAAAGAGCATCCCTCTTCCTCTTCATCTTATTGTGTCATCCAATTTCACATTTTTGATTTGGGTTTAAAAATAATTGCATTCCATTCTGATTTATTGCATTAGCTCACATTAATTGAGGGTAACCTATATGCTGGAAGTCATGCCTAGCTGATGGTTGACAAATAAATTGTAGAAAAGAACTTCTGTCCTTTTCTCTTTCTCTGAGTCTTACCAAACCTCACAAAAATTTAAAATACATACATTCTTAAACAACATCCTACCTAGAAGAAGTTTTAGGTGATCACACGATCACGACATAGTGGGCACCCAACTCACTGCTCTGTCGAGTCATACTTCAGAGTGAATCCCGCCCCCACCATAACATACCTGAAACATCACCTTTTAGATCTCCTTCTTTATAGGAAGCCATCCTCACCAAAAACTCTATTTCACAATTCATGTGTCGAGTCCCTCGAATAACATAAGCTAAAAAACATAATAGAAAAGGCACTCCTAGGATCACATTTTCTTAGTGTTTCTTATTGGCTTGCGTTTTGAGGTGAGAGATCACATTCGTCACTTTTTTGTTCATCCTTACATGCTCCTCATCATAGCTAGTGTATTCCGGCTTCACCTGAGTGTGCCTGGGCCATATCATCATCATTATCAGAATTCTGGGTCTGATTCTACATCAAATTTTAATTCACAACCACTTTCTTTCATCACTATTTCAATTTCACAATAACCGTCATCGATTACCTCGACCACCATCAGTTATACCCAACCAACATTAGTTCCAAGTCCTTTTGCTAACCTACTCAAAAAAACATTTTACTTAACTTTCTTCCACTTTTCACAGTCCCTGTCACTATCATTATTCCCATTGACATTTTAAACATCTTTAGATTTGGCATACCTGCCAGATTTTACCTTCTGCCTTGTTGTTCACTCGCTATCCATTTTCTACAAGAATGGCAAAGAATTACCCGACCAAATACGTCGAGTTTTCCGTAACCGACATTGGTTATCCTGTTTCACATTCTAGCCACCATTTGGTGCTTAATCCACTTTTTGTCACCAGATTCACTTGTTCCTATTGTTCTCTGTGTCATTTATAGAGAAGTATCCCCCCTGATCGATCTTGGTTCACATGGTGCGACATGGAGACAAGCAATCACACTTGTATTTCATGCCGGTTGTTAACCACTCCCACCTAGTCCTTTACCACCTTCCATTTTATCACCAGCCATGGATCCCATCCACCTATTACTATCACTATCAAAGATGAGGATTTTGCATGACTCCTTGACCGTAACCCTATCGCCTCAGTAGTTGTACCTTTCCCACTCATCCAATTGAGATGCCTCGGAGTGTCGAGTTGATATACAACATGCCTATATTTATCCTCTCAACTCTCACATCCACTCCCACATTGGCCCCATTTGGCTCCATGTTTCCGCATCTACCTTACCCTAGTCATTTGTAGTTAGGTCCTATACCCGCTATGATCGCCACATCTGCTACCTCCGCGTGGCACCCATTACATCCACCGTACCCTTGATGACTACCCTAAAGACAACCTCATCTCGCCCCTAATGTCTCACACAAACCTCGTAGCTACATTACCACCTCCAGTGTCGGTGATCCCTACTCTATTTCGTAACGTGGTTCTTTCCATTCCACAATCATTAGCCCCTATTGCCACTAGGGTTACCATGATCCTTCCACCCCCATATACATACTATCAAAAACCTCCCATTTCATCCATTATTCACTCTAGGCACATACCCCTATTTCAATGCCTTCCTCTCCACCACCATACATGGCAGCCCTGACACTCGGAGTGTCACCCTATTCTATGCCCAAAACCAACCTCCTCACACTACAAGAGGCATCCAATCATCACAACCCACCAATAACCTAATTAAATTGATGTTGGACAAGATACGAGACATTAGAGGCATCAATTTATAGCTCCCAACACTCTCACCTACGACAAGATTTGAAACAAGCCTATTCACCCATCCATTCCTATCTATTCATACCCCGTGCATTGGGAAATTCCTAAATTCAATCGTTTCAATAGCAAAGAAGACCCGCATAAGCATTTGCGGTTGTTCAAACATGGGTGTTATCTGATTGCTCATGATGATGCCTTGCTTTTGAGAACCTTTCCCATGTCCCTCACTGGACTTGCATTAGATTGGTATAGTGGGTTACCTAAACACTCTATATTCTCATTCAATTAGGTAGCCCAAGCCTTCTTGGATCATTTCTCTATCAATATCATCAAGAAGGTTACCATGACGATCTATATTCCACACGTCAGTATGAGGATGAATCTATCTCGATTTTGTCACTCGTTGGCGCAACCTGATCAATCAACTTACCTTCCAACTACCACAAACAGAACTCATCGAGCTCTTCACATGGGCTTGCGCTAGACATATCTCACTGAATTTATAAGTACAAACCTTCCAAACATTCGATGAGGCATTTACTATGGCATAAAAGTTAGATATTCGGGCCATTGAAGAGAAGAAAATCCAATTACGTAATAAGAATTCGACATTCAAGTCAAATGATACCTCTTCTTCTTCCAAACCATAAACCATTATTCAAAAGCTAAGGGCACCACTAATGCAATGGTACTCAAGGCCGGACCAACTCATTTGTCAAATCAGGCTACACCCTCATCAAATATATCACCTATCTAGACTTTTCAATTCAAACGAGAGTAGTGAAAATATACCCCAATTGGGGAACCTTACTCTTCTATCTTAGAAAATCTTATCAAAGTCAGAGACATTACCCTTCCACATATAAAACTTCACACTAGTTTTGACCCTACTCACCCCATGCCTGCATGGTATAAATAACATGATTTCTATAACTATCATCGAGTAAAGGGTCATAGTGATTTAAATCGCATCACTTTCAAAAAAGTTGTGCAAAAAGGCTCGAGAAAGGTGAGTTAATTATGGATAATCCCAAACCACCCCCAACCAAAATCTACAAATCTTCAAAAAACCATTTCCCAACCATGCCCCTTCATCCAATCAAACCGGTGAGACATCAACTCATGATACCCATACCCACGAGGTTCACGCTATCTTTAACGAGGTACCTGTCACCTCCCAATTACCCCATATTCCTTCCATAGAGGAGATCCTAACCCAAAATCCTCCTTCCACATTGGAACCAACCTCCCATGTTCCTTCACCAATAGAGGAACACCCTTCATCTCCTTCATCACCTATGGAGGGGTCTTCCGCTAACATTGAGCCCATCTCACCCCTGGCTTCACCACTTAGAGAACCTTTACCTACAGTACCTCCTCCACCCATAGAGGAGCACCCATTCTCTCCTCCACCCACGAGGAGCACCCATTCTCTCCTCCACCCATAGAGGAGCACCTATCCATTCCTCCACTTATAGAGGAGCTCCCATCATATCCTCCATCTATCATAGACCCGGTTGAGATACCTTTACCTCTTGGCAAGCATTCTCCATCAGCTATCTAGAATCCTGCTGACCTACTTTCGGCTCTCTTACCCATGGAAGCTGAAGCTAGCCAATTCCCCATCTCTAAGACACATTTTATGAGAATTTCCATTAGGTCCTCACCAACTCCACCCATAGACATGTCGTTCTCACATTTGGTGATCACTTAGATTATGTGGATAGGGCTTTACTATGGGGATGCCTCTTACTCCCCGTCTCAACACAGATGTAGAGATCCCTCATTGATACCTCCACTATCTACCCAAACACATTTTGACCAATCAAACCAAACACAACCACCTCTGTTGCAACACCTTCCATGATACCTATTAGAACTCAAACCACACCCTTACCCATAACCCAACCTACATCTAAACCCAAATCCATACCTACAATATCTTCCTCAACTAAACCTATTACCACATTAGGGGTCACCCTTACCACCAACCTTACTCATCCACCTATTAAACTGGATTTAGCTACATCCTCCAACATCAATACCACACCTACTCTGACACCCAAACCAAAGAACCAAACCCATCGACCTCATACCACACCTGCACTTGTCCCATCTGTCTTAAGACCTCAGCTGCCCAACATGGTCAAGCAACCTCCACCCATCCATAAACTAATAACACAACAAACCATTCCTTCCTCACAAACCTCTAACCTACTCAAGCACACAACACGACTTACACCTGCACCTGCAATCCCTTTACCACCAATACCTCCAATACCCTCAGCTATTGCTTCACTACCCACTACACTTCAGTCATTTTCCCTCACACCCCAAGCACGACCCGTGTCATCTACCTTCATAAGCACCCCGTTATCCCCTGTGTGTAACTCATCCTCTTCCTCCATATACTTTTCCTTCTAAACCTCATACACCCACATCACATTTACCTAAAAAGGTGCAACCCAATAATAAAACCTCACTACCCCACAATAAGGTAGTCAAAACAACTACACACACTCCTACCCATCCATCTATCGTACCCTACCCAAGTAAACACGAGTGATACCAAAAACCACACCGGCACCTAAACCCATAGCTCGACCATTTCCTACTCTTACAAAAATAGTTTCTCAACAATCAACCAAACCTACACCCAAACCCATGTTCACTTCCCATTGTGATCCACTAAAGCAAGGTCCTATGCCAAAATTTTAACCAACCTCCTCGATAATTTTGTTATCACATTACCCCCACTCCAACCTTACGACCCCTCAAACCCAAGCCAAAAGGGTTTGACAATACTAAAATTTTCGTATACCATCATGTGCCAAGGCACGATATGGACAATCAAGGCCTTGAAAACTATCCTTATCCAATTATGTCCACCGGAAACCAACTTTGACGACAATAACCTTCTTGACAAGGATCCTACTTCACCGACACCCATTCCCACACTTCCCACTCAAAAACCACAACCTCCACCCTCACAGCTCCTAGAGCCACCCCCAAGAATTGAAATTAACATGGTTCGCATCTGAGAACTTGCCACACCACCACCCCAATGTCGTTGCGCCCAGCTCACCTCACAAGGTTTCTCTCCTTTAGTAGGTTTTTTCCCTTCATGTCGTTATACCACTCATCCTACACCTTATCCATTTTCCAACTCCCCTCAAATCAACATGATACACATCACTACACATGTGCAGAAGGGCAAAGAAAAGGCAATTGACCCACCAAACAATCCTATACCCAACATACCATTTACACCCATACCTAAAATAGTCATCCATGGCCCCAAATACACCATTTCTAATGGCGTCACACATCACACCATGCTTAAATAATTACACCAATATCTCCACAAAATTTCCTTATATGACCTCATCCAAACCTTAGAATCCCATCGTCAATCCCTCATGGAGGTTCTTCAATCTATTGAGGTTTTACCCAATGACCCTACACCCGTAGCCTCCATTATCACACCCCATCATGTAGCCTCTCTCACTAAATTACCACCTTCATCTTCACCCCACCTTATTCACCAAGTGGCCTCCCTTAGCTTCTCAGAGGAAGAGATCGTGCCACACCAAAATGATGACCCAGACCTAGCCCTCTTCATCTCCATCCACATTGATGACATACATGGTACACCATGTGATGATTGATGGAGGTGCTAGCATTAACATCATTTCATCCCATGCATTTTCTCAAATGCACATACCTGACAATTACATGCATAAACATTCGGTCATGTTGCATTCATTCAATGACGCTATCACCTCTACATTAGGCACTATCATCCTCCACGTGTGCATGGGTCCCTTCACACTGTTCCATAATTGTTTTACATTTTGGAGGGGGAATTACAATATAACTTGTTTCTTGGTAGACCTTGGATCCATGTCATGGGTTATGTTCCTTCCACTTTGCATCATTGTGTAAAGTTTGAACATGAAGGACACACTTATACCATTCCAGCTGACCCATCACCTTTCAAAACATGCAACATGCTTTACCGACCCAATGATGTGCTCATACCTATCAAGCCGTCTACCTCTGTAACCACTACCACTTCACCTACACCTCCACCTACTAGTATAGCCATTGCTTCTACCACACATACCTCCTCCATTCCTACCGCTACCATAACCTCCATGGCTGACCCGTTAGCTTCCCAATCCATTAACTCCACCTCCTCATTGACCTCGACACATCATCCATTCTAGCTACCGCATACCAACCACCGATCCTCAAAGGTGTTTTTGAATGCCTCACTCTAGGGAGTACCACCTATATAGTGTCAACACATTCCTTACTCAACAAGAGTATAAAAGGCTTCACCAACACCCTTGCTATGATCACTATATAGGAGAATGCCTCCTTTATTGTCCTCCTCATCTTCGTACTAGTCTCACCTATTGGGGACTTGATACTACCACTTACACACCGAACCATCATCACAAACCCACTCATTTTCCATTTACTTCCAATCACTTACCAATTATCGTTTCATCCACACCTTCCTACACCCTTTGTGCATGGAAGGGTTTTGGTTTTGGATTTTATGAGCAAGGCCACCATACCATTATTCCATGTACCACCCGTAAACATAACGACCGCAGTGGTATCAGCTTCCCTGAACCTCCTACCAAACATGCCTAGATTAAACTCATTGAGGACACTAGCCCTTCTTCACCTTCATCTTCATCACCACCTTCACCTGCTCCACCTTCATCATCACCCTCACCGAAAAATTTGATGGATCCTGAATTTATCCCTCCTAACTTTTTTTTTTTTCATAAAACCATTTCCTGGGGCCTTTGACTTATCAACACGAAGGTGAGGCCCCTTCCACTCTTCCATTCCCGTATTCGAAATGATCAACAATGACACACCTACAATTAATTCCATTCAATGTCGGGATGATGAATCCATACTCACCTACCTTAGTGCGAGAAGACTCATATATACATCAGTTGTTACCCTCTCGAGATAAAAACCGTGTAGAATGAATCAACTATCAAGATCAATATTCATACTCAGATGACCCACACATCCTAAAGATCAGAAAATCTTTAGATGCTACTGAACAGGAAGCCATCACTTCTTTTCTCCGAGATCATAACCATGCTTTCACTTGGTCTTACGCAGACATGCCCAGTATTGACCCCACCATAGTGGTCCACAATATCATAACCATTCCCGATGCCAAACCTATCAAACAAAAGCTAAGGAAAATGCACCCTTGCATTACTCTTCTCGTCAAAGAAGAACTTCAGTGCCTTCTTTCTGTTTCCTTCATCTTACCCATTGATTATCCTTGTTGGATTTCTAACATTGTCCCTGTTACTAAAGCAATAAGGGGACTCCACATTTACACAGACTTCTATGACCTCAACCTAGCCTTCCCGAAAGACAAATTTCCCTTGCCTAGTATTGATCAACTGGTTGACCTCACCACTGGTCATGAGATGCTATCACTCATGGATGGCTTCTTAGGTTATAACCAAATTTTTCTTGCCCCAGAAGATCAACACAAGACCACATTCATCACCCCTTGGGGACCTTCTACTATCAAGTCATGCCTTTTGGCCTTAAAAAATCTAGTGCCAAATATTAGCATGCTATGACTTAGATCTTCCATGATATCATGCATTGTATATTGGAAGATTATGTGGATGATCTCTTGGCCAAATCTAAACGTCGCTCGAGCACCTTTTCGCCCTTAAAACCATCTTTGACTACCTCTTTAACTCTGGAAATGGCAGATCTTTTGAAAGGTAAAACTACATCCAAACAAGATTTTTCAATTTATACTCCCACAAGCATTCGAAGATACACCGTAAAATAACAAGGTAGTCTTCCCTCATCTTGGATTTTCTAAGGATATCATCCACATAGTATTCCATGATGTCATGGATCATATCATGGAAAATCACCATCATCACCCTTTGATAGGTTGCTCCTACATTTTTAAGGCCAAATGGCATTACCTGATAATAGAAAGTACCCTAGGGAGTTGTGAAGGTTGTCTTGTGTTGATCTTTGTCGGCTATCTTGATCTGATTGTATCCTGAAAAGCCATCCATAAGAGATAGCATTTCATATCCTACAGTTGAATCAACAATCATATTGATATTAGGCAACGGAAAATCATCCTTTGGGCATGCCTTATTTATGTCTCTGAAATTGGTACAAATTATGATCCCAACAGGTTTCTTCTATACAGGGACGATATTTGATATCCATTCGGAGTAATCAATGGGTTGAATGAATCCTGCCACGAGTAATCTTTCTAATTATTCCTTAACTAGGAGAACCACCCTCGGGTGCATCTTTCTGAGCTTTTGCTTGATGGGCTTGGCGTCTACATGTACAACTAAGTTGTGCACTACCAAAGTTGGGTCCAAGCCTAGCATATCCTTATAGGACCATGTGAACACATCTATAAATTCCCACAACAACATGGTGAATGTTTTTGTTCCCATGCTAAGAGTGAAGCTCCCAACTTGACTATTTTTAGGTCATCTTCTGTGCCAATGTTTACATCAATAGTCTCTTCTACCAATAACTTTGAAAAATCCTCCATACACATAGGATCGGGAGGAAGGTTGAGATCTTCATCCAAGGATGTCTCTATGAGATTTTCATCCTTGGCATGGTCACTTTTATTTTCCTTTGATTTTTGTACATGTTTGTCTGCCAGCGCCTCAAAGAGGTTTTCACTGTGTGACTTAGACTTTGAATTTTGCCGAGGATTTTCATTGGAACTTTTGCCCTCACTTTTTCTTAAATTTTTTTGACCACGAAGCTCAGTCTTCCTCTCCGAAGTAGGCATAGGTATCTAATTCAATGTAGAAAACCTTTTTGTGATCTCTAATGGGGATTGTATCCCAAATTCCCATGAATTCAGTAATGGCTTCATCATTTTCAAAGAGATCTAGTGGTACATTACGTTGTTGGCCCCATTAGACAAGGAAAGGGTAAACAAGGTCAATTTTAGTTTTAGTAGGGTTTATGGTGAAGAAAACGATATTAATGAATATGTTCATGGAGGAAAAATCCTCATATTAGCTACAAGTGGGAATCAGATCACCTTTGTCTAAATAGTAAGAGCTATCTTCATACTCAGAATAGGTGGCATCTTGATCATTGGGGTGTGATCCATAGGGTTGAATTTCGATGTCATACCTTTCCATCTTAAAATGTGGGAGAGAAACTAGTTCTCATTTTCCTTGCTCATTCCTTCCGCATCTTAGACCTTTGTAGCCCATGGAATACATCATTCAGCTAGACTTCTCATACTCATGGGTTTGGTAGCAAGTTGGTAGTATCTTCCAGACCCAAGTCGTAGGTGGATCCAATAATTTCTCTTCAACCAGTAACCCTCTAGGTAAAAATGACCCAATAGTTTTCTCATCTCTAAGCCATCGAAACGATAGTTGGGTTAGCCTCTTGTTTTAGGTGAAAATGAAAGGTTTAAAACTAAAAGATCTTATTGCACATTATACTCCCCACAACCATACTCTATAACTGAAGTTGATGTAGATGCACCATGGGCACAAGAACCGAGGGAATCTAAATCTAATTGGGACTCCATGGCTTTAGATTGAAGATGAACAACTATATCAACAGAGGGACACATATAGGCACCCTTACGTGTAAAACTATTGAGAGCTCTGTAGTGAGCGAAGGGCTCTAGATCTCCTTGTATCATGATAGTGTGTCCCTCATGTTTCAGTTTGATGCATTGATGGAACGTTGATGGCACGTCCTATATGGCATGAATCCATGGTCAGCCTAGAAGAATATTTTATGGGAGTTCCAATTCCAAGACATGAAACTTTGTGTGATGAAAAATGGGCCTGATTTCCATGGGTAATGTGATAGTGCCGGTGACTTTCTTTCTATGTTGTCATAATAGGTTATGGTAATGATGTGGGACTCAAGGTCTTCTTCGGTATGTCCCAATTGCTTAACTAATTTCAATGTGCATATATTCAATCCCGATCCATTATCCACAAGCACTGTTTTATCTTTAGGCAGTCTTGAATACATAAATATACAAGGGGATATTATTTGTTGGATCTTCAATAAGGATCTCCTATGATTAAAGTAAATGTTCTCGGTTGGTACAATATTGGCTAATGCATCTTGAAAATGTGAAGGATCTACTTCTAGTGGCACTCCCGACCCTTCTGAAGAGTTTTTACTGAGAATGTCCTTATGTATATTCAATATTTTGAGGAGATCCAAGATTGAAATCTTGGCAGATGTATTCTCAAGTTGTTATAAAAGGTTTTACCTACCATTTTATGGGGTCGATGGAGAGCATTCTAGAATCATGAGGCAAGCACACCTTGTTACCACAATGTAATCCTTTCCATTGATCTAGATGGTGTTCAAATGGTCACTAGGAGAGTGGATACACCCAATGCATGAATCATAATTATTATTTTCCTTCTTGATGTATAATTAATTCACTACTTTGTAACTCGGGATGACTCTCCTCTATTCGATTTGGCTCCTCGACTTACCATGTTTAGAGAACAATTCTTTGTATATCCCCATATTTTCATTAGGTGTCTAATTTTTTTCTAGGTTGTCAACTTCTATCTCCCCATTGTTGATGGGGTCTTGGATGTAGTGATGAATTCATAAACATTTATCTATTTTGTGTCCCTTAACACGATGTAATTCACATTAGTCATGCTCTTTGTACCATGATGGTTTCAGAGCATTTTCATCAAAGGGTTGTGTCATGGGATGAGTCACCATGTGAGATGCATCCAATTGTTTCAATATGACCAAAAATGTTCGTTGAGAGGAGTGAATATTCTACATTTTGGTGGTGGTTGAATAGGTCCTTTGGTAAGTTTAAAAAGGTGAGCGGTTTGAACCATTTGCACGCGTTTGGAATCTGTGATTCTGTCTCCCACCACATTCTTGTTTTTTTAATATTTTTGGCTTTTCCGTAGGTCTAACGCTTTGGTTATCTTTAGAGTTTTATTTAAGAGTTCCTTTCATAATAAGGGATTTCTCTATATGAATTCCCTTTTAAATAACCTCCTTGAAAGTGCGAACACAATGAATTTAGAAGGTGGAAAGTGATGTCTAGATTTAGATTGGGCACAGATACTACTCACAAGCTACTTTTCAGGGAATGTACAAGGGAAGAGAGTGTTTATCCCTCTCCATCTTTATAGGAAAGTAGCAAATATTTTGTTGGGATGTTTTTAGTGCCACAATTCTCGCCATGGTTATGTCACTTTCTATATTGTATGAGAATTGTCATACAAATATTTTTGCTAGTTTGGGCCATGTAAAGATAGACCCATAAGGTAAGAAAGTAAACCTTCTAAGGCTTGGCCCCTATACTATTTGGAAAGAGTATTATGAGGTAGTTTTCATTGTAGGCCACTTCTTGGCATGCCATATAAAAATATTTTACATGGTCTCATGGATCACCCTTCCCTCTGTATTTGTCAAATTTTGGCATGTCAAAATTTTTAGGGAAGGGTTAAAGCATCATAGTTTTGTCAAATGGATAGGGAAATATCTCTTCATATTGATATTTTCTGCCATTCCCCATAGTGCTCTCTTAGAGACTTGTAAGTGTCACTTTCATAGATTGCATATCTTGAGTGAGTAGTTGTTCTTTAGTAGAATAGGCATGGATATATACACGATGATGTTCCATATTGTCTTCTCCTTGATTTTCCAGTTGAAGTTCATTAATTTTGACCTTAGGTTTTTCATTTTGTACATTCTTTTTTGTTTCTTTTGCACATGAAATGTTAACAAGGCTAATTGTTGACTAAGGTTACAAATTTGTTACTTGAATAGTGACTTCTTCTTTAAAAGTTGTCTCTTCTTCTTCATGTTGTAGAGGTTGTTCAATATTTTAAGGTTCTATCTTGACTTTACATGGCACTTTAATGAGAGGCATTCTATGTCCCACTACATTATCATTTCCTATGTTAGAGGTAGAAGCATGTTTGTGCATTAAAATATCATCCATGTTGATAAGAGGTCACTCCTCATCATTAAAATCATTTGTAGGTGGGTTTGTTTCTTATTCCATAAGCATTTTGGCTCCCAATTCTACAACTCGTGTTAGTAGCCTATCCTTGTTTCTAAAAAGGAATTCATCTAATAAGGTGGGGTCAAAGTCAAACTCTGTATGTGGGGATTCCAACTTATCACCACTATGATCTATCATTTCCTCTACCTCTTTTTCCACATAAAATAAAGGCCCAAGATCATGTCCAATAAAAGGGTTTGACCCTTGTTTGTTTGATGATTCCCAAGTTTGTCCTTGTTTTACTTCTAATGTTTGATTTTTGAGCCCTAATCTTGTTTTAGGGGTCATGATGTGTAATAGTTTCACTAAGGTATCTATGAATGTGTTCAAATATTTTTTATCAAACCTAATTGAAATGTAAAAAGAATTTTAATAATATGAATGAGTACAATGAATGTTAAAGTATCAATGTGATAAAGTGATGGCCTAAAAATTCACAAGTCAATAGTGACGTAATGTTTGGTACCAAGCCTATCAATCGAATGAAGTACTTCCTAGGTTTTTTTCAAAAAGGTAGTTGATGTCGTAAGATAATTAACAAGATTTCCCTACTTATGTTGAGTTCAAAGACATGAATAAGGTGTAAGTAATAACAAGAATTTAATATGACCTCCTAACAAGCTATACTAGAAGCAAGCCCAAATTCGGTCAATACCTATATCTCAAAAAGTGTGAGTTATAATTGTGAGTGACACAACAATGTCACCAAGATATGTTAACCAAACTTTGTGAGAAAGTAAGGTATTGATATTAAGATGATATTGATATAACACACAAGTGGTAACATGTAGCACTTTTCAAAATCGAGGTAGTAATGGAATCAAACTAAAAATCTTATAGTATAGCTAAGAATTGTTTAAATTTGTATAGTATAACCTTACAATATAGATATTTAGGTCAAGTTTATAAGAAATGGGATGTAAATATAAAAATTGTAGTGATACGATATAAACAAGGTAACCTTTCCAAGGAATTTCAAGATGATGAACCAAGCCTAACAATGATGATGATCTGATATGGGTATAAATATCACAAAGTCTACCAATAATATGAATACATATCCACACACTTTAGATTTTTAACTTACGCAATCACAAATATGGATGGGCGTAAATGGGAAAAAATGGTAGAAACAATCAATTGATAACGTAAAGGTAGTCACTTTTATTTTGATCAACAAAGTGTCAAAAGAAAGTGAAGGAAGTAGATCAAAATGGGGGTGAAAATGTTGGCTTTACTTCAGCAGAGTTTTTCCTCACCTTATGGAAAGTAAAAACTAAGCAAAAGTAATGCTTCCCATGTTTCATGATGAATGATGGCTCACAACTCAAAACTATTTTGAAATGGTCAAAGTGGGCTCTTGGCCAAAGATATCTTCCTAGGTGGTTCTCTCAACTAGGTGTTACAAAGTTGTCTTAAGCGAGCTCGATTTACCCAAAAAGTCACAATGACTAATTTGGGAGTATCTCGGCTTTACTTTACCCCCTTCAAACACTAGTGGACAACTAGTGCATCCATGTGTACTATCACTAGGGTCACCATATAGACAACTAGTAACACTAACTCACAAGGAACAACTAGTCAAGTAGGTTGTGCAGAGCACTTCTGTTTCATCCACAAGGTTCCCTCTTACATGGACTACTTTGGGGTTCCTAGGACCACCCCCATTGTTATAGCTTAAGGCTTATACCAAAGGGGTTATGTCCTAGTTTTAAGTGGATGGGACATACCCTTATCCGAACCTGCAAATACAGTGTTTTGAATGTGGTGTTATTTTTATCTTGTTTAATTTGATGTGGTTTTCTTGAACACCTTTTGGTAACTGCATGGAAATTGTATTAGTAGTTTGATTTTGTTTCAAATCCACCTTTCTTTGACAAGTGTGTGTTTTGGTTCTGCACAATGGGTTAGTGATTTTCCATAAAGAGAATAAACATCATTTCTAATTCTCAAGATCATCCAAGGATGCAAGAGAAGAGCATACATGACATTTTTTAGAATCCAAGAATTTACCAAATGGAAAACAATTAATTCAAACACACCAATTTAACTCATTTCTACTTAATTAGGACATTCTCAACATTTTCAAAGTGCCAAAAGACCTAAGAAACATTTTGATTCCCAAGATCACCCCAAAGGACACGAGGGAAGAGCATACACAACCTTACTTTTATAAGCAAGCATGTAAAGTCTATCTAGTCTAGAAAAAGCATGTAAACATACCCTGCAGAAATAAGCATTAGTCAGATAAAACCTGTAAAGAAGTTAACACTTTAACATACAAGATTTGAGGAAACTAAAATATGCAAGTTAATTCAAACCAAAACACCTGCGCACAGGTTTAGGCATGTGTGCATGGGTTAGGCGTCTGTGACCATCTATGTTATTCAAATTCATAATGTACCTATGCCAACTAAGATATGTCTATGCCTAGGGGTTATGGTATGCGTGCTAGGGTAGCCAAAAAGAGGTACAAAAACTCCAACAATGTGCATGCACCACCCGAAAGATGCATGTTCGGGGTAGTAGAAAGAGGTACGGAAAAATCCAACGGTGCACGCCACTCGAGAGATGCTTATGTTAGGGTTATGGGATGTGCGCCATCTTGACAAGTTTCTAGTTACGGTGAAGGTACAGTATGAATAGAGTGTGTACGCCCCAGAACATGTGTCTACACTAGGTTTGATGTGCCTATGTCGGGTTTCATGCACATACACCCACCCTACAATCAAAATACAGCCAAAGACACCAAAAAGCTCACAACACTTCAAATTTTAGTAAGTTAGCTTGAAATTGACAACAACCCATTAGAATGATAGCTCTAAATGAAAACCTACACATATAATACTAGAAAAATTCTAAGAAATTGAACATTATTTTCCATATGTGTATATCAAAGGTTAGCCAAAAACAATAGAATTCAAGCTAGAATGTTAAGGGACTAAGGATCTGTCCCACTGAGCATGCCAAATGTGTGCATGGTTTAATTTAGCTAAGTTAAGAAAATTAGAACTAACACCTAGTAGTCCTATAAAAAAGCTAAATTGAAATCAAAACACCATCATGCTAAGAGCTAAACAAGTAACAATCATCAATACTATGCATTGAAAGCAAAACCTCAAGCTAACATATTAACATTATTACTCTACTCTTTTAGAAAGTTAAATTAATAAAACTAGACCTATGTAGATATTTTAGCTATCAAAAGGAGATTAGTGGTTACTTGATCCAAGATGTACAAATATGGAGGTTCATCAAGCCATGGCTTATTATACTTTTCTTGATTAACTCCATTTTTTTCACAACACTAACTTGATTGTTGGAATTCAAAAGGATGATTATTAGCTCCACTCTAATGGATAAATGCTCAAAGATGAAAAAATAGTTATAGTGTACTTACTATATGCTCACTTTTATTTATCAAGGAGTAGGTGTAGGTGTAAATGTAGGAGGAGGGATCTTTATATAGCCCAATGGATAGAGGAATCTCTACATCCCTTTGTATGTGGGATAATAGAGATGTTGAGTTAGTTGTGGATAAGGGGGTTTAGAAAGGGTTGAGTTAACTTTAGGAGAGTTTAATTTGTCCTTTAGTGACTCATGGGGATAAAGGGGTTTATTAATTAACCAAAGTGATTAATTAATAGGTGTGCAAGCTTATAAAATATTTTTAGAGGAATATTAGTGTGATTTAGACTATTCGAGGGAATTAAATCTAAATAATGATTTATTGATTTAATGAAAGGGGAATCTAATTAATTAATAATAATTAATTAATCTAGATAGAAGAAAGGATTAATTAACGGAAGGTCATTAATTAGGGTATTTTTTGAATATAATACTTAATTAATTAATGTAATGTAATTAATTAATGATGATAGGAGAGAAGATGAGAACTATTGACAATTTGTCACCAATTTGTGGGAAAGGGATAATTAGCAAAATTTAAGTATTTAAATTGTTTCGAAGCCAAATTATAGGTATCTACGAGATATGATGAGGGATGGGAAGATCGTAGCGTAACTTGCATACCGTCACGAATCAGAAGTACCTTTTTATTTGATGTAAGCATACAAATAAAGGTAAAATGACATGAAAAGACATGATACAATTTTTGTACAATTCGAAAGATATAACTTGAAGTAAAATACATAAGCAATGCAATACAAGAAAGTAAAAAAATAAACAAACATGCACAATCAAGCGTAATCAAACAAAGAATGTTTAATTCAATTATACCAATGTTTTTGTTATCAAAATTTAGTACCCAAATGTTTAAGTTATATGACATGGTTAAGTTGATGCCCCAAGAGAGGATACACACAAGGGATTTGACGGAGGATAAAAATTCACGAGAAAAGAAAATGTGCATTATGAAACTACCCCAAGAAATGATACATGTTAGGAAGCCAAATATATCAAGAAAAAAATATTTTTGATAACATAATATCACAAGATGATCTACATGTCATGCGCTAGAACTAGCAAGCATTGAAGTAGGATGTTTTGTGGTATAGTTTCCAATGTTTAGTGTTTTTGTGTTTTTAACTATTTTTGAGTTTTGTATATTTTTGAATGTTTAAGAGTTTTCAAATGTTTTGGATTTTCTAATATTTTGTTCATGTTTTAGATTTTTACTATTTTGAATGTTTTGGATTTTTAGGTTTTTCCATTTTTAGGATTTTCCAAAACTAGATACAAGAGAACAAAACACTAAGATGTTCCCAACGAGAGGTGAGAATATAAAAAGGAAAAATCACGTGCATATATACAAAATTAATATAAGTCGGATCAAGGCCAAGAGGGATAAATTAAAAAGATTACGAGACACAAGTCAATGAAAAGCTAGGAAGGAGATATCATCCCCCCAAGTGTAAGGTGATTGTAAACAACGAAATCCTCTATGGTGTCAAAAACCAGTTTTACCACATGAAATTTCCAAAGTTCCACAATTGTGTGGTTTTCACATTTGAATGAATTTATTTCTCTTTAAAAAAATTTAATTTATTTATTTATTTTTTTTATTTTGAAATGTCTCAATATTAGGTATTAAAACATTTCAAATACATGATGTTCATGAGATCTTGGAGCTATGAACTATCATGATAAATAATTAGGCTGAACCAAATTTTCAACCACAATGTATGGCCCTAACTAATTAGGCTCAATTTTTCCTTTCTTTTCATGTTTCTTAGTGGTATTGAACTAGTTTTATTTAATGAAAAAATCTCTAAACTAAAGTTTACAAGAGATAATGCACTTTTTGTACCTAGCATGAATTTGATTATGATACAATTTGAGGTGATCCAAGGCATGAAGGCATTTTTCATCAAGTAACTTAAGCTCTGCTAGTCTAGCCACTCTATAATCCTCTTCATTATCTAGATAGTCTTTCAAGTATATTCACAAAGAGGGAAGCTCAATATCTAAGGGAATGATGACTTCAGTGCCAAATATAATGGAATATGGGGTTGCACCTATAGGTGTGTGGAGGGAAGTACAATAATCCTGTAAGGTAGGATGGATCTGGAGATGCCAATTACAACCTGTTTTACTAACCAATTTTCCATAATATGAACAAGGGTTTTATTAGTGGCCTTATCTTTCCCATTACCTTAAGGGTAATAAGGGGTAGACCACTTTTGGAATATTTTAAAGTTTGACACAATATATTCACTTGTTTGTTTTTAAAATATTTACCATTGTCAGAGACAATAGTAGAAGGGATTCCATAGCGAAAAATAATATGGTTCATGATAAAATTTGATATCTGAGCACTAATAACATAGGTGAGAGGAAAAACCTCCACCCATTTAGTAAAGTACCCAATTGCAGTGATGATGTGTTTATGGCCATCAGATGAAGTTAGTGTTAGATTCCTTATGAGATTAAGCCCCCATTTAGAAAATGGCCACAATGTAGTGATGGGCTATAAATATTGAGATGGTGCATGGATCAAATTTTCATGATTTTGACACAAGACACATTTCTTTATGTACTAACAACAATATGTTTCCATGGTAGGTTAATAATAACCTACATGCATAAGTTTCTCTATGAGGAATATACCACTAGTGTGAGCACCACAAATTCCTTCATGCACCTCTTTGGTTGCTTGGATATCTTATTCAAAAGTAAGAAATTATAAAAAAGTCCCAACGTAACCCCAAGAGGTTGTAAAATGTTATTCGTTGGATAAGGGTTCATTTTTGTGAGTTGGAAATGTTAGGAGGAAAGGTACCATATTACAAGTAATTATAGATTTTAATGTACTAGGGGGAAAAGGGACCAACAACTTTGCATACCAAACATGCTTATAACATGTCACAAGAAGCTACCATTAGATGATTAATAAGGAACTAGAAATATTTATTATTTGGTGATAATCATAGAAAAAATCCAATGGTATCCACAAAATATGCTAATCTATTATGTGTGTGTGGGACCTATTAGAAGGTAATTTGATCAAAGTATTATTTCAGGACCAAGAGGTTGTAAAATGTTATTCGTTGGATAAGGGTTCATTTTTGTGAGTGGGAAATGTTAGGAGGGAAGGTACCATATTACAAGTAATTATAGATTTTAATGTACTAGGGGAAAAGGGACCAACAACTTCACATACCAAACATGATTCTGACATGTCAAGAAGCTACCATTAGATGATCAATAAGGAACTAGAAATATTTATTATTTGGTGATAATCGTAGCAAAAATCCAATGGTATCCATAGAATATGCTAATATATTATGTGTATGTGGGACCTATTGGAAGGTAATTTGAATAAAGTATTATTTCAGGATATCCACCATGTGTTCGTATGGGATAAGCATCTAATATTTAACTTTGTACTCATCATTCACTTGTTTTATGATTAGTTATGAGTCACCTATAACTTTAACCTGTTTGATATTCCACTTGATAGCTACTTTCAAACTAGTAATGAGGGCTTCATACTCAATAATATTGTTTGTACAAGGAAACATGAGTTTGAAAGCTTGTGGGATAAGATCACCTATAGGGGTAATAAGGAAAAATCCTACCCCTGAGCCATTAAATGTGAACAACCCATAAAAGTAGATTTTCCATGTAGAATATTCTTCAATTTATAAAATGGAAGCATCTAGAAAATCTAGACTTAGTGGTTCCATACCTAGTAATGGTGCTTGTGCCAGTTGATCAACAAGCACTTGTCCTTTCACTACTAATTGGTTGGTATTCAATGTCAAAATCACTAAGTAATATGATCTAGTTGGCCATGATCTTGGTAAGTGCATGTTTAGATAAGAGGTATTTGAGTGGGTCAACTTTAGATATAAGATTTGTTTTGTTGTTAAGAAGGTAATGTAGAATCTTTTGGAAAGTTAAAACTATGGCCAAGCACATTTTTTAAATTTATAGATAATTGATCTCATAAGAGATCAAGGTATAAATAAGATAATAGATTACTCTTTCTTTATGTTGGTCATCATATTGTGCTAAGAGCGTGCTGATAGCAAATTGAGTAGCAAATATATACATCAACAGGATTCACATGTGGTAGGTGGTACTAAAATAGGTGGATTGGAAAAATATTATTTCAATTGGGAAAAAAAATTGGTAATCAAGACCCCAATGGAAATCAACATCCTTTTTTAGAAGATGGGTGAATGAATGACATTTATCTATGAGTTGGGAGATGAACTGTGAATGACCTGAATTTTTCCTTGTAAAATACATAGTTGCTTAAGGTATTGGGATGAGGCATCTTATTAATAGCAGTGAATTTCACCATATCCACTTCAATTCCTCATATAAACACAATGAAGCCCAATATTTTTCCTGAAATAACACCGAAAACACACTTTTTGGGTTCAATTTGACCTTATAATATTGTATTCACTCAAAGATACAATGAAGGATTATCGGGTGTTCTACTCTAGTTTTGGACTTACCAAGGATATCATCCACATAGTCCTCTACAATATCATGCAACATATCATGAAATATGATAGTCATGACATGTTGATATGTGGTGCCTACATTCTTAAGGCCAAAAGGCATGACTTGATAACAAAAGGTACCCCAAGGAGTAGTAAAAGAAGTTTTATGTTAAACATCTTCAACTATTTTAATTTGGTTGTAGGTATAAAATCCATCCATGAGGGATAACATTTCGTAGCCTGATGTAGAATCGACAATCATGTCGAGATTAGGAAAAGGAAAAAAACAACTTTAGGAAATTTTTATTAATCTCCTGAAGTCTGTGTAGATTTTGAGATACAGTGTGGATGGCAGAAAGTTTTCCATCTTAACCCATTTGTGTTTAACCATGACTCTGTATCCTCAAGTTTGACTCGCTCCACCCTTAAGTTCATCAATCTCCATATGCATTGGAACCTACTTGACTCCCCTTCCTTTGGATCCTTGGCTTGATCACTTGTCGTATGCCTTGGCCCGTATCATTGTTTTTCTCTCATTGGTCAAATCATCCTTTTCCTACGATTCAAATCATTGAGCCCAACCTTTCCTAACCATCATTGCATCCATTCAACATGTTTATCTCATGCCTTTTATGTCATTTTTCTCACCGTTGTAACCGACGACTAACCCGCCCTTCAAGCTCTTTATTCACTATGATATTTACACATTCTCGCTATCTCATGCTACTTCAATCCCTATGCTTTCCAAATCCTTGAGCTCCACGAGTTCAACTAACCCTTAACCACCTTTTTAGATTTCTTTCCATCCCTCTTTTTTTTTTAGCCCCCTTACATATATATAAGCTATGTTTTTAAACTTAGGTTTATTTCTTAAATAGTATAGCTTATATTTTAAATAAGGGCTTAATTAAATTAAAAGGAGGTTTATTTTAAAATGTGGTTCAATTAAAATTAGGTGGTCAATATAATTAAGATATTAATTAAAGTAATCCATTTTTTTAATTATAGCCCCTTTTTAAAAAAAAGTCAATTTTAGAAAAATTAGAAAAATTGTGAAAATATTATTCTGAAACTAGGGTTATTAGATTTTTTTTTGCTAACCATTTTGTGGGAGTGTGTAGTGTGTTTTGTGGCTTGTATATCCTTAGCATTTTCCGGTGGTTTTGTGTAAGTTTTGGAGGTCATTTTGGCATTTTTGGCCCCTTTTAACTCATTTTGTGTCATTTTTGCATTGTAGTGCTATTCTTTGCTTATGGGATAGTAAATGTGTCTACCATAACCTTGTGGAAAGAGAGCCCCTTATGCAATGTGAGACACTTTTTATCACACCGAACATTATTTTTCCCCTTTTTCCTTTCTTACGACATTTTGTGTGTGTTTATGTGTTGTTCCTTTGCTTCCAACTAAGACTTATTGTGGCCTCCAATCTTACGTGATTCATCTCTTACTACAAGGTGAGTGGTCAACTATCTCACATCGCACAAACACACCTTATTTTAATCAACATAATACTTATAAAGTTTCGTAAATAGGAAGTTATCATTGTTCTTGGCTGTTTTATTCCATGCAAAAACATTCTTAGTTGAGTCTAATGTCTTGGAACATTATGTGTATTCTCGCACCCTTATTTTCTTCCATTATACACTTCTTTCTATTTTCACGGATGCAACATGGAGGATGTTTTTCTATAATTGGTATTTTTAGGACTACTTCTCATCCTCCGCCATTTATTCTTGGTAGAGAGAATTAAAAATCATGGCATACTTGTATGGAACATTACTTTACTCATAAGGGCCTTTATCCCTTTCTATATGGGAAAGTTATTACACCTACTTATCTTTATAATATTGAAGACATGCTCTATAAGTGTGATCATATTATTGGCTACTTTTTGATACATGTTTATATACCTCTCCATCTTCTTGTGACATACTCATATTGTCCTCACACTATTTGGAGCATTCTTCACTTCCTATTTTTACACCATTAAGAGAGATTGCCTCTATTGCTTCTCTTACTAATATAGTTATCTCCTCACCCTATTCATTTAATGACAGTTCTATTGACCTAGATTTTCATGTTCCCATCCCTAATGATGAGGATTATTCTTCTAGTTCTAATGACGAGAGAACTACTAAGGACTCCTCTCCTCCTTCTCTTGGCCACCTTTGAGAAGAATGTTAATACTCCTCCCTTTACATCATATATTAGGAAATATTATTCCCAGCATCATACTATCATTGGATCTACCTTATTTACACTTCCCATGTGTGAGGCCATTTCCACACCTCCTACTTCATGAATTAATTATTCATACATGTCATGCATCACTCTTCTATTTGTCGATCCACCCTCTTAGGATGAGTATATTCCAGACCTTGGCCATATCTTCACATTTCCTACTTGTGATGTCATACAAGAAGTTTCTCTTAATTCTACGGGTGTTTTAGAGGATATATTCATCTCCTTTTTCGAGTGTCTATTCAGGGCTCTTATCACTTCCACTTTTTAGGTACCATCATTGATCCACATCTTCTTATGGATATTTTTTCTACTATTTGGGGGTTACTACTTTGCCTTCAATTCACTTGGGAATCCTTTCAGATTATGTTTCTTTCTCTCACTCTAACATTTCTACATTTGTGGCATTACCTTCAATTGTTTTTCACTCATTTTCTAGACCTATGTTACATTTCCATTGACAAGATTCATATTTCTTCATATTATTGCCTTTGGTTTCCTTTGTAGAGTGGGAAGACTTCCAGTACTCCATTTTTTTTTCCTTCCTAAGGGTAGGAACATTGTTCGATGTAGATGGACATTCTTTAGTATATAGGCCAAGGACCACATCATCAATACTCTTCTTGGAGACTTCATAGAGTTATATATTTCAGAAGCAGGCTATGGCTTCACATCTTCTATGGTTCCTCTTGTTTCCTTCCTCTCTTCTCTTCTTCTTCTTCCTAGAGAGATTGTAGTTTGTACATGGGTAACTTATCAGGTATTTAGTTGTTAGGACCCATTTGACTCATCTTTCTTAGTTTGTTAGTGGAGTATTCCTTTTTTGTAAGTGGATATATTTGCCACTAGATTTTCCTCATTTAATTGATATCCTTATTGTGCATGATAACCTCATCAAGTGTAGCTACCAGAGACCCATTTATCATTTCTAACTTTTTACCTCATCCTAAGTTATGATGAAGGGGGTGTTGGTGTGTGTACTTTCCTTTTCATCTTGTGGCATTTTCCACATCATGTGGAAAGTCACCTCACTTAGGTGAGTTCATAGGTCTTATGTGGTATGAAATATTCCTTCATATGTGTCAGTGTGCATTAGTGTGTCATACAAGAGTTACTTTCCATTTATGGAATGTAACTCCTCTTCTCCCTTGTGGAGGTATGATTGTCTTGCATTTGGAGTTACACATCACTCCTATTTATACTCATTTTTTACATCTATGGGTATGAATAGACCCTTTTCTCATGCATGCACATTTCATGGTTGAATTATTTTTTCCTCATGGAACTTCATCACACTTCCATTTGAGTGCAACTTGGTTTATGTGCGTGTTATCCCACTTGATCCTCTTTGTCACTTTCTCTCATAGTTTTTTTCAATAGAAACGATATTGGAGATCCACTCTAAATAATTAATGGGTCGATAAATCTGAATGCTAGTAACTTCTCTATATATTATTTGGCCAAGAGAGCTACATGAAGATGCATCTTATGTAGTTTTATTTGATAATATTTTTTGATTCATGTAAAACTAGGTTGTGCACAACCAAAAAGGGATCTATCCCTGGCATGTCCATATAAGACTAAGTAAACACATAAATAAACTCTCTAATAACTATAGTGAATGTTTTATTTTCGTGGAGAAAGAGAAGCTCCAAGCATGATGATTTTAGGCTCCTCTTTTGTATCAATGATAACTTCAATAATATCTTCAACCAGTAACTTTGAACCATCTTCCATACGCATAGGATCGGGAGGGAGATTGATCTCTTCCTCTATTAGTGTCTTAATGATATTTTCACTAATAGAATGATCACTTATATTATCCATTTTTATTTTTATTTTGTTTGTCCACGAGTGCCTCAAAGAGGTTTTCACCATAGGAATTGGATTTTTTTTTTTAGTTTTTTTTTCCGCAAGCGCCTCAAGTAATTTTTCAACATAGGACTTAGATTTTTTATTTTTTTATTTTTTTTTCCACAAGTTCTCACAAAGGTTTTTACTACGGGACTTGGGTTTTTTTTTTTAGGATTTTTGAAGATATTTTGGCCTCTTTTCTTTTTGTTGACCATAGAACTCAACCTCCTCCCCAAAATACACATATGCATCGAGGTTGATAGTGAATCCTTTCTTGTGATATCCTATAGGAATGTCATCACGTAGCCCCATGAACTATCTCAATTAATTCTTAATTCTGAAATAGATCAATCAATATGTGATGTTATTGGTCCCGATCAATAAGGGAGAGATCTAGTTCATTCATGGAGTTAAAATAAAACTATCAGATTATAGGTTTTGTGGAGAAAAAATTTTTCATAGATAGCTATCTTTCTGAACTTCTAGGGATAAGGTTAAAATAAAACTATCGAGAAGAGGTGACATCAACTTCTAGAGAGGTTGTAAACAAATGTCATATCTTATAGGTTTTGTGGAGAAAATTTGTTCATAGATATCTACGAAAAAATGTAAATTACTCAAAGGACATCAATTATCTCTTGAGAGATGTCTATCTCTTCTTAGGTTACATATGTATTTATAATACTTTATAATCAAAATAGCTATCTTCCAAGACTTACGTTCGAAACATACTATTTTTAGAGGTGACATCAACAAAAATCACAATTTGGGCCCCTTAAATGCGGAGTTTGCCGAACAGAGTTCCGCACCTTCTCATATTCTACACATTTGTAAATAAATGTCATATCTGGATCCATCTATCCATATTACTATGCAACAAAAGAGGTTCCCACACACCTTCTTCATGTTTTCCACATCCATATCCTTGGTATCGCTTGATATACATCATATTGTTAGGGAAAACATATTTTGTGGATTGATAGTAAGAGGCCATTTTTCATCAAGTGATCGGGATCTATAGGTGGTACCTAATTTTTTTCGTATGCCAAAAGGCCACCAGGGATGAATTTGTTGATATTGCAAGGCTCCTAAGTTCTTTGCAGCTAAATTTTGGTTTTACCAAGTGTTTTGAGTGACAAGGAAGGCTTGATATAAGGAGGGATTTGTGGAGGTCATATTCTCCACAACCGGTATGAAGGATTTTCAATTTGGATTCCCATGTAGCAAAAGGGGAAATGGAGGTAGAAATACCAATTTCATGAGGATGAAGTGTATCTATATTGAAATGAGAGGTGAGGGCCTCTAATTTAAGTTTAAAAGATAACTCTGTAGAAGGATACTCATGAGTTTTGGGGTAATGGCTAACCAACACTATGCGATGGGTAAAGGGTTAGGGCTCACTCGAAATTGTAAGTTCTTGTACTTGATAATAGAGTTTAATACACTCGTGAAAGGTGGAGGGAATGACTAGATGAAATGGAACCATGGGTGAATGAGGAGAATATTATAGGGAAGTTCCAATTCAATGACATGGAATTTTTTTCATACACAACAGTCCTAAATTCTAGAGGTAAAGTGATTGTTCCTATTGACTATCTTTTTGCATTGTCATAATCCTTAATGGTGATCACATTAAGATCCATTTTAGCATCAGTATGTCCCAAATACTTCACAATATTCAGATTGTATATGTTAATACTAGATCCATTTTCCACATAAGTACCCTTTTAACCTTTTTACGAGTAATGATCACTTCTATATACAAGGGTAAGTTATGTGTATAATTGTCTGTAGGAATATTGTTTTGGCTAAAAATGATTTGGTCAAATGGGGTGATCTACACAAGAAACACTTGGAAACACAAAGCATAAAGTAGATATCTTAAGAAGATCCAAGATAGAAATATTGGCATTTGTCTTCTCAAGCTATTCTAGGAGATCATAATGAATATTGAAAGAGTAGATAGAGGGGGACTTGGGACATGATGTAGAAACTTTATTGAATCTTGACTATCTCAATCATAAAATTTAGTCAATCAATTTCATCCTAACCCAAAACATGCATTTATACTTGTTCTCAATACTAAGAAACAAAAAATCTTGCAAAACTGACCTATAGGCTTAATTAAATGTAATTAATGCTACAAGCATGTTTGTTAGCCTTATTGCATCTTGTTTTATTCATTCAAATTCATGGAAGTTGTAACATTTATCATCTCCCTCTCTTTCACAAACATTGCCAATTGGGTTTCTTGAGATCACCATTCATGGATTGATATACGTTTTAGTGTTTTTATAGGTCCTTGAAGAAGATGATAATGTTTTTTAGATCCTATTTATCAAGTTACAATTTCAGGTACATTTTTTGGTCTTAACTCCTAGAACTTCTATTACTTCCTTCTCAACTTCCCTTTCAATTCTAATGGCTCTTACCATCTGTCATAGTAGAAATTTCAGTATAACTTTTGCATGCCAAAATTTTTATACTTATCAAATAATGTTTCAAGCCCCTTTTTTCCCAAGGAATCAATGTATAAATAGTCAATATAACTTGTTTAGCAATAATGGCTTCAAAATTAAAAAATCAGATTTTAAATTTAGGTCTTTGTGATAAGCTACATGACATTAAAAGGGACTGTCATGAAATTCCTCCCAAGTAGGATCAAGAATTAGTATGATAACCTTTGATTATCAATACTAGGGTAGAGGAGAATGTTTACACTAAATTTGGAGGATAAAGAACTTGTGTTAATTGTGAAACAATGAATTTTCCTTGAAACCCTAGTAAGAACTAACAAACATCCCGAGAGTACAATTTTAGTAATATATTCAAATGTGTTTCCTTGAAAATCCTTAGATTGATTGGAATGGACTCTTAGGAACATTTATATCCTTTATACATCATAAATATATGCCAAGTTTCCATCATTCATGTTCACGAGACTAAGGATACTCTACTCGGTTATAAGTGACCAGGATTTCCTAACTATAAAACCCTCTCCCAACATTCTTCACTCAAGTGTCACTTGAAGGATTATTTGATAGTCCTTAGGCTCTTTAAAGATCCTAAGAAAAAGTCTTATATTTCCCTTTCCTAATAGCTTCCTTCAAATTTTTGATATCTTTGTCCTATTCCCAACTGTACCATAATTTTCTCTACACAAAATTTTGAGGAGTATAACACAATATAGTGTGAATGATTTCTTGACTCCTTTAGTGCAAAAAATACTAACCCCTTCACTTAAATGACTTGTTACCAACTTACTCAAGGAAACACATACATGCAATTATCAACACAAGTATTTCACATAGTTACAATAAATGAAGTTAAATGCAAAACAATTTCACGAGTGTATATGTAGACACCAAAAACATGTCACCTTTCATCACTTTCCTCCAAAATAACCCAATAACCACATTCTACATGGGTGATCAATTTAACCCTAATTCAATCACTCACAACCCCTTTCACACATCACAATGACCCTCATTCACACACCCAAGGATTTAATTAACATCAATTAATTAAATTCCCCCTTTATCCACTCATCAAAGCCACCTCACCATGCCATTGGACCGGCCACCTCACCTAAACACCTCATCATTCCATTATCCCACTTTCCCCTCCACCTCACCTTCCACTACCCCACTTTTCCCTCCACCTCAGCATTCCACTCCCCACCTTGCCCATACCTTTCCCATACCTAGCCCATACCCTTCTAGAAAGCCCTAATAGTGGCCACTCCACTCATAGGACCCCTTTTTGTCCTATTACCCATTCTAAGGGTGGAGGACACATGTGCTCTGCCACTCAAAATCAAGTGGGGAAGGCATATTCCCCACTTTTCAAAAAATAAATCCCCCCGACATAACCGGTGTTGGTTATAGTCTAATCGATGTCGGTCAGGTGGGACCGGCATTGGTCACCTGCAAATACCCAGTCCCGGCTCTTTCCAAAGGGTTGGTTCATTGTTGGACATTCATTCGGTTGGTAGATTTTGATTGGTTCATCATTGCTGTCTAGAACTGGAGATTGGATACTTGCAATTGGTTGAAGAAACAAGGCCATCGAGTTCTAGTTGAGACCCGGTAGTTAGAGGCATTCATAAGAATCTTTATGAGAGTATCCATTAAAGGAACCTAAACAAGACTAAGCTCAAGCAAGGGCTCTCCAACCAACCTACCAGCCTTCACCTACATCTATCACACTTCTAGGAACATCAAACTCTAGGTAAGTGGATCTTTGTATCTCTCACCCTTTTTGTGTTCTTGTCTCTCTATTTTCCTCCTCCAAGAATAAAACCTCCCTCATACTCCTCCCACCTCACCTATTCAACCCAAACCTACACCCAAGACCCATTTTCACCCCATTCTACTCCCTAGTGAACCTCGACCACTCACAAAGACTACCCTAACCCCCACTACAAAACTTTGACCAAATACCGGTGACCATCACCGATTAACCTTAACCATGTGTCGGTTTGGGATTGTTGTTGGTCCCCCAACCATTTGCTAGCTCCCCACCTTCTACCTAAAATACCTAAAACCACCTCTAAATGACCCCTAATCTCTCATCCCGAACCTACTATCCACCTAAACACACCCAAAATCACCCATATTCCCCAGGCCCTTTGTTGAGAGAGATTTGGACCCAAAAACCACCTACCTAGACCTCTGTCACCTCTATACGACCGAGACTAGTTAACCTTAACCAGCATCAGTCTCTATGTCATTAACACAAAGCAAACTAGCTACCTACCTCTTCACCCAAATAACCTATAATACCCTACCCAACCCCAACCAAACCCTGTCTATGACCTACTGAAACCACTAACCTACCTTAAACTGACCTAAATATATTTTTCTGCATAATTTAGTATTTAATTGAATCGACACTGATAGTGACCTGAGGCACCCAAATCAGAATGCTAGCACTAGATTCCTTTTATTTACATGCTTTTGTCATTTAATAGTGATTTATAAAAGATTGGATTGATAGCCCTCTAGGAATATCATACTTCATGGATCTAGCATATGCTAGGCATTCCACTATATATATTGTTTAACTCTCTCTTGTGGTCCTGCTTTCTTATTACAGGGTAGTCCTTCCCAGCCAAAAAGGAGTTCACACGATCGATCATGATCAGAAGTCTACATGCGCACATTCCACCTTTAACCCAACAACATGTAAACCTCCTACACCCTTATTTGTTTGGTCTCGATTGTACACAAAAAGGATCGAAACATTTTGGTGATGAGTCAATCATAGATTTTTTACTTATTGGTGTGGCTTGATCAATCAACTCACATTCCCCTTACCACAGACCAAACTAATAGAGTTGTTTACATGGGCTTGTGCTCACCACATTTCATCCACCTTACAAATCCAAACATTTCACACATTTGACGAGGCATTCACCATGGCCCAAAAGCTCAAAATCTGAGCCATCAAAGAAAAGAATTCAATTGTGCAAAAAAGGCACTCCTTTTAAACCACATGAACCCTCTTCCACCACCAAGACACCACCAACTGCTCCTCTCAACCCTCCTAGAGCCAAAGGATCTGCCCATGTGGTAGTCTTGAAGGCTGGCCCGCCTCACCCATCCAACCTGCCAAAACCTCTACCTAACCTCTTGCCAATGTAAACATTCCTCTTCAAAAATGAACAAAATAAATATACCCCCATTGCTGAACCATACCCTTCTACTCTAGAAAAACTCCACGAATACGGGGGGCTATCACTCTTCGGCTATCAAACCACACCCTATTTTTGATCCTACCCACCCGATACCCTCATGGTATGGGAATAAAAAATATGTGACTACCATCGTACCTGAGGACACAACACCAACAATTGTATCACCTTCAAAACCATTCTCCAAGAAATGTTAGATAGAGGAGATCTCGTTAGGACAATCCCAATGCACTGTAAACCAAAACCTTCACATCTTCCAAAACCATTTCCTAATCATACACCCCCCCCACCAACACAATAACTCTGTTGTCATGGTAGTGACAATACTCAAGAGGTTCATGCCATCTTTGATGTCCTACCCATACCACTTGCACCATACCCCCCAGCCACACCTATAGAAGAACTTCTCAAACAAATGCCTTTACCCTCACCAGCATCTTCACCCTCTTCCCCACTACTAGCAGGAGATAATCTAGTGCAAACAAATTCATCTCCCTCGGACATCATAACTACCATACCTAACCATGTCATTGACCCTCCTACCCTCATACTTGAAAAATCACCATTGACACCTGCTTCCATCCCCATAGAGGAGTTGGCAATACCTTCCCCTTCCTCCACCTCACCACACATCGAGGAAGATCCTTCTTCATCTACCTTACCCACACTTTACCACCAAGAAGATCCCACACTGAATGCAACTGACCCGCTGTCATCCCCTACAACATTAAATGATCTCTTCTCATCTCTCCTTCCTACAGAATCAGATGTAGAGGGCTTCCTATTTCACAAATATCAATTCCATTTACAGGGATCACCACCAAATCAACCCTCATCCCATTCCTCTCTTCATCGCCCCATTCGATGGACCCTCCAGAGTATGTTGATCATTCGTTACTTTAGAATGCCTTCAAATCCCCATCTCCACATAGATGCAGACCTTACCTACCGACTCACCCACTATTTACCCTATAATAGTGGCAACATCCATACCTATCCCACCCATAGAGGTGACTACAACACCTCCCATATTACCTCTGACCACACACATACCTTCATCATCTACATCATCACTTCCTAACCCCTCATCAACCTCCACAATCTCTCGTATCCTAGGGGTACGACCCACATCAAACCTTACCCATCAGCAATCAAACTTGATCTAACTACCCCCTCTCACCCCCTCACCACAATTACACCCCTACCAAAACCAAAACACCAACCACCCCAAACGTTGATACTAGCATCACCCACTACCTCTTTGTCACCTTCACCACTACCATCCCTCTTGTGCCCTCACCCGTCGACCCTAACAACAAAATCAACTATACACAGTATGACCAAAAGTCAAAATAGTCCCACCTACCACCATCTCCTCTTCTACTCAACCGTAAAAATTTGTCATTGTGTACTAAGTAGCATTAGTCACCACTACCATCTATCACCCCTTCCTTCATGGTGTTGTAGACACCAAAAATATGTCACCTTTCATCATCTTCCTCCAAAATAACCTAATAACCACATTCTACATGGGTGATCAATTTAACCCTAATTCAATCACTTGCAACCCCTTTCTCCCATCACAATAACCCTCATTCACACACCGATGGATTTAATTAACATCAATTAATTAAATTCCCCCTTTACCCACTCATCAAGGCCACCTCACCTAACCACTTCACTAGTCCACTACCCCACTTGCCGCTCCACCTCACACTTCCACTACCCCACTTGCACCTCCACCTCAACACTCCACTCCCCACCTTACCCATACCTATCCCATACCCTTCTAGAAAACCCTAATAGTGGACACCCCACTCATAGGACCCTCTTTGTCCTATTACCCATTATAAGGGCGAGAGGACACATGTGCTCTACCACTTAAAACCAAGTGGGGAAGGTATATTCCCCACTTTTCAAAAAACAAATCCCCCGACATAACCGGTGTCGGTTATAGTCTGACCGATGTTGGTTAGGTGGGACCGACCTGTCACCTGAAAATACCCTATCTCGACTCTTTCTAAAGGGTTGGTTCACATTTTCATGGTTGGTCATTTTTGGTTGATTCTAGTGTTACTCGTTGATTGGCATCCAACATTGAAGTTCACATGATCATTGGTAACTGGTGAGAACAAAACAAAAGCCTCAAAAATCTAAGCTATTATGATTGGTGGAAGCACCCACAAGAGACCTTTATGAGAGAAGCCATTGGAAGATCCTAAACCAGACTAAGCTCAAGAAAGAACTCTCCAACCAACCAACCACCATCACCAACACTCACCATATCTCTTCTCCAGTTGCTCACGATTCTACAAGCATTGGACTCCAAGTAAGTAGAACCCTCACTAGTGTTTTCCCTACTTGTGCTTCTCTATTTTCCTTCCACCAAAGACCACCCTCTCCCCTATGCCCAAAACCCTACCCACTAATCCATCTACCCTCTACCATACCTTCTAATTCCATTTTGTCCCTTGTTGTTTCTCTTTATAAACACAAGGAGCACCCATTCTCCATTTTCACACTTTAGCGATTATAGCGACCCTTATCGGATTACTCCTAACCATGACTAGTTTAACTGACCATCATCGATTACCTCGGAGTCTCTCAGTTCTCCACCACTCTACCCCAATACACCTAAAATCTCCCCAAAACCCCAAAAGTACCCATCCTCAACCTACCCTTTTCCTTCATCCCACCAACACCACTTTCAACTCTCTGTACCCACCTAAGAGAACCCAAAACACCTATGTTCTGACCCTCTATCACTTCTACAAAGGTGGTCGGTAGTACCATTACCCTACAAAGCATCATTATATCCTAACTGTCATCGGTCATACCCGACTGACATCGATCTCTATGTTTGTCAACACTATACAGACCATCACCCTACTTTTTACCCAAACAAGCCCAAATACCCAACCCAACCTACCTAATACCCAAGCAATCATCTGCTAAACCTACAAAGACCTGTATCAATCACCTTTACCTCTAGATCTGACTATAGCCTAGCCTGTTATGTTAGATTTTCTTATTGTACTTGAATGAGATACCTAAATCATATCAACTACAGTAGGGTGTTATTTTTTATATCATTTCACGCATTGATTTGCTTTAAACAGTGGATTGACAACCTTCTAGGAAGTATCACACTTCCTAGATCTAGCATACGCTAGGCTAGTCCACTACATATGTTGTTTAACTCTCTCTTGTGGTCTTTTTTTCTTATTTCAAGGTAGTCCTTCCCAGCCAAAAATGAGTTCACATGATCGACCAAGATCGAATTCAACACGGGTGCATTCCACCCATCAACCAAACAATAGGTAAACCTCCTACACCCTTATACTGTTTCAGTCTCTGATTGTACAAAAAGGATCAAAACATTTTGGCATGCCCAGTGGGACCCATCCGGGTTCCTTGAATTTTTATTCCTAGGAAAAATTGTATGTCTGTTTCCCTTTCTAAAAGGCTTTCACATTAATCTCCTTCTCTGGAATCTTCTTCTCCTTCTATTGTCTAAAAGTAATCATGTTTTAGGGTGCTTTAAAATGAACATTTCTTCCATTTCATTAGTATTGCATTAGTGAAATAGCATCCCTTCTCCTTTTCATCAGTTGTGACATCGAATATCATCTTTTCGATTTGGGTTTAAAACACTCACATTTCATTCTAATTTACTGCATTAGCTCACATTAAATGAAGGCAACCTATATGCTAGAATTCATGCCCAGCTGATGGTTGAAAAACAAATCGTAGAAATCACATCTTCTCTCTCTCTCTGTCTTACCAAACTACACAAAAACTCAAAAAAACACATCATTCTTAAACAACACCTTTCCGGGAATGCTCACAATGATCACACTTGATCGGAGGATTGACAGTACTCCCACTCGCTACTTCTACCAAGTCATACTTCAGAGGAAGGCCCGCCCCCACCATAACATACTTGAAACCTCTCCCTTTAGATATCTTTCTTCATAGGAAGCCATCCTCACCAAAAATTATGTTCTAAAGTTCATGAGTCAGTCCTTCTAAATAGTGTAGGCACAACACATTTAAAATCACTTGTTAGGTAACATCTTCTCTTAGTGTTCTACTTGAAGTGTGTTTTGAGGTGTGAGAGTATGTTTTCTCCATTTTTGTTCTTTTTTTCCTTTTTGCACTCCCCACTCATAGTTGGTGTATTCCAACTCTTTCTGAGGGTGCAAAGGATTCATTATATCATCCACCAATCTCTGGTTTGATCATTTTTCTTATTCAAATTTACCATAATACAATTTTCTACAATTTTTCAATCTACACGGTAACCATCATCGATTATATCCTACCAAAGATCGGTCTCTATTCTTTTGGTTAACTTATCTAAAATATCCCTCTTTCGGTTTCTTTATTGTCATAGTTCCTATAACATTCTAAACACCTTTGTGTTTCTCGTTAAAAAGTTGTCATAAAGCTCTCCCATCTGATTATTACCACCCTTTTACCTCGGTTTGATAAATCATTATTATCTCTCGGTAAATGGCACTAGTTGACCTTGACCAATCTCGGTCCTCACTAATTGGCATCGAGTTAGCATGTGTTGGTTATGTTATCCAAAATGATCCCCCGCTTATTTTGGCTAACTTACCTTCATTCTTTCCTTTTTTTCCTCAATCAAATTTTTTCACATTTCAAGCATTCAAAAGTTCCTGGAGATGGCTTCATCAGATAGAGAATTTTCTCCCCTTTCTATAAAGGTAAATAAGTCCTCCTAACTCGTTGTATTTTGTGAGTTATGGCTCGACAGAGTTTGGAGGGGAATTTTTCCCGAGCCGGCCCGCTGGAAAAATTTGGCTCTTAGCCTTTTGAGGCCAAAGGAAAAAATTTGGCCCAAAATCCTACAAGGAAATGAAATGGTGCCACATGTCAGGTCGTAGCAATGAGGTCGGAAGGAATTTAAGTTTTTGGCATTTGGTCAAAGTGCGTCAAAGGGAAAAATACAAGCGCATCCGTCGACCAATGAGATGGTGCCACATGTCCTGTCATTGGTGGGAGTCGGGGTGGTGGAAGGACTTTAGAATTTTTTCCAATGTGGTTAATAGTGCAAAGGTAAAAAATGGAGCGCATCCTGCCAAGCAACTAGAAGGTGCCACGTGTCCTGAAGTGGCAGAGGCATGGAGTATTTTGGAAAATTTTCCAATTTTGCAAAAGGGGAAAAATGATTATTTGAGCCCGCAGATCAACCAGAGGGTGCCATGTGGTAGTGGAGGTTGGGCCGATGGAGTTTTTTTGGGAAATTTTCCCAATTTGAAAAAGAGGAAAAGTTCAAATTTCAGCCCGTGAACCCTAATTTTGCCCTAATTTCACCTGTTTTCCCTAAATCTTCAGAGGACCATATCTTTTGATCCGAGCTTTTATTTTCATGTTTTTATGTCATTAGAAAGATGTTGAAATTCTCAAATGATGGACTATTCAATTTTTATTTTTGGTGGGGTTTGGTGGGATAAAATGAAGAAATGTCTGACACAGGAAAAATGTAGAACCGACCCCCAACCACCAAAATTGATGAAGTATGGCACTTGTTTCTTCTCCAGCATGGCCAAATGCATCAAAAAATGGATTTTTGAGGGTTCCCTTGCTATTTTAATTAATCTTGTTGGTGGTTTGAAATCTAAAATCAATTTTCCCATGTTTTTACCTTTCCTTTCTTCTGCTTCATCGTTAAAAGCCAGATTTGGCTCATTTGTAAAGGGTTGGACGTTCTTGCTTCTGCAAGCTCTTATTTTCTCCTTAGCAGGTAGATTTGAAGGAGTTTTAGACCTCCCATGGGGATTGTAACATGTTTTTTCCTCTTTTCCAATGGAACGTATTGTATCAAATTTGGGCATGATAATGTATGTTTTGTGATCGATTTTCAATCCTCTCATGCATTTATTATTGTCTTATGATCCTTCATTGCATTTTGGTAATTTTTCATGTTATTTTTGCTAAATCTTCATGATTTGTGTCTATATTTGCAAAGCAAGGAGTTCAGCACTTCTTTGTCTATCACCTTTCTATTTTTACTTAGTTTTGTTTCCTTTTCCATGTTTTATCTCAACCTTGTCTCCTTGGTAGTTTTAGAGTAGAATTTTGAATCAAACCTCTACAAAATTCATGCATACACCTAAATAGAGGAGTAGGAACCAGCCTCAATCTAGAGATTTTTCCCAATTTGCAAGGTCCCACACTTGGGGAAAACTCAATGTTGTGTTATCACACTAAATGACCCCATTCTAAGCAGTAGATATGTAGGTAATTTAGGGTGTCGTGGATTTGCACTAATATTTTTTTGCATGTTGGGTGGGACCTTAGAGGTCTTCATCTTCATTACAAAAAGTTGATGTGTAATTGTTATAAATTTCTTGCTTGAAAGAGCCTTGATTTGCACATCGATGACTCTAAAAGGGTTGAATTAACTGGTTTTAGTGAGTCCAAGCTTGAAGATTCATGAGAAGGATCCAAAAAGGTCAAGGGCCAAAGAAGTGTTTAACTATCTTCAATTATCCCCAAAAAGAGGAGAAAGAGGAAGAAGGATTCAAAGGTCTCCATCCCCACTAAACAAAACTCTATCAACTCTTCCTGGTAGGCCTTTCATTCAATCAATAAGGCTTCTCAAGCCAATCAACATGGCATAACCCAATCCTTATGTCAACTTTCTTTGGGAGTAGTCCACTTGCTCTCAATACACAAAACCCAATTCAATTACAGCATTGAAGAACATCCCATACTTTCTTGGAGAAAATCGGACCAATCCTAGTGATCATGTTAAGGACATTGCTAATGTTTATGTGATTCATGAGATTGTTGAGATGGAGATCACTATCAAATTGTTTCCATATTCATTCAAAGGGAAATCCTTGCAATGGTTCAGGAGCCTTGACACAGGCTCTATCAAAAATTGGAACCAATTGTGCATAGCCCTCCATAACCAATTTGGAGAGAAAGGGGACAACTTTTCTCTATTTGAGAAACTGACAACTATCAAGAGAGATCCCAATGAGCATCCGCGGACTTCAATTTCATATTTCAAAGAACATGGGTTAGAATCCCATTGATAGTGAGGCCATCATCTCAAGGTGCTTTCTTATACTTTCTCAAGGCTTTAAATTCTAACATTTCTATGTTGATCCAATCCATGGGAGGTGCAACTCTACCTGCAGCTTACAACATCACCATTAGGGCTAAGAATTATTTGATCCAAGCTAGTAAACTTGTACCTAGGCCTCATATGCCCTTATATCCAGAGTTGGGAATCCCAAGTACTATTCAAGCACCTACTTTAGCTCCTATTCCCACTCCTAGAAATCAGATTTCAAATGAAACTTCTACTTCATCCTCTAGTGCCTCAAATGAGCTTCAAGAAGTTATGAAACAATTGCAAACTTTGGGCAATGAGTTGGTTACGCTCAAGAGGCAGCAAGCTCAAAGTTTTAGGCCTTCTTATCAACCTAAAACTCATCCTAATAGACAACCATATCAGCCTAATAGGCCACCCAACCTAACTACAAATCAAAATCAATTAAGGCCTCCTGCCAATAGACCATTTCAGCCCTATAACCCCAATGTTGCATCTACCTCTAAAGCCTTAGTGCCAGTGCAAAATAATATAGCTCAAGGGTATGACTAATGTTTCCCATGTAGTGAACCTCACAACCAATCTATGTGCTTCAATGGTGCTTTGAACCAAGATTTAATGGTGACAACAACTAGTGTAGAGAGTGAGGCAAGTCAAGAAACAAACCAACAACAAGGGACATCTCAACAAAATACAACTCCAAATGAGACTACACTTGTGAATTGGCAGGCTGAAGATTTTTGTGGTATGAATCAAACACCTTCTCAGAGTGTAGCAACTTGCACATGGTCAAAGAAGAGGAATATTGGTGAAGGTCAGTCATTAAATCCAAGTGATTCACAACCTTCCATCACTCCACAAGGTGTTGGCAAGTAAAATGTAGTTCCAAATGTGCAAGGGCAGCCCAAGAGACCTTCTAGACCAGCTCAAATGCCGGTTGTTGTTGTAGACACCAAATTTGTGTCTTACGACCCTGTGACCCGCATCTCATCTCGCAACCTAACCTCATCACCTAAACCTTACACAATTATTTATTAATTACCTTGTAATTGACAAATCCACATCACCTTACCCGCCACCTCACTTTGCCACCTCATCATGACCTAGCCCTAACCCTAAACTAACCTAATTAAGACCCATGACTTGGTCTAGACTCACATCCATGACTTATGCCTCCTTACTCGCACCCAAAGCCGACCTTCTAGCCACTTGGCCAAGCCCACAACTGATCTCTCGAAAAAAAGGAAGGTGGGCTATTTTACTAAAAATAGCCTACTTTTCCTTACCGATGCCGGTTCTTACTGATCTGTCGTTCGGTTACGCAACCGCCATCGGTTCCCTGTAAATGGGCTCCCCAAACCAAAACAATGGATCGGAATTTCATTTTGGAGATCAGTCAAAGGATTTCTGGATCAACAGAGAGCATTGCGAGCGAGGAACAGAGTCCAGATCTTCACTTGACAGAGCAGAGACGAGTAAAGAAACCAGAAGTGTTTACAACCAAGGAGATCAACTTGCATCTTGGTCAAAACCAGTAAGTCACATCTTGCATGTCCTTTGTTATAACATTGCTTATGCTTCTTGAATCTCAGTCCTCCTAAATCCATTTCTGAATCCACTACCCAACGTGCCATTGCATCTAACTATCATTCTTTTACTTCTAATCATCCCATTTCCTAATACCATCCAAAAACCAGCCATTACAAACCCCATAGCTACCAAGAAGATCGTAGAACCCACCGGTATCGGTTATCAGTAACCGCCATCGGTTATCAGAATCGCATCGGTTATCGCGAATCGCATCGGTTCCTCTGATCAAAAACCAGAAAACCAGCCTTTCCCCCTACCCAGTTTAACGAAATAATTTAATTGATATTTTGCAGTCTTTTGTGTTAATTCATATTAGCAGGGGAACTGACCACCTTCGAAAGGAAGTTTTATATTTCCTGGGCCCAAGGCAGTTTCCTCATTTATTGTTTAATCAAAATCTTGTGGTCTTGTGTTCTTATTTGCAGGTAGTCCTTCCAAGACAAAAAGGAGTCTCTGCAGTCAGCCTGATCTTTCTCTACGGTACGCGCACACCATCTCGACATTCAACAGGTATTCCTCCTAACCCTAACCTCATCTGTTTCTAAAAGGAATGAAAGGATAGAAGCAACTCTATTCCCAGAAGCCGAAACATTCCGAGCGAAACATTTTGGCACGCCCGGTGGGACCCATTTTGGGTTTCTTTCTCTTGCTTATTTTCATTTTAGGAAGCATATTTGCTGTTGCTTTTGTTATATATTTCGTAAAGAATTTGTCTTGCTTTCCTAGTTTCGCATTAGTGAAAGTCATCTCTCTTGCTTCATCGAATATAATTTTCGATTTGGGTTTAAAACACGTGCATTGCATTCCTGCTTGTTGTTCTTCAATTCTAGTGAACATAGATTAAGTAACAGGTCATACACGTGGGGGTGATATCCACGGTATTGACAGGAAATTAACCTTAGTTTCACTGCACAACACATACCGAATCACTTCACAATTAACACAACAGCTCAAACATCCCCCCTTTTCCGCGGTATTCCTCCGCCCGATTGAGGTAACCTTATAAGCCAAAACAAACTTGACATTTCCCCTAGGTCTTGTTGTTTAGGATTCTGACATCATCTTACATCTAAAGGCATAAGCCCACGATAACTAAAATTAACCCTAGGATTAGTCTCTAGATTTGCGTGTGCCTCTTGCTTGTTTCCAAATTCTGTTTTCTCTGTCATACTTTGTCTTCTGTGATCAATAAGTTGATAAATATACTCAACGTTGCTAAAAATCAAATTAGCAGCCTTTTATATCTTCTTATCCTAGACTTTTGACACCGGCATCGGTTAAGGGACCGACGTCGTTTTTTCTATGACCGGCAATGTTACTAAACCAATATCGGTTACTGTCTTCATCAGCCCCTGACAAACCAGCAACTTGCCAAATTCATCATTCTGAGGTTGTTTTTGTTCTTGATAGATTAAAACTTTCCTGTGTGTTCTTGTCTATGGTTGTCATCACTCGGAAGCAAGCCGCCGCCATGGTTTCACATGCCTCGCTTCTATGTCTTTGCTGAATCACCCCCTTCACATTCTATAGGGAACCCTACGGACACCCGGTGAGATCCCCAAATTCTGTAGGAGACAAGGACTTTGCCAAATTTACGGAGAGGCTAATCCCAGTACTGTACAATACTATTTGTCTCATGCCCCCGACCGTACGCCTGATGGTCAGCTCCTTATTGGCATGCCTATTAGTATAGCTGCTCATTTAGCTCCCACTCCTCCTGATAACACTGCCTTACTTCCTGCATCTCTAGCCCCGTCTCCCAATCCGGACAGCCCAGAGGTTCATACGACCCGATTAGCTTTCCTTTGGTTAACCTTGGACCCCATGTATCGTTACCACCAACCGCCCTATCTCATCTCTCTTCGAGACCACTCCATTCATGACTTACTCTCGCCACCTATTCACAGGAGCTTTCCTTCTCAAGCTCCACCTACCTTTTCATTCCCATACATGTATCCAGTAACCTCAACACCTTATATGGGACATCCCTATTCTGTGGCACCATCATCTCATCCAACCACAGATTTCATCAAACAAATGATGGACAAAATGCAAAACCTGGAGGCTTCCGTTTCAGGAAGTCATAGCGCCTTGACATACGAGCAAGTTTTTCGGGATCCCATTCACCCTTTTGTCCCCCTTCATTCATATCCTCCTCAATGGGAGTTGCCAAAGTTTACTCGTTTTAAATAAAGAAAGAGGATCCTCAACAACACTGCGATCATTTAGACATGCTTGTTATTTGATTTCCCATGATGATGCCTTGTTACTCGCACCTTCCCCATGTCCTTATCGGGACCCACCTTGGAGTGGTACAAAGTGCTTTAACCTGTGAATCGATCTTCTCTTTTAACCAACTAGCCCAATCTTTCTTGGATCATTTCTCCATTAACATTGCCAAGAAAGTATCTATCACCGACTTCTATGCCATCTCGACAATTTGAAGATGAATCTATCGCAGATTTCGTTGGATGATGGCGGGGTCTTATCAACCAACTTACGTATGCCTTGCCTCAAACCAAACTCATTGAACTATTTACGCGGGCTCGCGCTAAGCACATCTCCCCTACCCTCCAAATTCAAACTTTCCGCACATTCGACGAGGCCTTTACCATGGCTCGTAAACTTGAAATTCGAGCCTTAGAAGAAGAAATTGCGGTTGCGTAACAAAACCCCAATTTCCGAACTCCCCGATTCTACCAACAAGCCAAACACCACCACTCCTCATGCATCCACTTCTTCTAAATCAAAAGGAGTTGCCCACGCGGTAATGGTCAAATCTCAAACACCGTCCAATACTCCGCCGAAAACCACTTATAAGTACAAAGCTAAGCCACCAATTACACTCCCTTGGGAGAAACTTATGGCGTCATCAGTAACACCCCTGAATTGTTGTTACTTTCTCCTAAGCATTCAAGTGTTGATATGTGATTTCTAGTAAATGGATTGTGTACCTCGATTCGGAAATCATGCTTGATATGTATTAAATTTCTTGCAGATTGCGCAGATCTTGACCGAGTCAAAATATTAATAGACTCTTTTATTTATTTCATTTTGTGACTGAATATTAATCTGATCACGGAATGAATTATACAGGTATTCATCAATAATATCTAGACTTGGACCAGAGGAATTGATCCAAGTAATGCTTTAATTTTGTGAAGTGATAAAATTAGATCACGAACCTCAACAAAGCAGTTAAGAGGTATGGAAGCATTTAGTAAGCTGGTCAGGAGTATGACTCAGGCTGATCTTGAGAAATGAAACGGTTCCCGATATCTAGTATATCTGGAAGGTCTCGATTAAAGACCAGGTAATAATTCATTGACATACAACTCTGTAATAAGAACAGGAGTGGCTCTGTTCTAGAAAGTATGATACAGGTCTCTCCGAGTTTTCAGGAGAAGGACCAAACTGAATTACTAAGGGTTAGTAACCTAAAACAATAACCTAACCTAGGGGTTAGATTATTGTTAGTCTAACCTAGACCTAGGCTATGTGTTATGATCCTAAAATAATAACTAAGTGTAAAATGGTTAGCATGGTCATTACCCTAAAACTCTAACCTAAGATACTAACCTAGCTAACTAAGAGTTTTTGGGAAGGGGCCTTTGAAGGGTGGCGAACCATGGGCGCTATTCTCTATGGCAATAAATGGGAAGGATAAGGATGAGGGACAGGCATATGGCGGAGGCTTAGGCGGCGGCTAACCTTGGCAGACTTGGCAATTACTAAGTTTGGAAATGAACTTGAGTTTTTGGATGGACTGTCGCCAATTTCGGCGGTCGGTGGGAGTTGAGATTAAGCGGGAAAATTGGTTTAATGGCATTTAATGTCTAGGGAGTCGAGCCGGAGCTCGCGGAACAGCATGCAAACGAGAAGTTGGAAGGTTTGTTTGGTGTATCGCGATTTTCGGTCTTCTTCTCTCTCTCTCTCTCTTTAGCTCATAGCACTTTTGATTCTCTTTGAGTTGCATGGCGAGAATGAAATTCTCTGGCTCTTTTCTCTGCCATGGAGGATATATTGTAAATGGGACAGCGAAATTTTGTTGGTCGCTGTATTTGGGAAAAAGAAAAGGAAGTTTGAGCTCTTCCTCTGGTCTTCTTCGGAAATTCGATCAAAATACGGGCATGCTTAGGCCCTATCCTTTAAATATTTTCTTTGTCTTTCAAATGTCTTCATTAAAAAAACTCGTTCATTTGTTTTGTGAAGATTAGATGAATTTTCTTTGAGATCTAGTTTGATTATTGCACTTGTATTTCTTAAGTTCGATTTTTTCTTCAAATCCGTTTGTTGGGTGTTTGTGGAAATCGAATTTTAACTCTACTTGTTTGTGCATTCTTCCTGGATTATGCATGAGAGGTATTTATTAACAATATGCGAGTGTTCGGCCTGTTTGGCGTGAGCCCTTGGAATATACCTATGCGTAGTATGAGACCACAGTATGTCTTTGTTTCGTGGTCGTTGATCTTGTTATAGAAACTGTATAAAATGATTTGGGTGATTACTGTAAGATTGTTGTATTATTCGTTTATTAAAAAAAAAAAAAAACTCTGTCGTGGGATTTGTTGACAGCGACTAATGATACTTTCGGGTTTCATTTGTTTTCAACTTTTAGTTTGGGCATAAAAAAAGTAGTGTCACCATAGTCTTTTCGACCTGGCGGAAGTTGTTTTCCTTGTTACCAGGTTAGCGGGATTACTTGCGCACTGTGTATATTATAGATACACCTGTACTTCGTTGTATTGATCCAATGGAGTCGATGATTGAATCGTAATTGCCTAGGAAGGTAGATTTATCCATAAGTTTTGTGAAGGGTCTTTTCATGAAAGCCTGGTAAGATGAAACAGGGCTTTTTGATTACTGTTATATTGAAATAATTGAAGGATAAAGACTTCCTGTGTATGCATTTTTATTTCATGTGAAAACTCTTCGAAAGTTTCGAAGCGGCCCAATAGATTCCCTTGCTTGATAAGGGTATTCGACTTGTTTTACTTGGTTGATGTTGATTGTTAACCATGAATGGCGTCTATTGATTTATCGGCCAATTTCTTGTACGTTGCTGTTGGGTTCAGTGGTTATGAGTGCAAAATCCTTAACAGTTACAGTGCGAATATATATATATATATATATATATACTAGTGTGACTTGGACGACTCTGAGGAGTCGATTGAATAATTCATTGTATATTTTGAACCAAATATAGTTAAGTTGTAGTGACTTAATGGATGAACATGCATTTCGATCTTGTTGAACCATTGGGATCCTTCGTGTTTTGGGATTTTGAGTTACGAGATGTTTATGTAGACATGTATATCTTCAACTCGTGCAAATTAGTATAAAATAATTGGGTGAGAGTAATTTATTGGTGGTTATTGTTATTATGCTTGGTTGATGAATGATGTATGAATTCTTATGCATTCGCTTGAATTGATACATCCGTTTGAATCATAGAACTTCTGGAAGGGTAACCAGTACTTCTGTCTCTTTCTGAATTCGACCCTGGACACTATTTTTTGTCATTGTTGAGATCCTTAGTTTGGATGACTGTTTCGTGTTTTGACCTTGTTAGGGTAAGTCGCGAATAACGCACCAAGACTTGCATGCTGCAAGGTAAGGATCGTTTGGTTGAATTCCTTTCCTTCACTTCAGTCCGATTTTGACTGAGCAAGAATATGTATGCTATGTTTCCTTCCATTTTGATCTGTCCGATCGACTGTGCATGATTTGGAAGTACCGTGTGGGCAACATAGCATAGTCCTTTGGGAAACCTTAGATTGTTGATGCAATAGTTGTTGTTTTCAGCGATACGCTTGTAGCTCTTGTTTTCAACTGGTGATAAGCCTTACTTTGTGTAAAAGGAACTAGCATTGGGCCTAGGATTGATACATGATTTGTTGATGTGTTAATTGCTATACAAGAGTTTCTTTGTGTTTCTGTTCTTAGTTAAACGAGTTGATCTTGTTTATGCGGCTTGTCTAACTTGTTCATTTATATCTTGGCCGATTGTTTTCATATGTGAAGGCAGTACAGTGATGAACTTATGTGAAAGGAAGTATGAATGGTTTGGTTCTTTCTCTTCCTTTATTTAATATTATTGATAATGGACTATCAGTGGGAAATTGTTTGTAACATATTGGTGGAATCCCGAATTGTTATGTTATTTCCTTTTTGGAGAATGAAACAATCTGACCAATGTTGTGATTTTGGGTTTAATGATTGTTGTGTGCATTCGTTCCTTGTTTCTTAATATTTGATGAAATATTAGGAAATGATTAAGACTAATTGTAACAATGATAGAGTTACATAATTGTAATCATTCTGTATTACAAGGGCATAGTCTGATTATGTTTACTTATGTGAATATCTGATCTCATTTAAACAGGGTGTTTAATGAAAACAATTGATGGATTGCAATTGTTTTAAAAGTTAGTGCTTATCATGCTCAGTTCATTGAACTGACTCATGTTGACTATTTTTGCAGATGGTTGCCGTAAGAGGGTAAAAGCAATGCAGATCTGATAGGCTGATCAGATTGTTTATTTGATTTATTATGAATTACAGCTTGATTTTATGGATGTACTATATGAGAAAAGATGTTTCTTTTCCGTTAGCATTATATCAAGTATGCTGTTGCATAAAATGTAATTGTACGAGTTTCGAAAGGAATGAAAATAAGTGTTTGATACTTATGTGTTGTATTCTATTCTGAATGATGAACTTCTTCGGTTTACGTAACGAAGAGGCATAGTTATCTTTGTATAATATGGATGCTTTTGTGATTGACAATGAAAGCTTGTAAGTAATTAGACTAAATTCTTATGAGTATTTAGTAGTTCTAGTTTGCTCTCTGCAAAAGCAATATTGTAATTTAATTATTGTCTCTCTTGGGGATAGGTTAAAATTGAGCCTAAAAGATAACGTTAAACAAGTTGGATTGAATTACTAATCCCTAGTCCTAAGTATAACAGACAATAGTAAATTGGATTCTAAATCATTTATATCTTTAAACTAAAAGTATGATATAAATTCAGTTAAGAGAAGCGATAGGCAATCAATGGAGATCGAGATGGCATTCTCAAGCATTGGTTATGAGAAATTGTCCCGTTTGTTGCTTTGGAATCGGGTGTATTCTAATGACTCTTGATGAGAGCGTGACCGTAATACCTCTACTCGTAATGAGTCTTTTAGAGGAGGGTCGTCTTAAGACAAAGAATCCAGGGATTTGGAAAGGCTAACCTTAGGGAAAAGTCTTTAAAGTAATTTAATCTCTAGTGCGTAACGCTTGTTTTTGGGTAGATCTTCTCGAGGCGGATTTAAAGGATGACGACATAAGGTCGATTGCAGGGCTGTACCTCCGAGAAGATTAGGATCTTCTCGAAGTTACAACAATGCGGGTGACTTATGGCATGGACACCCTTTGCATTGATCGCTAAGATTTACACTTGATTTCGCCGCGAGTTACCTTGGGACCGATTAAGAACGTGGCCATGTTATAAGACTGCCTCGGAGATTTGGGGTATCATGACACACTGGTTGAATTGCAAGGTTGAACCAGTATGTCCTCATATCCCTAATCCTCGTAGGCATCCATATAACATTATCACCTTGTTAATCGCCTCCGAGTGATTCATTTGTGAAAGAAAGGGGTGACAAGAGTCGGTATAAGACATTCTATATAACATATGAATGGGGTGAAGGGCGTATTCAGATTGGACGAGTATGCCGTTAAGGAATACGAGACATGAATAGTATGTTTCAAATCTTTGGCCAAAGTATCGCAAGTCGCGATTGCGTTGTCCTAATTCACCTAGTCTAAGGGATGAGATGCCGATGAATAATGGTATGATTATTGAGTTAGATTCCTTGACAGAGCATTCGAATCCCAGTTAGGAAGAGAACCGCGAGTATTGTGTTAAATAAAAACACTAACTCTTTTTACTCATGAATAGATCGGTAGATTACCGAGTCATGGAATGAATAGATCGGAGGTATTCGAGTCATTACAAACTGCATATGGTTGTCTGTTATATAAATGGTTATTTGAATTGTGAGTTCTAAATTATGTATTTAGAACTGATGCAATTATCAAAAAAAAATTTGACTTGTTCTATTGTCTAAAATGAGGATGTTACAGTCATCCTGGAGAAATTGCTCTTGGAAAAAGTGGGGCTATCACCTTCCCCCTATTAAACCTCACTCTGGGTTTGACTCCACCCGCGCAATACCTTCCTGGTACAAAGAAAATGACTTTTGTAACTTTCACCGCGTAAAAGGACATAGTCATGAAAACTGCAAGATGTTGAAAAACATAGTGCAGGAAATGGTTGACGCAGGGGATATAACCCTCGATAATCCTAACGCCCCTGCTAACCGAAATCTGAAAATTTTCAACAAGCCATTTCCGAATCACTCGTCCAACAGTAACGTGAACCAAGATATCTTAGCCGAGGAGAGTGTTCATGAGATCCATGCAGTCTTCGATTCTCAGCCAAAAGCCTCTATTGAAAAAATTTTAAAGCAAGCCTCTCCACCAACACAGAGTTTGAACCTCCTTCACCGCCATCAAGCTAAAGTGAAATCATTCCTTTACCCATAGAAGAGTTAACTTCCAGGACTTCTCTTCTCATCGAATGAGTCTTCTTACACCACATCCCTACAAGACCGTGAGGCGGATGCTATCTAATTTATCTATTTCCCAAACGTCCCCTTCTACCACTCTTGCTACACAAGAGGAAGGCTCGCCACTCCTTTTGACATCCTTAGATGAGAAATCTCTTACACTAACATCACCACATTCTTTAAACGTGACGGGTCCCTCGAACACGCCCTCCTACCTATTAGTCCTCATCACCTAAATATTTTCAACGACCGGTTGACCTCTTAACATCTATTGATACGATTGCCTCATCTACCTCCCTGTGTCACACCCACAGTGGGTGGAATTACAACCCACCTTTCTTCCTTACAAAATTACAAATCACACTGGAGATTTGTCATTCCACGAGGAAGATGAGACGAGGCCCCATGGGGAACGTTTGAGTACCCCTTTTTCTACTCAAATGCAAATGACTGATCCTGATGTCTCCACCATATACCCGAAGTGCTTACAGAAGCTTAAAATGCCCCTGTTCTCACCTTCACCCCCCTCACCTCTACCAAATGCCCCGTCCACTTCTATCAACTTAACCAGATCTTCCCCTGCACTTGGGACCTCACCAATGCCGGTCCTAACGCACCCACCTAAGCGACTCGATCTATCCAAAAATAAATCCACTCCGCCACCTAGGAGACAAACTCAATCCGTGCCCCTATCACAATCAAAACCATCATCGTCATACCTACCTTCCATATTGGGACCCCATCCCTCTACCTTACATCAATATATCATACCTCCTACATTTTCTTGAACAACCTATGCCTTCTCGCACCTATCATGAAATTCCAGGTATAAGAACACCGTCACTCCGCGTATCTGTCCACCTATCAACCCTAAACAAATTCCATCATCAAAAGATTTGTTTTCAGTCACTCCTATTTCCCCGTGGTTGTTTTTTGATACCACGTCATCTGCGGCCTCATCATCCAACATAGCTTCTGCGCCAAAGAAATCACGTTTAGTAAAAACCATGTATCAACACCCCTCGGCTAAACCACCACCCATGCGAACCAATCATGCCCAAACATTACCAAAACCCACACAATCAATACCCTCATCCTCTTCCGATTTTGACCCACTCAAAGGATCTTACGCCAAAATCCTTGCTATGTTGGTGGAGAATGCGACCATTTCCCTACCTCCACTTAGACCTTATGACCCGTCTAAGCCCCGACCTATGGGTTACGATGAGTCTAAAATCTGTGCTTATCACCGCACACCAGGACATGATGTGGAGGGATGCAAAGCTCTAAAAACCATCCTTCGCCAGTCACCTCTCCCGGATAGAAAGATTAAGAAAGACAACTTACGAAGGGAGAGACCTTTAGTTTCCATTCCCTCTCCTATACCATCTGTCCCCGCCTCACCAAGATCTGTCATTATTACAACCCCACCTCTTGAAGACCATGAGTTATCCCAACCATCTTCCTCATCTCAGGTCTACGAGATTAATATGATTAGTGTCGCTACTCGAGGGCAGAAAAACAATGGGAAAGCAAAAGAAAACACACCTGCGGCATCTCTTTCTCCGTCAAACATCCCGATTGCACCACCACCTAAAGTGGTCATTCGCGGACCCGCCTATCCCGTCTCTAATGGCATTGCCCACCGAAATATGATTAAACAGCTTCACCAATCGCCCGTAAAAATGACACTGTATGATCTCATTCAGACTTCTGAATCTCATCGACAAGCTCTCGTTGAGATCCTTCAAGGGATAGAGGTTTTACCTAATGAAACCCTGCCTGTCACCTCCATTCTAACACCCAATCACGTTGCTTCTCTCACCAAACAACCCACTGCCCCAACCACTTCTGTCGCCTGTACAACAATTTGTCGATCGAGTTTCTCTGAAGATGAAATTATCGACTTTGGTGTAGAAGATCGACCCTACCCTTTTCATCTCCGCTTACGTCCGGGACATTCGAGTACGTCGGGTTATGATTGACGGGGGCGCTAGCCTAAACATCATCTCTTCAAAAGCCTTCCAACAGATGAACATCCCTTCTAGTTGCATGTGTGCCAACCCCATCATGTTGCGGTCATTCAATGACGCTATTACTTCTACCTTAGGCACCGTGATCCTCAACATTCGCGTAGGACCACGTACTTTACCCAAACTCTTCTATGTCCTTGAGGGAGAGTTCCAATATAATATATTGCTGGGTCATCCTTGGATCCGAGCCATGGGATGCGTTCCCTCAACATTACATAGATGCATAAAATTTGAGTACGAGGGGAAGTCTTACACCGTAAAAGCTGACCCTCCCCCTTTAAAACCTGCAATATGTTATACCGCCTGAACGATGTGCTTATACCAATCAAGACACCCATACATTCAACCCAACCATCCTCCTCAAATGTACCTCAACCATCCACCTCAACCGCGCCTATGCCTTCAATTGATGAAACCACCATCGCAAAAACCACTTCCCTTCCCGCAGCTAACATTCCAACCTCCGACCCCTTAGTAGATGTTTTTCAGTGCCTTATGCTTTGGGGAGTACCGCCTATATAACGTTAGTTCTTTCCTACCCCGCAGAGTATGGACAATTACATGCACATCCCACCTATGACCGTCGGCGTGGGGAGATAATCTCTTACGAACCACCCCATTGCGCACTAACCTAACGTATGGGGGTGTTGACGCATCCTCAATCCGATTTTCAATACTTGACAAATCGTCGATTTTCCACTTCCTTCACCTTCACCTTCTTGACTGCATTTGCGTGGAAAGGCTTGGTTTTGGCCTTTACGAACAAGGCCGACATACACTCATTCCCGTGACTACCCAGTAAACATATTGATCGCAGTGGTCTCGGTTTTCCCGAAACACCTACACAAGAGACACCTCCTGTCAGTTGTATCCTGGAAGAAGAAGACGTCGCCCCTACCAAACCATCATCACCCACTTTGCCATCATCACCCGCAGAATCTATAGACCCTGAATCCATCCCTCCTAACTTTTTTTTTTTTTTTTTCATAAATGCTATCTTCATAGGTCCTCTCACTTATCAACGCAATAATGACGACCCATCTTCTTTTCCCCTTCTTTATCCAAACATGATCGAAGAGGATTCGCCTTTGATTAATGTTGTTGAATGCCAGGATGACGACTCCATCCTCACTTACCTTGGCGCGGATGATTCTTATATTCAACGAGCCTTACCATCTGAAACCCAAACTATGCTTTGAGCAGATCTACCATAGAAATCAATATCCACACAGAGGAGGATCTCACATTGTGAAGATTGGACAATCCCTTAACACATCAGAACAAGCCGCCTTTACTACCTTTCTCCGTGCTCGCAACCAAGCTTTCGCATGGTCTTACGCTGACATGCCAGGAATTGATCCTACCATCGCCATCCATAACATCACCCTAAACCCCGATTCCAAACCAGTCAAACAAAAATTGAGAAAAATGCATCCACGCATTGCTCTCTTGGTCAAAGAGGAGCTCCAACGACTCCTTCTGTTTCCTTCATCTTGCCTATTGACTATCCTCAATGGATTTCTAACATCGCACTCGCTATCACTAAAGCGACATGGGGACTTGGATATGCATAGATTTCGGGATCTTAACCTCGCTTGCCCTAAGGATGACTTCCCTTACCTAGCATTGACTAACTTGTTGATCCAAGCTCGCAGGTCATGAGATGCTCTCTCTCATGGATGGCTTTTCAGATCTGACCAAATTTTGGTTGCCTCGCGATCAACACAAAGCGCCTTCATAACTCCTTGGGAACCTTACATTATCGTGTCATGCCATTTGGCCTTAAGAATGCTGGTGCTACCTATCAGCGGGCTATGACCTACATTTTTCATGACATTATGCACACTATCCTTGAAGACTATGTCGACGATCTTCTCGGCAAGTCTAAACATCGTAGTGAACATCTCGATGTTTTAACCATTATTTTTGATCTTTGTTACAATATTCATCCGCCTTCAACCAAAGAAATGTGTCTTTGGTGTTCTTTCAGAAAACTTCTTGGCTTTATCGTCTCTTTGCGTGGCATTGAGGTCGATCCATCTAAAGTCAAAGCTATCCTAGAAATGCCCCCACCTAAAAATCTCAAACAATTGCGTAGTTTACAAGGTAAGCTCCAATCTATCTGACGTTTCATCTCCCAACTCTCGGATCGGTGTCAACCTTTCCATCACCTCCTTAAAAAGGATATTGCATTCCAATGGAGTGAAGAATGTCACCAAGCCTTCGAAGCTCTCAAATCCTATCTCTTGCAGCCACCCGTGCTTATCCCACCCCAAGACGACCGCCCTTTCTACCTTTACCTTTCCGCCACTGACCACGCTGTAGGAGCCATGCTTGCACATCGTGACTCTGAGAATCACGAACAAGCCATTTATTATATAAGTCGTACTTTGGTGGACTATGAGACTAGGTACACACATGTAGAAAAATTGTGCCTTGCCCTATCATTCGTGGCCACCAAACTCCGACACTACCTTCTAAATCACAAGACTTTCGTCATCACCAATACAGACCCCATCCATTACATGTATGCCAAACCTCATCTGAACCAACGCATTGCTAGATGGCTCATGCTTCTCGCTGACCTCGACCTTGAGTTTGTCCACCAGAAATCAATCAAAGGACAAACCATCGCAGACCAACTTGCAGAAGCTCCTTTGCAGGGGAACAATTTACCAATTTCATATTTCTAAAGACGAACTCATCGCTTACTCTTTCCATCATAGAGGAGTC